>JAGIQG010000022.1:34869588-35363201 GCA_024679065.1 Sphyrna mokarran | reverse complement strand
ACACACACACACACTCCACACACACACACTCTCCACACACACACGCACACACTCTGTGTATACTTTCCGCTGCCTTGAAAAAGCAGCCAGCATAATCAAGGATTCCATACGTCCCAGACATATTCGTTTCCACCTTCTTCTGACAGGAAAAAGTCTGAGGATACGTACCACCCGACTCAAGAAGACCTTTTTCCCTGCTGCTATCAGACTTTTCAATAGATTTACCCTTGTATTAAGTTGATCTTTCTCTACATCCTAGCATTGACTGTAATACTACATTCTGCACTCTCTCCTTTCTTTCTCTATAGCATTCAATAGAAGCAATACTTTTCACTGTATACTAATACATGTGGCAATAGTAAATCAAATCAAACACACAGATATACACACAAACATTCAAACACATATACACATACACACTGATAGACACACAAATGCACACACTGACACACAAGAACTCATTCTTACACATACACACATTCATACAGAAACATATCTACACACATGCACACATAACTTATACACACAAACAGACACACATACACATATTCTTGCACATTCAAACTCATACACACACACACACTATACACATTCATAAATGTATATACATTCACACACACACCCTCATACAAACATACATCACACATTCACACACATTACACACACACACATATTCACACACACACACAAGCACACACATAAAACCACATGCATATAAAGAATCCATTTTCTATCAGGATTATTTGAACAGAGAACAGGGACAGAAAGCTACAGAGATCAGTGGATTGAACACAGATTGAGAAGTCAAACTGGATCATATTCATCTGGAGCTTCAGGTTCACATTGGGCAGTGTGTTCACCCACTAAATGCTAATAATAATAATGGCATTAATACTAATAACAGCACTTTATTCAAGAAATGTGTTTGCAAGCCAAAGGAAATATTGTAGCGTGACTTGCAGCAAAAAAAACATAAATCAAAAAGGTATTCAGAAAATATTATGGTTTAAAATGTCTTCAACATTACTGGAATGTTGGTAATAAAATTCCTGATTCTAGTATATGTTTTAATATGAATATTAACAGGGCTATAATATAGATTGAGGTAGTGTTGTAATATAAATAGCAGTTGTGCTATAATATAAATGGTAACAATGCTGTAGAGTTTATGCTGCAGTTTAATTTCTGATAGTGCTGTGATATAAATAGGAGCTGTGCTGTAATATAAATGGGGACAGTATCACAGTATAAATGGTAATACTGATACAATAAAGAAATGAGTGCAGTATATATACATAGAGAGATGGTCTCACAAACAGCAGTGAGATAAATAATTAAATAGTCTGTTTTAATGATTGCTGGTGAAGGGTGGCAGTTGGTCAGATTCCACCTAATCATCTTTGCATACTGTGATTGGATATTTTACATCTACCTGACTGAGCCTCAGTTGGACATCTTACCTGAAAGAATGTATCTCTGACACTGCAACACTCCCTCAGTGTGACACTGAAGATGTAGTCGACACTGTGTGCGATGGGAGACTTTTTAAAACCAATCTGGATGTGATATTTTAGGTGGGCAAAATTGCCTTTAGATGGATTATTGACTCGTTAGGGACAGGCAAATTCCTGAATGGCATTAATGCCCTTATGCAGCAAGTTAGTACAATAGTCTGAGCTAAGCATCAGCCAATTCCTGCTCTTCAAAATACGTTAGTATATCTTTTTCCCTCATCTCAGTACAGTTCGTCACCACTCGATTATCCAGTTGAGTTTCTGCACTATTATAGATTGGTGTGCGAGGAAAGGGGTTAATTATTTGTCTTTTTCATATATACAGCACACACCTTGCAATCTGACACAGTCACTCATTTTGAACAACTCACATCTAATTGCTCAGTTTTTTCTCCACATTTTTCAAACAAAATAAATGATGTTTTGGTGGGAACTCAAAAGACATTGGAAGAGAGACAAATCTGCAGAAATGCTGTCCTCAAACCTTGTCCAAGTCTGTAGCCTGAGAATTCTATTGTTGAGATGGAGAGGATTCCAGCAGTAAATCAGGCCCTGGCTACCCCATCGCTGCACACGCACTACACCACCCTCCTCCCCCCCACCCCCCCACCCCCCCCCCCCCCCCACACACACACACACACGCACACCCACTCACCAACATACACTCATCCACCCATACATACACACACCACACGTACACCACATATACACATATATACACACACACACACATACACACACACACATACACACCACACATACACACACACACACATACACACACACACACATATACACATATATACACACACACACACACACAACATACACACACACACACACTCACACATACACACACACACATATACACATATATACACACACACTCATACGCACACCCATACACACAGCCATATACTCTCGCATACACTCACTTACAGACACCACACACACACACCCACATGCACCCATACACCCACAACACACATGTATACACACACACACTCACACACACACACATACACACACACACACACACATATACACATATATACACACACACTCATACGCACACCCATATACACAGCCATATACTCTCGCATACACTCACTTACAGACACCACACACACACATCCACATGCACCCATACACCCACAGACACACATGTATACACACACACACTCACACACACACATACACATACCCACACGCATGCACCCACACACACACACACACACACACACACACACACCATGCCATCTGCTTTCTTCATCCATGCCCCAACACATTGACAGCAATGACTGCCTTGCCTGCTTCATTCCAAACTCTACCATATTAGGGCCCATTAGAATTGAAATTCCCTCCCGAGCTGATAAATTTTCGGTGACAAGTGGTGTGCCTCAGGGGTCTGTTTTGGGGCCCCTGCTGTTTGTAATTTTTATAAATGATCTGGATGAGGGTATTGAAGGATGGATTAGTAAATTTGCAGATGACACTAAAGTCGGTGGAGTGGTAGGTAGTGAAGAGGGGTGTTATAGTTTACAGAGTGACTTGGACAAGTTGCAGAGCTGGGCCGAGAGGTGGCAAATGGAGTTTAATGTGGAAAAGTGTGAGGTAATGCACTTTGGCAGGAACAATAAATGTGTAGAGTATAGGGCTAATGGTAGGGCTCTTAATAGTGTTGAGGAACAGAAGGATCTTGGTGTATGTGTCAATAGATCCCTGAAAGTAGGCAGTCAAGTGGATAAAGTTGTTAAGAAGGCATATGGAGTCTTAGCTTTTATTGGTAGGGGGATTGAATTTAGGAGCCGCAGCATCATGTTGCAACTGTACAAAACTCTAGTGCGGCCGCACTTGGAGTATTGTGTGCAGTTCTGGTCGCCACATTATAAGAAAGATGTGGAGGCATTGGAGAGGGTACAGAGGAGGTTTACCAGGATGTTGCCTGGTATGGAGGGCAGGTCCTATGAAGAGAGGTTGAAGGATTTGAGGTTGTTTTCGTTAGAAAGGAGGCGGCTAAGAGGGGATCTTATTGAAGCATATAAGATGATTAGAGGTTTAGATAGGGTGGACAGTGATAGCCTTTTTCCTAGGATGGAGAAAGCTAGCACGAGGGGACACAGCTTTAAATTAAGGGGTATGAGTTATAGGACGGATATCAGAGGTAGGTTCTTTACTCAAAGAGTGATTAGGGAGTGGAATGCCCTGCCTGCAGCTGTTGTAGATGCGCCAAGTTTGGTGGCGTTTAAGAGGTTAATTGATAAGTATATGGAAGAGAAGGGAATGGTTTAGTTTGGAGGGGCATTGCTTTTTATTTTGGTCGGCACAACATCGAAGGCCGAAGGGCCTGTTCTGTGCTGTAATGTTCTATGTTCTATGTTCTACAGACAGGATAGATGAGGGGTGGGGAGAGTGTGGTGTCTTGCAGTCACCCCCACGCACTTCATCCGTGACAATGCCAAATGGCAGTAAGTGTAAATGATGCGTAACGCCCAGGCCAGCCTGCTGTGGTGGGATTAGTCACGCCAAGCAATTTATGCTTACAGCCCATTCTGTGATGGAGAATAATAAAGGAATAGAGTCTGACAGCTCAGTGCTGCTTTCCTTCTGCAGACAAACAGTTTGTTTTGAGCACCACAGGGGTTTTGCTCATGTTTTCTCTCCTAGAAGGCTCAGATTCAGGTTTGACAGTCCCGACTCACCTCAGGTACCACACCCAATATGATAATATTCACATTTGAGCTTGGGTAATATAGCAGGATATTTAACCATGGGGGCATCACAGTCAAGCTCAATACTATCTCTGTCTGACATGGACACAGCTATGCTACTGGGAGGAGTGATCAGAGGTGATCTATAGGCTCTCTCGCCCAAGGTGCGAAAGTGAATGTAGCAATCCTGACAGTGAGAGTGTGGAATCAGCAGACTAGATGATCCATTTGGACATCTTATTTGGTGACTGATTAACAGAGCACTGGTTGGGAGATGTGCCCCACAGGGTATCTGTTTGAGATCTCCCATCCTACCCCCCTCCCTTCCTCATCCCAGCTAGTGCTGTGATCAGGAGGCATGAACCTGATTGGCATTGGCATTATTTGAAGTGAATTTGAATGTCATTAATAGGCCTTTATGCTGCTGTATCCAGCCTTGTTGAATGCTCTCCTGGCAATGCCAACAAGCTAGAGGAAATTGCCACTGTTTCCAGAAACTAAGTCCCAGAATCGGCATTTTGGGGAGAGTGGATTGAGAGGGGTCACTTCCACACCTTCTCTACCTTCATGTTGGGCACCCTTTGCTTTAAAGGGGTGGCTAAGGTTGACATGCAGGCAGCATATCCTGTGTCCTCTGTGCTAGGTTCCTGTTCATGCTAGCTGAGGGAGTGCAGAGAGATGAGTATATCCCCAGGACGGTGAGGGATATATCTGAGCAGTGGCCTGGCATTGCCCAGGAGTTCATCTGATGAAGGGGCAGTGCTCTGAAAGCTAATGGCATTTGCTACCAAATAAACCTGTTGGACTTTAACCTGGTGTTGTGAGACTTCTTAGCATCCCAACTCTATCAGGGCCTGCCCTGCCAGTGTGATGGTGCAAAACTCACCTGCAGATTTTTTCAACATAGTGGCAGAAGATCCGCTGAGAAATCTGACAGCGTTTCTCTGGAGAGAAAGATGCTGCTTTTCAGCCAGAATCTTAACACTTCACCATTTACCTGGAATAGTTTGCCCATTGGCAGATATAGGAAGATTAATAAAATAGAAAAACTCTGTGTGATTATCCCATTGATGATTTTTCCATCTTATCTAATCGAAGCTAACCTATCCTGGAACTCTATTCCCAACAAAGGAGGAATAAGGGGAGAATTGCTTGGATTTTTTTGAATGAAGGTTTACGGCGTCCCTCTTTGGATTGCAAGGCTGATTGGAGGAGTCTATCTGTCACTGCAGCACAATAAGGCCAACACTGTGAGGTTGGCATCCACAGTGGAGACCTTGGCACAGGCTAAACATTCCATGGCAGAAGATGTCCCCACCTTGGCTCAGCACCTGAGCTCCATGGTGCCAGGTTTTGACTGCATAGTGCAGGCACTGGTAGTTACCATTAGTGTCAACATCAGAGAAAGGCAGGGCTTCTGGACCTCCTCCAGCTGCCCCGCCATCCCATGGAGGAGGACAAAGCCTCCAGAAACCTGAAGAGCAGATGATCAGCAGGAGTACAGCCTGCGGCCCTCCGACAAAGGGACCTTGGGCACCTCCAGCCCAACAAACCCCTTCCCACTTCCTGTGAGCAACAGACCTCCTGCCCCAGTCACAAAGGAGGGAAGCAGTCTAATATCGGGAAAGCAGGCCTGGGCCCCCCAGGTCCCAGTGCCCCCTCCCCAGGGAACACTCACCAGGATCAAATCAGGCAACAGAGTGTGGAATTCAGCAGGCTACCTCAACCTCAGCTGTGAATTCTGGGGAGACAGCTAGATGTAATGGAAGGGCACTCCCTCAGCCACGAACCCAGCACAGAGGACACAGGGTGTGCTGCCTGCATGCCAGCCTTCTCCACCCCTTTAAAGCAAAGGGTGCTCAACATGAAGGGTAGTGAGGGTGTGGCCCCCTCCCAATCCACTCTCTCCAAAATGGCAATTCTGGGACTTCCACCTCCGAGTTGCACTTATCTGTGATCCCCGAGTCTTCTGTGGTGCCCCCTGAGTGGTGAACATTCTGGATGCCTGAGAACTCACCCACGAAATCCCCCTTGGAGGGGAAGCTGGCAGTTTTATGTTTATGTCGAGCTGTTGTAAGTGGCATGGCATGAAGCCATGACGGAACCACTGAGTATCGGTGAGGAGGGGAAATCTGGAGAGAATGCTCACTAATGACATTCTAATGTATTAAATGTATTCTGTGGTCCTGTGGCATGTTTCAGGCAATCCACCAGCATGGAGCCAGGAAGTCTGGAATCAGAAACTCACCAGCAAGAATCGTGCTGTCCAGATTTTGGGCTGTCGTATACTATAGCAGGAGCAGGGTGTGGAAAATCTCTAAAAAGGGGAATTTGATATTGCCTGAAAACAGAATGGGGATGGGTAGGATAGAATTTGATAAATAGCTTTCATGGGAAAAAATGATAAGGATTATTTAGGTTCAGTAGATTTTTCGTGCTTTAACAAAGTTCTAGAAACATATGAATCTCTCAATACTAATAGTGTATTAATATCACTATTTTGTTGCCTAACAATCGCCATTTTGGAATCAATGTATCAACCACTGAAGCATTGAGGTGGCTTTCAAATCTCCAAATACACTCTACCACCTTCTTCCATGGGCAAAAAGATACAAGAGTCTGGGGTCATGTACCGACTGACGCAAGAACAGCTTCTCCTGCTGCTAATCAGATTTTTGAATGGACCTACCTCACATTAAATTGATCTTTCTCTACAACCTAGCTTTGATTATAACACTATATTATGCACTCCCTCCTTTCCTTCTCTATGAATGGTATGCTTTGTCTCTATAGTCTGTATACTAATATCTGTGAAAATAATAAATAATATCAAATCAAATCATAAATATTGGTGGATCTGGGCTATGGAGAGAAAGCATGAGTCAAAATTCCAACTTGTGCTGCTGCCCAGTGATTTCTGTTGCAAAGCGCACCAAAGGGAGGAATTATATTGGCCAGATGTGATGTCCTCCCTAGATAAACATCATCTGGATTTCCACATGGGAATTGCCACCAGGAGCTGATAGCGGAAAGCTGCCATGATTGAAAATCTTCAGGAGGAGAAGAGAGAAAACTACATGCTAAAGTCAATAAAGAGTACTAAGGATGAAGATTCTTTCACTAACAGGAGTTTAGTTGAGCTGTCTTTATGACACGGGGCTCTTTAAAAGTTTCCATTAACTGTGACTGTGAAAGGCGAACCCTAATGACACATCAGTAGAGGAAATGAGCATTTATTGGTTAGAGACACAGAGGTATTGTCCTCAGGTTTAACAGACAAATGGCAAAACAGCCCCCTAATAAAGAAGGAAAGGGAATTTTTACAAGGGTAAGGAAAGGTCTTTGTTTCATCAATCCACCCAGTCATTCCTGAATGGAGTTATTGAGAAAGAAGAGCAGGAAATCCAACTTGTCTCTGCGTCGAATCAGGTATCAATCACTGTTGATGTGATGCTGTAAACTTTCTCTAAACGACTGGTGTGGCGGAATGAATAATCACTGAGAGCTCCATGACATGGGAGGGTAGTGTATGAGGACAGTGTTATACCTTATAATGAGGGTGGAATTTAACAAACCATGTTATAAACAAGAGTTCCTTATTGAGGATGGTGTATGGAGATGAGGCAGTGCTATTCAGAACTTTGTAATGAGGGGAATGTGACAGAAAATGTCTTATCCTAACGTCTGTTATCCAAAGTCTGACTTCCTTGGGACCAAGAAGGTGCCAGATTTTGGGTTTTCCTGGATTTTCGACTCCCCGTTGATGAAACCTGCAACTCTGTGTCCAGACAATAAGCAGGTTCCTGGGTGGGGAGGCAGGTCTTAAAGCACAACAATGGACCATGGTTCTGTGAGTGCACAACTCTCGCTGACTCTGCCTTCTGGGATTAGCCTGAGAATGGCTCTTTCACTCCCATTGCTTATTCTGTTCCAGGAGCAGTGTGCAGACCACCTGAGAGAAAAATGTTCCATTTTCAGACAATTCTGATTTCCAATCAGCTGGATATTGGGTATATAATGAAGGTAGTGTATCCCAGAATGTTGTAATCACGCCAAACCAGCTAATAAGAAAGTTAAGCCTAGGTTTCAAGGGCGAGGTAGCCATGGACTCAGAGCTGCTTGTTGGGACACCCCTTCCTTTGACCACTGAAAAACTTGGAGAAATACAGAGACCAGGATTGAAATTTGGAATAATGAGATATTTCAAATGATCTGATTACATGCCTGGAGATTTGTGGAATCATTCAGTGACATTCAGGCATATGGGATTATGTAGGTAGAACTATACATCATGCTGACTGCAGTCAAAGCCAAGTTCTGTAAGTGGAAGTTTTACATAGGATGAGGCACATCATCCCCTCAAAGATTTAACCAGGACACGGCGCACATGTGTCCAAATTCAGCATCTACAGCAAATCCTCAAACTCATATCCAGCTCTAAATGGTTGGTTACTCTAATCTCTCCCCAACAAGAGTAAAGGACAGTTAGATGTTTGGTGGCATTAGTCAAATAAGACCAAAAGTTCTGTCAAAGAGTTTGGTTTTAGGGAGCATCTTAAAGAAGATAAGAGATTGAGAGAGGTAGAGGGATTAATGAAGGGAGTTCCACTACTTCGATCCTGAGCAACTGAAGGCACAGGTACCAATAGTGGAGAAACTAAAATCAGAATGAGAAAGGCCCCAACTGGTGGAGGACAGATAGCTTGGAATGTTCTAGCTCTGAAGGAGGTCACAAAGTGAGGCCCTGGGGGGGAATCTGAAAACAAGGAATGGAATTTTAAAATTACAGCGGGGCTTAACTGGGAGTCAATATAGGTTAGCAAGCACAGGAACAAAGTGTGAGAGAACCTCAGTGTGTGTGTGGGACATTTCCAGCAGAGTTATAGGAACCAGCAGGTTCCCAGAGATGTAAGGTTGTACAGGAATGTGTTGGAGCAGTGGAAACTAAACAACACCACAATTTACTGCGAATGGGCTTACAGACCAGTTTCACTTGGTCTTCAGGTAATAATCAATTGAGAATGTCAATGTGTATTTGAGGAAGGAAATGAAGGGCATCACTGAGATTATGCAAAGTGAACATTATTCCATTTGACTGTGATACTTGACCTGAAAACTTGATGCTAACACTGTGTGCCCACAGCCCAAAACGAAAGGTTTCCTTTCTCATCTGAAAG
The DNA here is from genome assembly GCA_024679065.1 of Sphyrna mokarran. NCBI lineage: Eukaryota > Metazoa > Chordata > Chondrichthyes > Carcharhiniformes > Carcharhinidae > Sphyrna > Sphyrna mokarran. The sequence goes on along the minus strand of JAGIQG010000022.1, from coordinate 35,353,799 downwards.
GAAGAAGATTATGCCGTTCCATAATAATTACTCATACATTCATTGAAATGCTCTTACTTTGAGTGTAACATAGTTTTGGTCTCCTTTTCTGAGGAAGTTTGTTCTTGCTCTCGAGGGAATGCAGCAAAGGTTTACCAGACTGATTCCAGGGATGGCAGGACTGATGTACGAGGAAAGGTTGACTAGGTAGGATTATTTTCACTGGAGACTTATAAAATTCTAACAAGACTAGACAGGGTAGATGCATGGAGGATGTTCCCGATGGTGGGGTGTCCAGAATCAGAGATTGCAATCTGAGGATTCAGGGTAAACTATTTAGGATGGAGATGAGGAGACATTTTTTGGCTCAAGGAGCAGTGAGCCTGTGGAATTCAGTTGATGCCAAAACATTGAGCATATTCAAGAAGTGGATATAGCACTTAAACCGAATGGGATCAAATGTTATGGAAGAAAGTAGAATTAGGCTATTGAGTTGGACAATCAATAGTGATCGTGATGAATGGCAGAGCAGGCTCAAAGGGCTGAATGGCCTCTTCTTGCTCCTATCTTCTATGTTTCTATGTACCAAGATCAATTTCCTTATTCAACCAATCATGTCAGTTTCAGTGTCACTGAACTGTGTTACACGCTGCCATGTTGAAATTTTCCATACCACACTTCCTTTGGCCAGTGATCAGCTTTCCACATTTGCTGAAGCTAGCTAATGTTTCTAACAGGGATCACTGGATAGCAACCAGGGATGGGAAAACTCACTGCTTTCTGTCTCTCCTAACCAGGAGAACTGAGACAGTTGCAGCATTCCATCATTACATTGACTGTGAGCAGCTACAGTGCAGACCAGGAAGCAGAGTTGGGACTTCCTGCTTTGGATGGTATGTGTGCTCCACAAAACGCACTGAGGTTGCCTTGCAAGTGAATCCGTAAATGGCATTTGGGTCAGAATATACACCGAGCCTGCACCTTCACTGGGTGTAAAATCAGTTATGTTTTTCAGACTTAATTGAGGATTTGTCCACTCCAATACCAGAGACAGGAAGTGTCTGACCTCTTGATCTAGCCGTGCTGTTCATCACAAGTCTGATGGATTGAGTTTTACTGCTCTTTCCCTGTTCACGGGATGGCTGATTTTCTTCAACACAGCCTTAAAAAGACCCAACGGCCTAATCTGCAATTAGTGTTGAGTGCTCTTTCCTGTTTTATCTGTGCACTTAATGTGGAGCCCATCCCCTGAGTGGTTTCTTTCAAAATTAAATGCAAATGCTCTTTCACAATGAGTCTATGCAGCTACTTTGGGCTAAATATCTTCCAGATGTGGGGCCAGGGTAGTTTTGTAGAGATTATTTAACAAGGCAGACATTATTTTGCTGCCACACTTTATATTTTGAGCTCGGCAGGATAATGCCGTATTTTTTGCTAAGTATGTGTAGATACCTCCACCTCGCTACTGTTTGATCCCGCACACATCCTTATCCAAATTCACACTGTGTGATTTGAAGGCGGAAATACGTCTATGAAAGGCCAACTCATTTTCTGGTTTTGATAAGGAGTAACGTGTAGCATTAGGAAATCCATTTATTTTTAAGTTATCTGCTCCCCTTCCTATATTCCATGGTGTCCTTGTCCCCATCATTTTCCTTCACAGCTTGGATCCATAAGCAGTCAAAATGAATCATGAGAAATTCTGCATCTGGGAAAATGAGCCAAACCAACTTCCCTATGCTGTCCTCCAACAGGAGAATGGCTGGTGTGAATAAACTGATCCTCTCAGCAGGTGTACAGCATAGACACTATAGGCTCAAACCCCTTCTTGGCCACCTTTATTACCAACCACTAATTTGTTAAGTTGATCTTCAGTACACTTCACCTGGTACACTATTTAGCCTCACCGTCATGTAGAAAACATTCTAATGATTTTGCCAATGTGCCCCATACATTCTGTTTCAAGATTTGGACTCCTTTTGTTATCCGTTGGACTCCTTCCAAATAACTCGTCCCCCAGACTCATTGCTCCTGCTGTACTCACTGATATCCTGCCTCTGCGGGAAGCCTGCAACCCGAGTAACAAACCCAATTCTCTGTCTCTGCTTTGTAGCTGTAACTGGTGTGTCTGATGGACAGCCAGTGCACCATCTGATTGATGTAAGCACATAGAGTTGATTGACTAACATCGCCAAGGAATAATCTTGAATTCAATGTGACCATCTCAGTAAGAGTTACAAGCACGGATTTACATGCTCAGGGCGTAAGCTGCTATTGCTGCTGCAGAAAGTGACATAGTTCAATGGTATGGTGGTGCCTCCTTACACACTGGATTTCTTCCCAGTACAGGAATTGACATTTAGGCCTGGAGTCTCCAGAGGGGCCAGTACTCTCGCCAGCTCCCCTCCTCCAGCCTTTTATCCCCGCTGCTGCTTGTTTGTGCACATTTATGACCTTCCCACAGTGGGATAGGTGAGTTAGGTACCTGAAATGTTCTCAACTTAAAGTGTAGGGTGGCATTGAGTGTGTTTTAGTGCTGAATTGATGAACAAAGCCATAATTTCAATGCCCAAATGACCATATTTATATCAAGTAATAGGCTGGCGGTTGAAGCAATTGTTTCCCCCCACCCCACCGCCTTGTCACCTTATTTGCTATCAGCTAATGGAAACAGGCCTCATCATCTTTATAACCTCACATACACAGAGGACAATAAAGCCCACAGTTTGTGCCAGCGATTGTTCCCCTGAATTTCTGGCTGCCCTCATTGCAAAGTTATTTCTTGCCTGTTTGCATTCAGATTTGAAGAGTTAGTGGTCTGAAAAAAGATGAAAGGGCCATTTTAGTTGAAAAACCCACAGTGTTTGTCTTCAATTCACTATTTTCCCACAGACCACCCAATGTGCCAAATACTGAGCGATCCTGAAGCAAAGGCAGCCATCAGAGTTTAACAGCTTTGCCCAGTTTCCGACATCAAGCTTTCATGTGTAGGATCAGGCTTCAGATCAAGCTTCCAAAATACTGAAGGTTTATTGTATTTCTCCAAGACTTGACTTCCTTTGAGTGTAAATTTTAAAGTGAGCCTGTTCCCTTCCCCACTTTCCTGACCATGTTACCACAGAAATGTTCTTCCTTCCATAGGACCCCTACAATGCAGAAGGAAACCATTCAGAACATCACCTCTGTACCGATTCTCCAAAAAAGCATCTTATCCAAGTCTCCTCCCACGTCCTACCCCGGCAACTCCCATACAGAGAATATGTTTTTACTCTTAAAGGAGTCTAGATGTAGGAATCATAAATAAATTTACAATGATCCTCAGGTGAGATTCATAGAATCTTACAGTGCAGAAGGCCATTTGGCTCATCAAGTCTGCACTGACTATAATCCTATCCAGACCTTATCCCCATAACCCTGTACATTTACCCTAGCTAGGCCCCTGACATGAGGGGGCAATTAAGCATGGCCAATCAATCTAACCCACACATCTTTGAAGTGTGGGAGGAAACTGGAGCACCCGGAGAAAACCCAAGCAGACATGAAGAATACATACAGATTCCACACATATAGTGACCTGAACAGGGTGGAATCGAACCTGTGTCCCTGGCACTGTGAGGCAGCAGTGCTAATCTCTGCGCTAAAATTTGTTAACTAGCCCTAAAATTTGTTAACCCGAGCAAGGTCCATCAATTTGTTACTCTCCAGCTGGGAGCTCACAAAATTGTAATGTCCTGGATGAGGAGGGACGAACTTGTTCACTTTCTTTATTCAAAACCCTCTGCTGGTTGCAACGTTTAATCTAAAAGAATCCCTTGCTCCACGGATACCTTTTCCCAGTTCCAATATTCATGTTTTAAAAGGAACCAAATTAACCAGGATTTCTTGAGTCATAGAATTCCTACCATGAAGAAAGAGGTCATTCGGCCCATTGAGCCTGCAGTGGCAATAATGCCACCCAAGCTCTATTCCCATAACCTCACATATTTACCCACTAATCCCCCTGATACTTACTAAAGGTCAATTTAGCATGGCCAATCAACCTAACCTGCACATCTTTGGAGTCTGGGAGGAAACTGGGATACCCGGAGGAAACCACACAGAATGGGGAGAATGTGCAAGTTCTACACAGTCACCTAAGACTGGATTTGAACCTGGGACCTTAGCGCTGTGAGGCTGCAGTGCTAACCATTGTGCCACGGTGCCACCCGTGACTTAAACAAAAAGTGCATTTATTAACTATTGAAGGCAAAACAATGTTAAAACAAGCACATATACATTCATGCAAATTAAGAATGAGAATTTAATCCAAATTATTTAAGTTATAAAAAAAAGTGTATGAAGTAGTTCTTGACTTATGAAGAGTCAATGACTAAGTGTAGTGATTTGTGAAATATGATTCTGCTAGTGCTGACTGCAGCAGGCAAATAGTCGGATTTGCGATTCTGGTGTTCGGCAATTTGCCGGAGAAATCCCCCTGTTCCCATTTTGGCTGTGACTTTGCTGACTTGTCTTATTTCGACAATCAGAGAGTTAGATACCTGCAAATAGCTTTTACTGGCTGCCCCTTTGCTTAAGTATCACACACACTCTGAAACCCCAGCTCAGGGTCACACACATACGTACATACTCGAGCCAGCATTTCAGCTCGCTTTATCCCCGTCTTCGATTATTATTGGAAGGTCAAAATCCAGAAATCCACCTGGGCCATCATACACAGGATATTTCTTTTGGAGATGATACTCATCAGCAATTATGTCCATTGTCTTCACTGTAGATGGCCATTAGTTTCTGTATGCTTTAGAAGTAACTTTGTCTGGAAACAGGGTGGGGTTCCATTGTCTCCAGAGTATCACCCACCCGCACTTCAGCCAGTGACTGACTTTATATCCTCAGCTAACTTTAGCTTGCATATCCATTTTAAAGAAAAACACAGGTCCAATTTAAAGTTCAACATTTCCAAACGGAACTCAGTGTTTTTCCTTTATTATTATGGCATAAGACAGCCACTAATAAATGGTCATGTCTTACTAACTGGTTGGTTTTTTTTCAGGGGGTGATGAAGGTGATTAGAGCAGTGAAGGCTGTATACATGAACTTTAGTAAGGCTTTCGACAAGATCCCTCATGGTAGGCTCATCCCAAAGAATAAGATGCATGCGAACCACAGCACCTCGGCCACTTGGATTCAGAATGGCCTTGCCCATAGAGGTCAGAGAGTAGTGGTGGAAGGGCTGGAGGTCCATGACGAGTGATGATCCACAGGGAACCATCCTGGGAACTCTGCTGTTTGTCGTATATATACATATATATATTTTATATATGTACATACATATAATGACTTGGATGAAAATGTAGATGGGTGAGTTAATAAGTTTGCAGACTACACAAAGATAAGTGAACTTGTGGATAATGTAAAAGGTTGTCAAAGAATAAGCACAATATAGATCACTGTCAATAGGACAGATAGAGTTTAATCTGGACAAGTGTGAAGTGCTTCACTTTGGGACATCAAATGTTAAGGGTAAGTTACAGTTAATAGCAGGACACTAAACAGCATTGATGTACAGTGGGATGTTGGGGTTCAAGTCTATAATTCTACACTCATAGATAAGGAAAGAAAGCATATGACATGCTTGCCAGTATTGGTCGGGGCATTGAGTACAAGAGTCAAGATGCCATACCGCAGTTTGATAAAACTTTGGTTAGGCCGCACTTAGAGTAATGCATTCAATTCGGGTCACCACATTACAGGAAGGGTGTAGAGGCTTTGGAAAGCGTGCAGAAGAGGTTTACCAGGATGCTGCCTGGATTAGAGGGTATGAGCTATAAGAAGTTGCTGGACAAATGCTGGAAAAGGAGCATCAAAGGCTGAGGCGAGAGCTGATAGAAGTCCTTAAAATTATGAAACATGGATAGAATTAACAATCAGAATCTTTCTCCCAGAGTTGAAATGTCTCATACTAGGGAGCATGCACTTAAGGTGAGAGGGGAAAGTTCAAAGGAGATGTGAGGGACACGTTTTCCACACAAAAAGTCTTGGATGTTTGGAACGCACTGCCAGCAGTGGTGGTGCAGGCAATATAATAGGGGCATTTAAAGGGACTTTTAGATAAGAATATGAATCTACAAGGAATAGAGGGATATGGACCAAGGACAGGCAGAAGGAATTAGTTTAATTTGGCAACATGTTTGGCACAACATCATGGGCCGAAGAGCCTGTTTCTGTGCTGTATTGTTCTATGCTCTAAATCTGACATAGAATTTAGGAAAAATCTCCAAGCAGTTTAGAATATTGAACTCCTCCCACTCAACAAAGAATGATCGAGATGAATAGCGTGGATACACTTGTGGGAACGCTAGGCTACACAGGAGAGGCAAAGAGATTGAAAGTTATGCTGCTAGGGTGACGTGAAGAAGGTTGGAGGGAGGCTCATGTAGAACACAAAGACTAGCATTTGTTACTTTGGCTAAACCACTTGTTTTTAAGGTGTAGTATGAAATCCTGTAATCTAGCTGGTCTAGATTTCTAAAGATTCTTATTCAGCACTGTGATGCAAGGGCTAGAGTGAACATTGATGGATTTTAAAGAACAATTCGCTCAAAGATAACCCTATTAATTTGGTCTTATACAAGACTGGAGTGGCCTTTTGGATAAGTTTGGATTGCCTAAGCAAATCAGAGAGTAATTTTGTTTTTTTTTTGTCCCCTCTTAATCAGAGTGAATTTTTACCTGCTCTCTGTCAGGAGAGAGGCCACCATTAAGGTGGAGTGGGGTGAGTGTATTTATTGTGATACAAGAGGTTTCCTGCTTATTTAGAGGCAGGTTGAATGGATCAGGAGGTCTTTTCTTGTCTGTTATTATTTGTGTAGTTCTGGGTTTTCATTGCCTGATAATAAAAGAAATACTTACAGAATCATGAAGAACTTGCAAATCGCTTTATTATCATCAGCTTCCAGTATAATGATCACAATGTAATTGCGATTCTGACAAACAGCTCTTTTGCTTCCACCTGCCCACTTAACAAAGAAAAGAAGGTTTGTCAGATACTTTTTCCCACAATATCCCTTTAATAAATGCTGGCCGATTGACGATTAAAGGAAGGGTGTCAGAGAGAGCCAGGGGTGGTGTACCTCTCTGCTCATACACACATACAAAAGCCTGGCTCTGTTACACTCCACCGGAGGGGATTTCAGAGCTGTTAATGATTCCTCCTCACCAGCTGCTGTATTAGCAGCGTCAGATCAATGCTTTTTTCATGAGGAAGTGGATCCGAACAAACCAGGCTCCAGAGATGTGAATATATCTGCCTTTAGATATTTGCTATCTGCCCCTTTATATTATGGGGCAGTTTTGATTAGCCACAGAAAATGCTGAAAATACTCAATAGGTCTCGCAGCAACAATAGATAAAGAAACAGAGTTAATGGAATCAATTTGAGGGCCACAGGGCTCTGAATACTAACTAGAAATCTGGGAGCAACTCCATCAAGGCAATTTTCAGAAGAGATTTCATGGCCCTTGATTACCTGTCAGAGCTTCTGTGCCCTCAAAGATGAAGATACCCCAACCACTCTTCCCCACACCCACTCCCCCAGAACCCAGCAAGCGCTACTGGCCAAAGAAGGGAGAGGATGGTCACTGAGAGTGATGGCCACTGCTGGTACGGAGCAGGCCCTGAACCAGCCCGCATGTTGGAAATGGGCCTCAGATTGGGGGTTAGAGTGAATGGCCTCATTGTGGAGGGGTCTTTGGGAAGGGTTCTTTTTGGCCCATGGGACACTGTGTGAGACGGGATATTCGCTAATATCTCTGAATTTCTCCCCTGCCTTAGCTCATCTGCTGCTTCACCCATGCCTTCATTACCTCCAGACTTGGCTATTCCAGTGCCCTCTTGGCAAGCCTCCCATTTTCTTCTATTCTCCATAAACTTGAGGTCATCCAAAACCAGTTATTCATAGAAACTCTACAGTACAGAAAGAGGCAATGAGCCCATCGCATCTTCACTGACCACAATCCCACCCAGGCCCTATCCCCAGATCCCTACATATTTACCCACTAACCTTTCTAACCTTCACATCCCAGGACACTAAGGGCAATTTTTTAGCATGGCCAATCAACCTAACCCACACATCTTTGGTCTGAAATTGCAGCAAGTCCTGTCTCCTCTGTGTTTGCTGATCTACACTGACTCTCCGCATTTTGATTTTAAACTTCTCATCCCTATTTTCAAACCCCTCCGTGGCCTCATCCTTCTGTAATCTCCTCCAAACCCACAACCCTCCCACTTATCTGCATTCCTCACATTCTGGCCTCTTCTACATCCCAAGTTGCTCTATCATTGGTAGCTTCAATTGCCAAGGTCCCAAGTTCTCTTCACCTCTCTTCCTCACTTTTCCCCTTTCAGATCTCCACCTTTGATCAAAAGTTTGGTCACCTGACCTGACTCTGTGTTATATGTTGATTATAATGCTCCTGTGAAGCACCTTGGGACTTGCCATTACATTAAAGCTGCTTTGTAAATATATGTTGGTGTTGTTATTGGATGTCAGTCTCTGGGCATCCAAACTGAATGTGGAACAATTTCCCAGCTATGATTAGGGTTAGGTGGATTGGCTATGCTAAGTTGCCCTTTCATGTCAGAGGGACTAGCTACATTAAATGCATGGGATTATGGAGATGGGGCCTGGGTGGGACTGTGGTCAGTGCAGACTCGATGGGCTGAGTGGCCTGCCCCTACACTGTAGGATTCTATGATTCTAGAATGAAGATTGAAGTGGATGGTGCCACGCTGATGTGTTTGTTATTTAGTACAGTGCTAACTGAAAATTGTGATGCTAATGCCAAAAGGAAGATCATGACGAGTGATTTTGTGAAGATGAAGTTTGTGTTAACAACAGAAAAACTCAAAGAAGGAAAAGAACTCGTAAGATGCTTTGTTCCATTTTTCTGTATGTCTCAGAAATCTGTGGTGGATACAGCGAGCCATTGGCTTCTTAAGGGATCTTCCAGTCCTACTAAAGTGTGTGGCTCACATGGCTCGCCCTCCCCGCTGTTGGGCAATAAGGGGTTGATTTTGGCTAAGCAGAAGATCCTGCCAGTGGGAGATGCTGGAAAATCCCACCCATTATCATCCAGATTAGATTATCACCTAATCTAGGCTGATAGTTCAGTGCAATACTGAAGGAGTGCTGCACTGTCAGATGTATCATCTTACGATACCAAAGCCTTGTCTGCCTTATCCGTGACAGTGCAGAAGAAAAGCAGGAGAATGTCTACCATTATTTATCACTTAACCAACATCACTAAAACAGCTTGTCTGAACATTATCTCAACAAAACTTTGTTATACATCGAAATGGTGATTATATTTCAGAAGTACTTCATTAACTGTGAACAATACTACATAAATGCAAGCTCTTTGTTCCAACATTTGACTGCTACACTAACTTCACCTTTAAGCTGTTGTATGAATGTCCTACAGTGATTCAAACACATTGCTCTCTCCTTTGGCATTGCGCTCTGATAGGAATCGTGCCCAGGTAGAGCTGAAAAATAGCACACGCTGAAAAAGAAGGTGGGAAAAGAGAAAAGGCAATGACAGATTGGGAAGGAAGTGGCCCTGTTTGTGTTGACTCTCTCTGGGATTTCAAGCAACAATAAAATGCCCAAAATGCAACCACAGACCTCTCCAAATACATACAAGTGGACCTGATTGTGCAGACAAGATGGCAGTTTGAAGGCTGTGGTGTTGTTGGAGGTAGTGGTTTATCCACACTGTGCCTCTCTGGAATTACACAGAAATAACACTGTTCTCCAGAGGGGGTACTGCATGGCCAGAGTAACCTCACTTACTGATCCTACAGATCTGCCGCCCAATTCAGAGATCCCCTCAATAGCAGCACCCATCACTTGACAAGAGGATATAAAAGAACTCAGTTATACCAATAGCCTTGGGCAATTTCCATATGTTATGGTTCTCAATAGTGCTGACCAGCACTTTCACAAAGTTTACTTCTCATTCATTCTCACTAATTCATCCAAATTCATTCAATCCTTGCTTAGACCTTGGAGTAGGACACTGTTCCATTGCTTAGAGTGGAGGCTAACATTCCTGTAATCTCTCAATATGTGTTTGTACCCAGAAAATTGGCTCTTAAATGAACTTGACTGTAGAATTGGAGGGGCTGAAAGGAGAGGCTGTTTAGAGTAGCTGTCAGTATCAGGCAGGTCTGCAATTCATCACCGATTCCCAGATCCAAATAAATCAGTGTGGCTCAAGGAAATGCTGCATGTTTTGGCAACCATAGTTTCAGCCTTCCCTCTCACAGGGCCACAAGAAGCAGATTGCATTGCTGATGAAATCTCCCAGTAGTGAAACCCCTGGCCTCCCCCCACCACACCCCAACCCACCATTCCCAAGCAGGATCCACACAGCCTCCTTCACCAGCGCTGCCTGAGCATTGAATTAACTCCAGAGATACATCCACCTTCTTGCTGTTGCTCCAGGTATTGCTTGCCAGAGACAGAGCAACAGGCACCCCCCCCCCCCCCCCCCAAACCCCCAACCCCCGACCACCTTAGGCCTGCTCTTTAGGACTCTCTTCACAGGCCCTCGCATCCCAATCCACACTTCAAAGCCGTCCCAAGACCCATCTCCCCATCAATCTTTCAGTCACCTCATTCCCACAAAGGAATGCTTTCTGTTCTTTCTCTCCACCCTTTGGAATGCCTTGGAACATTTTTATTCATCGGAGGCGTGACAGAAATGCACATTGTCCTTGTTACTGTGGAGACCAGAGAGCATCTAAAGTTTCTACAGTAAATACACTCAACTCTGCACCAAGTATCATTTGTTTTGATAAAATGTAGGCTGCAATGATCAAACTGCAGCGGCTCCCCAGCCCCCATTAACAGGCAGGAAGGTAATGCCTCTAACCAGCAGCAGCAACATTTGTTAATGGCTTGACCCTGTGGCCAGGTGTCAGGACAAATGTCATCACCTCCATGACAATTGGTGTTTAGCAGATGTTTCCGTCAGTCGGTGGGACGTGTTAATTTAAAGATCTTTGACTTTAACCACAAACAAGCTGTACCCATAAATCCCAGTTAATCCTTTAGGATTGGAACTGTTTACTCCAGAGCTGCTATAAACTTCCATCCCAAATTATCTGTAATGGGAAGTGGCTTTGTTCCTATTCTCCAACTATCCTGAAAAAATATAAACAGGGGCATCCGTGGCCTTAATGTTGGGATCATTGTCTGCTTGATGTGTGAAGCAGCTGCTCAGTGGGGGAGGGTGAGATGGGCGTCTGGAGCTGACCACTCGGCGCAATTTATTTCCCACTTTGTCTTCTCTCCATCCCCTTATGTAACCAGGATTTATAAATAATGAATAACAACTTGTACTAACTGCATGTGGGATCTTTCTAATGCAAGATCTTTCTGCTGGAAAGGTGCAGGGTAATGGGATTAGAGCAGATAGCTCCAGGTGAAGGGACAGCACCAACACTTTTCCGATGGGTCGTGTGGCCACTTCCTATTGTCAAGGACAGAATATATGGGTTTCCTTTACTGCCCATGATCAGCAAGTTTTGTACGAGAGAGGTGTCTATCTTCCTACCTTGTGTGTTTCCCAATTAAATAATTCCAGCAGCAAGCTTTTGTGAGTTAGAAAGAACAATTGTTTATTTTCACGCACTTAGCCTGAATTTAAAAGGCAATGTCTCAAACACCTGTTCCTATATGTACACTCACACCACAAAGATTGGTTTAGGCAAAGGTTGTACAAATTATGGATAACTCAAGTTCTAGTTTATGATCTCCAGTCTCCCGTGAGGCAGGTCTGGTTTCCGGAAGGAAGTCAATGCTTTAAGAGGGTCTCAAAAAACAAAGGATTCTTAGCAGCAGTGAGCTTTCTCATAGTCAAATTTCCAAACAGTTTGTTCTCAAGTGGACTGAATCCTGATTGGCCTCATAGCAAATCTCAATGGGTTTGAATGCTGCTCTGTCATAGCCGACATCATGTTGTCATGGAAAGAGAACACATTAACCAGCTTCAGTAGGCAGCTAATTTTCTCCAGCAGTTTAAATAGACTGCCTCTGCTTACATGGTCAAATACCTTGGTGAACTCAATGAGGGCAAAATAGATCAGTCTCATTTGTTCTCTTGCAGCTGCTGGACTGAGAAGACCTTTCCTGAAACCATACTGAGCTCAGGGTAGATATGTTCAGACATGACCAGCAGTCTAATAAGATAACATAGGCAAATACTTCTCCTATGATGCTCTCTAGGAGTCATACCCTGATGTTGCAATGGCTGTGTCCACCCTTGTCCTTGTACACCATTGCAATCTTTGCATTATGTTATCCTGGGACACTGTCTCCTTCGTCTCAAAGAAGTTCATGCAGATACTGCAGGAATGCTAGGCTCCCTAGCTTCGTCCATGGCAAGTGAGTCAATAGCTTTGCTCCGCTCCCCTGTGGTTTTGGTATACAGACCTGCTATGACAGGCAGCCTTTCTATGGTGTCTCGAGTTTCCTCAGGGAGAGTATTCTCCCTAGAGTACAACTCAAGGCAGAGTTCTACCTATTTCTCCAACTATTTCATGCAGATGATAAAGATTCCCCTGCTTTTGTTTTCAATTGATTCTTTTTTTTTGCTGATGTATCTTTATGATGCCATCATACATGCTGCAACATTTGGATGTCACAGGACATCTGGGTATTCTGACAGAGTTGTAAAGGATAGTCATTGGCCTAGCAGCCTGCTGGAACTTACTCTGAATGATTCTTAATGCAGAATCTTCTCTCTTGTAATTAGTGAAAGAGTATCACTTGATTTCAGTTGCAGGTTCCATCACAGTGATGTTATCCCCAAGCCAATCAGCATTTTCCTGCTCATTTCCCAAACATTGAGAAGGCAGCATCAGAGATGGTGTGTTCAAGTATGTTCCATTTCACTACTGTACTCTGTGTGGGAAGGCCAAATAGTACCTGTTTAATCAGTCAACACATTGTTGGTTTATATCTAGGTGAGCAGTATGGCTGACGTTGAAGTGAGGGTGGCATTTCTGCTTTGAATGAAGTAACTTTGAGGATAGCATTGACACCCTAGGCGTGACAGAGAATGATGTTAATGCTGCGGTAGCTGTGTGTATTAAGAAAGCTGTTCAGAGAATCATAGCTACCTCAGTTCAAGCTGATGCTAGTGTCCTGATTGTGAATGTCCCCAGGATACCTGGTGCATTGTTTGTTCTGAAAGAAGTTGTGAATTACCAAAAGTTTACAGTGGCGGCAAAACACAAGTAGATTGATCCATTCTCGTTTACCTTTCCTAAGCCACAATGTCTGAAGCAGGAGGGCCATATCTCATGGTCCATGATGAAATCCCCCATAGGTAAAGATGTTCTACTTAAAGATTCTTTAGCAGTGTCATATTTCTCACAGAATTAACCTTCACTTCTCTGGTGGAGCACAGCATTGGGGCATAGATAGTCATGGGATTAACTGGCCTTGTTTGAATTGAGAGTCTGATGGGGAGAACACATTCTGAACTATTTGCAGAGGAATCTGTCATTAAGAGAATTGGGTTTGTTGGAGGGAAATCTAAACATTGCTCACATGTTTCCTGTGAATTCTTTCCTGCCAGATGAACATATATGTTTGTTTACCAGTGATTTGTTCTCAGTTTCTTGTAGAGAAGCAATCTCAATGTTCAGCCATTCAGGTTCCATTTGTTCATAGAATTGCTACAGCGTAGGAGGAGGCATTTCAGCTATTGACTCTGCACCAACTCTCTAAAAGAGCATCCCCTCCAGGTCCTCCCCTCTATCCTATCACCATATTGTTAGGCTTTTACCATGGCTAATCCACCCAACCTACACAACTTTGGACACTAAGGACAATTTAGCATGGTCAAACCACCTAACCCACACTCTTTGGAGTGTGAGAGAAATGGGAGCACCTGGAGAAAACCCACGCAGACACAGGGAGGATGTACAGACTCCACACAGAGAGACATCCAAGCCGGGAATTGAACCCTGGTCTCTGGCACTGTGAGGCAGCAGTGCTAACCACTGTGCCACTGTGTCACACATGGCTGCTTTGCTTACATTATTAACCTGGTATATCATATCAGGTCATTGTATATCATGTCAGCTGTCAAACCCGTGTACACAGCTTTGACATTTGGCATCTTCTTTCTTTTTCTTTGTTTGTTTCTTTGCCTTTTCTGATGCATTCCATTGACCCTAATCTCCAAGTACTTGTTTAAACAGATGGACAATGACAAGTCACACTTAAGAGCTGCCCAATTTTAGATGTACGGTGCCTTAATAGTGGGATGCAATGATTCTTTCCACAATCAGGGACAGTTCACTACACTAATCCATTTGGGTTTTTATTCGTAATTGCTGCCTATTACGTAGCGAAACTGCGTACAAGCATGGACAAGGCTAATAAGATCCCAGAATGTCCAAATGTCAGGGTTCCCTCTCCACTTCCCCACTTTGGTCCAAATAAACGTAAAGCACTATGTTTTGCACTGGCTTTTTTTACAAGAAACCAGGAAGATGACAGCCAGGGTTCTCCCAAAACGAAACTAAGTTCCCAATGAGTGGGATAACAGGAGTATTTACATGCTGCTGCAGCATTAGTCATCATTGTCTCTGATGCATGATTACCTCCATGACTGGGGGAAGGGCATCTCAAAGTTTCTTTCTCTCAAGTTTATTGAGGAGCCGGTATATCATATGCTGTTTTATTTGTCTCTGTCCCAACCCTATTCTGTAAGTGGGGGATAGTGTGAATCATCTGATGGAAAAATCATGACGGTCTCTCTCTCGTCCCTGTCATTCTCTGAGTTGTTAGTGCGATCTACAAGGTTCACAGTGTGAGATCTTTACAAGACCTTGGGGATTGCTGAAAGCCAGATGTATTTTGGTGATGGGACTATGTAAGGAGGTAAAAACTGGACAATATGCCAAGGATGTTAGCCTGTCAGGAAATGAGTGTCAGACTCACTCAGAACACATCTGGGACCATACTGACTGCTCTCCCCACCCCGTCCGCGTCAACCTCTCTCCTTTCACAGCTGGAAGGGGCTTGCAGGGGGAGGAGTTTGGAGAATTTGAGATGTTGATCTTAGTGGGCAGGAGTCCACAGCAAACAGGAGGCAGCATCAGGGATGTAAGGAATGTGTCAATGAATCCCACTACAACCAGGGAATGGAATTTAAATAAAAATAGAGAAACAACTATCATTTTTGTTTAAGAATGATCATGAGTGAAATGTATTGATTGAAATCTCTGCTAATCTCTTCCCTTCATTGACTGGAGAACAATCTTTGCTCTAACTCACATTGAGTATCTGTTTTTATATGTCCATCAGAACAATAAATGTCCATAAGGTATCTTCTGCAGAGGGATTCACAGCCCAATCAGACTGTGTGCTCACACACATCTGGATTCTCCCAGACACAGCACTGGATCAATATCAGGTCCAGTGACCCTGACTGAGGCCTGGAGTCACCTGTCACCCCCTCTATTCCCACCCCTGCTGAAATCAGATTAGATTTACTGATTCTGGAGTTAAATGTATTATCAGCCATGCCTGAGCTAAAACAGGAGATCTGTCAGAGTGGGAGGACAAAATCCTAGCCTTAGGCACTTCTGCTGTGGCAGAATGGTTGGAGAAGGAGAAACTACTCCCGCCTGGAAAAGGATCAAGAATGAAAGAGCAAAGATTTAAACTGATTGCAAAACAAGCAAATATGATGTGAGAAATTACTTATTCACACAGCGAGTGGAATGCACTGCCTTGAAGATTGGTGGAGCCAGGTTCAATTGAGGCAATCAAAAAGGCCTTCGATGATTATTTGTGTAGAAACAATGTGCAGGGGTACACGGAAAAGGCAGGGAAATGGCACTAAATCAGGATGCTCATTTGGAGAGCCAGTGCAGACATGATGGGCCAAATGGCCTCTTTGTGCCTTAACAGTGAATCCATCATAGTTTCCTATCTCCCCACTACCTCTCACTGATTCATTTCTTTAACTTCAATTTTATTTCTCTTATTTAATCAAATATAATCCATGTTCGTTCATTTTCATTGAAAACGTTCTTTAAAAATATTTCCTGGTTCTTTTCTTTCTTACTTTGGAAAGTGAGATTATTTCTCTACATTTTCATTGTCTGAAAATCCATCTCAGAACATCTTCCTTTCAGCTAATTGAAAGAATGACTTGCATTTATATAGCACCTGTCACAACCTGATAGTGCATTTTGCAGCCAAGTATAGTTACTATTGTAATAAAGGAAATCCAGCAGCCAATTTACACACCACAATCTCCTACAATCAGCATCATTGTTTGGCACCTGAGCAACTGTCTCTTTGAAATAAACGAGTATCTCATGACCCAGATCACCTTAACGAAGAATCACAGTCAACAGCACAGCAGTAGGCGAGGCCAGGGAAGAATTTCCACACTGACCTGAGAAAGCCATAGCCTGAGTCCCAGCAGACAACAAACCAAACCTCCTCAGAGATTTCAGTAGCAGATTCAGGGAGGACCTTACCCTTTGGAAGGGTGTAATTGGCAGGAGGAGGGAAAGCAATCTCCAAGAGTCCTGCTCATGATGAAGTGTCTAGATTTTGTTACAACCAACACCCTGTTCAACCAACAAGGCAATCACAACATCTCATGGCAACCCACATTGTCCAATTTACAAACCATGAGCATCCAATAATGTGCACTTAGTGATTGTTACTTGTTCAGCTAGCTTGATGAATTTGCTGGTCCTGTTTCTATCAAACATCAGATTGCCTGAATCATTTGTAATAGGCTTCAGACTTGACTTTCAGTATGACCTCAGTGCTTGCTCTCTTGTCTTGAGTCAGAAGGTATTTATTCAAGACTCACTCCAGAGAGTTGGGTCCAAATTTTGTATTGACATACTTGTTCAGTATGATTGGAGTGCCACACTGTTGCAGATATTACCTTTTGGATGGAATACTAAACCAAGGCGTCTCCATGAACATAGATGTTCCCATGTTACAATTTAACAAAGGGATGGGGGTTCTCCCCAGAATCCTGGTCAATACTCCTCAATCTACATTTCTCTAAGGTGCTTCAGTTCGCTAATGAGGACGTTACATATATTTCATTTTTTTTATTATAGAATGTAAAATTCTTTCTAAACTGTATATATATATTATATGTATATATATATATAGTCATGTTGGTCTCTGAGGTGCTTCAGTAAAGTTACACACAAAATTAAACACAGTCCAGTTACTCTCTCCGTGGTCTACATTGGCTGAAAGGCCTTGCATCTTGGCAACAGTTGCCCCAAGCTTGAGTGTGTCCCTCAACATGTAGTCTGCAACACTCAGTCAAGGACAATTCTTTGCATTAGAAGATCAACAAGACCACTGAGTTGATAGCCCTCCAGCAGTAGTTGATGTTTATCTTGATGTGTGTCGCTGGTAACAGCCCATACAGCACAGTCTTGTGTCACAGAACTGCCCGAGATGAACCTTGGCAAAAACCGCTGTATTTCTCTCCTGATCTTCTTTGCAAAGGCACACTCCCTTAGGAGGTATGCGGCCAACTCTTTGCCCACCAACTCCCCCACCCCCGCAATCATTTTAAGAGCTGAGTGCAGTGGTGCAGAGACTCCAGGCTTGTAGGAAGGATTTGACGGGGAGTGTCCTTCTCACCACCAGCCAAGCTGGGTTTTGGTGCTTGATTGAAAGTTCTGGTGATCAGGTATCCTGTGTCAGTTTGCTCAGGAACCATACGATAGGATCCATCATCTCCTTTTCCCTCAGGGCCTCGAGGATATTATGTGCACACCACTGCTTGATCACCTTATGGTCAAAGGAGTTTTTCTGAACAAATGATTCCACAAGGGTCAGGTGGTGCAAAAACACAGTCCAACAACTTGGAGCATTCCAGAGCAGTGCAGCCAGACCCATCCTTCACAACACAGGGGACAGATAGCACCTCAGTACGTGGTGACACAACACAAGGGACAGGTAGAACCTCAGTAGTGGTGACGCTCAGTGTTTGCATACTGAGGATCTATGTACAGTTTGATGCAGCCACACATAAAGGTGGCCATCAGGATGAGGGTGACTTTGGGTATACTTTTCCTTCCCTTATCCAGAGACTTGTACATGGTGTGCCTCCCGACATTCTGTGTTTGCTAACTCAGAAACTGAGCTCCCAGTCACTATTGACTTCCCTGAAGCATCTGAGAAAATGGACCCTTCACAAGACACCCTGAAAGCTAACGTCCTCTTCTACCCAGCTCCCGAAGGATAACATCTCCCACATCCACTAAGATCAACAGTGAGATCATGGAAAATGTGGACCATTTTCCACATCTCTGGAGACTTCCCTTGACAAAGACATAGAAGATGGAGGCAAGGTATCACTGAACCACAGGGGCACTGGGAAATGGATTCAAATCCAACCACAGCACCTCTGAAATTTAAATTCACTTAATAAAAGTATGGCATATAATGCTAGTATCAGTAGTAGTGATCATGAAATGATTCTAGTAAAAACCCATCCGGGTTATGGCCTTTAGGGAAGGAAATCTGCCATCTTTCCCTGGTCTGGCCTATATCCGACTCCAGACCCACAACAGTATGGTTGACTATTAGCTCTCCTCTAAAATACCCTAGTACACCATTCAATTCATGGGAAAATAGGGATGGGGCAAGAAAGGCTGTCCTTGCCGGTGATGCCTGCATTCCATAAAGGAACAAGGAGAAAAAAAGTTGAAGTTCATCATCGCCTCCAAAGTACCAACACAGCTGTTGACTAGCTGTAGACAGGATGCAAGACTGGGCAGAGAAGTGGCAGGTGGACTTCAACGCGGATAAATGTGTCGTAGTCCATTTTGGCAGGAATAATGGGATGAAGAAGTACAATATAAGGGGTAGGAGTCTTAGCTGTGTTGTAGAGCAGAAGGATCTCAGGGTCCGGGTCCATGGGACTCTTAAATCGGCCTCGCAGGTGGAGGAAGTGGTCAAGAAGGCGTACGGTGTACTGGCCTTCATTAATCGAGGAATAGAGTTTAGGAATCAGGAGGTAATGATGCAGCTCTATAAGACTCTTGTCAGACCCCAGTTGGAGTATTGTGCGCAGTTCTGGTCGTCTCATTATAGGAAGGATGTAGAGGCTATTGAGAGAGTTCAGAGGAGATTTACAAGGATGCTGCCTGGATTGGGAGGCAGGCCTTATGAAGATAGGCTGAGGGAGCTGGGACTCTTCTCACTGGAGAGACGTAGGTTGAGAGGCGACCTGATAGAGGTTTATAAAATGTTGAGAGGAATAGATAGGGTGGACTCTCAGAGACTATTTCCCCGAGCTGAAATGGTCACTACGAGAGGACACAGATTTAAGGTGCAGGGAAGCAAATACAAAGGAGATGTCAGGGGTAGGTTTTTCACTCAGAGGGTGGTGAGTGAATGGAACCGACTGCCGTCGGAGGTTGTTGAGGCAAACTCACTGGGGTCTTTTAAGAGACTTCTGGATGAGTATATGGAAAAGAATAGGATAGGGAGTTATAGATAGGTCTGCGGATTGGTAGATGTGATCGGCGCAACTCGTGGGCCGAAGGGCTTGTTTGTGCTGTATTGTTCTATGTTCTATGTTCTAACTGAGTCAAAGAGTTTCAGGACTAATATCTCAAACCCAAAACTAAAGTCATAGTTTACTAGGCAGCAGTGATCCCTGTGCTGTTATATATGTTTCAGAGACTTGGGGAACCTACAGCAGGAACCTTGAAACACTGGAGAGATACCACCAGCATAATCGTCACAATATCCTCCTCATCTGGCAGCAAGAGAGACAGTCCAACAGTAATGTCCTATCCTAGGCAACACCCCCAGCAGCTGATCATTCAAAATCAGCACCACTCGGTGGGACCATGATGTTAGTGTGACAGACACCTAATTCACAAAGCAACTCCTCTACTTGGAACACAGTGGTAGCAGGAGACTCCCAGGTGAACATTGGAAACATTTTAGGAATTTCCTTAAAGCACCTCTGAAGAGTTCAAATATCTTGCAGATAAATAGAAGACCCTGGCTTATAACCAACGGTGTATTTGCAAATGTAGTGAGCACATCAAGAGATTTCATTATGAACATGCAAAGGTAAAGTTGAGTGAGTGCACAAACCTCCCAACAGCTTATCTACTCACATATCTGCTAGAATCCTGGACAAAAACTCCATGGTATATTATGAAGTCTGACTTGACCACACCAATTTTTCTATTTTGGCATATTTGAGAGGAAAGGATGCTTCACTCCAGGAGTAATTCCACTGACAACTTAGGGATCTTCTTTAGCAAAACAAGCTTTATTATTAAATATAACTCTAACAAAGGAAACAGCTTAACCAATAACAATTGAACAATATTTAAAAAAGGAAAGAAAACTCTAATTTCTAACTTATCACTATTTCAGCTCCAAATAAACAACATTATTTTACAGACTCAAAATTCCACTCTAAATACAATTAGCAACCATAAATGTACTTCCTATTAAGAGTGTACACAATCTTGAAGCATTCAGAGAGGTCTTTGTGGAAACAACAGCTTGCAACCTCAGTCTTTAAACTAACCCCAGCCAGAACTGAAAGCTGTTACATACTTAACTCTTCCCATTAACTATATTACCACACGATCGAAAATCCGAGGGAAAATCTGCATCTATAAAAAAGTCCATTAGATCTCTCCTAACTAAACACTACATTGCTAAAATGAGTAATGATCGTCTTCTCCCACTACCTGAGCTGTATACCCTCCAATCATACTGACTTCCTGTAGAAAAAACTTTAAAACAGTCTCCTTAAACATAAATATATATATATAATCTATAACAAATATTATTATCACACGTTTGGTACCAACTGCCCCCACATGAGACAGAATCTGCAGAACACATATTGAACATTGCAGCATCTCCAAACCCATCAAACTGGAGTGGAAGCAAATCATCCTTAAAACTAACTTTTGATTTTTTGCCAAAGGACCTGGGTTCAGATAGAGTTGGACAAAAATAGCCAGATGGAAGAGTCATTTTGATCATGTTTAGTAGAAACATGAAGTGTTGAGCTGGCAGCAGGATAGGAGAGGCTGGACCCACGAGAACAGGGGAACGACTAGTTTAATCTACACCAATGTTCCATCAAATCTTTTTTTCGCTAAACCTGACCTGTTTGTTACATTGCGCAGACCCTTTAAGTCTGTGGCCACACACCCAGACCATCTTAAAGTGAACACAGGTTGTGGGCAGCCTGTGATTTTACTGCTGCAAGGCTGATAGCTTCGAGGGAACATTGATCTCCACATGGTTAGGCCAAGAGCAGGATTTGCCTTAGTGCAGTGCTCCCGAAATCACAAGTATTTTATAAAGACACAATCTGAACCCTGTAATGAAGGAGTAAGGCAGATCGCTGGTGCATATTGATCTGTGGGCTGTATGTGGCCATATGGTAGTGCAGAAAGCAGTAGGTGTGGCTCTATAACCTGCTGTCCTTTTAACCCTTAACTCCTGATGTGTAAAGATGACCTTTGTCTGTCGAGCTTGCAACATCGACACAGACTGAAAGCGGGATTTACGGGCCACCAGCACCTGTTCTCAGTGTCTGGGGAAAGAAAACCTCTTGTTTTGATTTTTCCGAAATCTGCGGTGTGTTGAAATGATTAGAGAAGTCGAACAGAGCGAAGTGGCATGAGATAATCAATCAGGCAGACTATGCCCGCGCTGACATTAACTTCAAGAGAGTGTGTGAGGGGAGGGGAGCTGCAGGGGGAACCTGAACAAAGATTTATTAGAAGCTGGATTCTGGTGAGAACGTTCCGCATTTACAGTTGTACATAATGCTTCCCACATGCTGCCCCGCATGGCTTTCATTAGGGGTAGGGTGCTCAGCAACTGGAAAGCACCGAAGGAAATTTCTTCATCGTAAAGAGTCCAGGCCTTCAGGAAGCTCAGAGGAACAAATGACAATTAGCAAAATGTTCTTTACTTCCTTTGATTTACCAGTAAACAGCCCTTCAAAACATCACCCAAGCCTTTACCCAGACTACGCAGGTAAACGCTGGTTCATCATCTGATGCCACCTAATCGTGTCCACACACAGGATGTTCATCGGGGAAAGCGATGAGGAACTGGACTCCTGGTGATTATTTCTTTATTTGTTTGAGGGGTAAAGCTACAAGATTGTGATCCAGGGTTGAGAGGTTCAGCTATGAACTCGCAAACCTGCCCAACAGCTGTATTCTCAGGATCCCACTGTCATAATGACCTCAAATCTACAGAAATCTGACCTGGATTCCAGAGAATTATCACATCAAGTGAGCTCGCTGGAAGTTCTGTTCACATTTTGTATGCAATCATATTATTTGTTTGCACCATAAATGATCCCATTCATGTGATTTACTCTCACTATGTGAGATGCCACTGCAGTGATCTGTTCATGCTGGAGGTCATCCTGTTGTAGAGATCTATTCATACAATGAGAGAACATAGAACATAGAACAATACAGCACAAACAGGCTCTTCGGCCCACGAGTTGCACCGATCACATCTACCAATCCACAGACCTATCTATAACCCTCTATCCTATTCTTTTCCATATACTCATCCAGAAGTCTCTTAAAAGACCCCAGTGAGTTTGCCTCAACAACCTCCGACGGCAGTCGGTTCCATTCACTCACCACCCTCTGAGTGAAAAACCTACCCCTGACATCTCCTTGGTATTTGCTTCCCTGCACCTTAAATCTGTGTCCTCTCGTAGTGACCATTTCAGCTCGGGAAATAGTCTCTGAGAGTCCACCCTATCTATTCCTCTCAACATTTTATAAACCTCTATCAGGTCGCCTCTCAACCTACGTCTCTCCAGTGAGAAGAGTCCCAGCTCCTCAACCTATCTTCATAAGGCCTGCCTCCCAATCCAGGCAGCATCCTTGTAAATCTCCTCTGAACTCTCTCAATAGCCTCTACATCCTTCCTATAATGAGACGACCAGAACTGCGCACAATACTCCAACTGGGGTCTGACAAGAGTCTTATAGAGCTGCATCATTACCTCCTGACTCCTGAACTCTATTCCTCGATTAATGAAGGCTAGTACACCGTACGCCTTCTTGACCACTTCCTCCACCTGCGAGGCCGATTTAAGAGTCCTATGGACCCGGACCCCGAGATCCTTCTGCTCTACAACACAGCTAAGACTCTACCCCTTATATTGTACTCCTTCATCCCATTATTCCTGCCAAAATGGACCACTACACATTTATCTGCGTTGAAGTCCATCTGCCACTTCTCTGCCCAGTCTTGCATCCTGTCTGTGTCCCGCTGCAACTTTTGGTATCCCTCCAGACCATCCACAACACCACCGATCTTTGTATTGTCGGCGAACTTGCTAATCCATCCCTCCACTTCCTCATCCAGGTCATTTATGAAAATGACAAACAGCAGGGGTCCCAGAACAGATCCCTGGGGCACTCCACTGGTTACCGACCTCCATGTAGAACAAGACCCATCCACAACCACTCTCTGCCTTCTGCCGGCAAGCAGTTCTGGATCCATGAGGCCAAAGCCCCTTGGATCCCATGCCCTCTCACCTTCTCCAGAAGCCTTGCATGTGGGACCTTATCAAACGCCTTACTAAAGTCCATGTACACTACGTCCACTGCCCTTCCTTCATCAATGTGTCCAGTCACATTTTTTGAGATTTATTTATCCTATTATCCAATCTCATTGAAGGAACTATTTACACTAGATTCAATCCCATCATTATGAAGATCTGTTTGTACGGTTTAAAATGGAAACTGTTCCTTTAAAATGTTGGTGTATTTCAATACACAGACAGTTAGTCACACCTCTTTAAAAGTCATCAGCGTCAATCCAAAGATGGGCAGATTAGGTTGATTGGCCATACTAAGTTTTTTTTATTATTTTATTACAGAATCCCTACAGTGCAGAAGGAGGCCATTCGGCCCATCAAATCTGCAACAACCACAATCCCATCCAGGTCCTATTCCCATAAACCCTCATATTCAGCCTACTAATCCCGCTGATATTAGCATCAATTTAGTACGGCCAATCAATCTAACCTGCACTCTTTGAGGTGTGGGAAGAAACTGGAGCACCCAGACAAAACCCACGTAGAATGTGCAAACTCCACACAGACAGTAACCTGAGGCCGGAGTTGAATCCAGGATTGTTATCGGTGCAGGCTTGATGGGCCAAATGGTCTCTTTCTGCAGTGTAGAGATTATTTGATTGCTATTTTAGATGGATAGATCAGCATTATGGTGTATTGTCGGGAGAAAATCATTGTTTGGGATGTAAGGCTTCTCCACATGGTTGCATTACTGACTTTATTTATAAGAGCTACCTAACATCTCTACCCCAATAAAAATGCTGTCAGTTAGATCATGTCGTGAAGTACCTAAACTTTTCCTTTTTACTGCATCCTGGGATTCTGCGCCTCCACCATGCCTCAGTATGTGATACCTCAGAGATAGCAGCAGCTTCCAAAACACCATCCGTAAGTCATTCTTAATTTGACGGAACAATCAACATGAATGAACTAATGACCCAACTGAGAACTGGAGCTAAACTCAACAATAGCAACAACTTGTAGCTATAGCACCTTTTAACATAGTGAACATCCCAAAGTACTTCACCAGTGCTTCATCAAAGACAATTTGACAAAGAATCACGTGAAGAGATACTCGGACCAAACGTTGGGGCAAAGATGTAGATTTTAATAACAGATTTAAATGAGGAAAGAGAAAGAGAGAGCCAAAGGCTGGAATTTTCCAACCTTTCATGCCAGGCAGATCTTCCATTCCTGCCAATATGAACAGAGGTTTCAGTGGCTCACCAGCCTCCTCATGGGGAAACCGCTTTGGAGGTGGAGGGAAGTGGTGTGGGTACAATTCCAGCCAAAAAAGATTAGGGAGAGAATTCCAGAATGTAAGGACTTGGTTGAAAGCACAGTGCCAATGGGTGGGCGATAACAATGAAGCCAAGAAGCCAATATCGGAGGAGTGGAGAGCAGGAAATTACAGAGGCAGGGAAGGAAGAGACGGCAGAGAGATTTGAAAACAAAAACAATTTTTACAGCAAGACATTGCTTATCAGAAGCTAATGTACATCAGTAAGCAAAAGGGTGACAGGTGAAAGACATCTGGAGTGAGTTAGGGCAGCAGAATGTTGGAGATTTTATTTTCTGTCGGTTGGTTGAGGGATGAGGGGCTGGGACCGAAACAGTGTTGGAATGGTCAAAGCTACAGGTAACAAAGACTTTGAATGGGGGTGAGGCACCGTTAGAGAGCTGGAAATAGGCAGTTGATGGTTTGTGACAGTGTGAGTGACAAACAAAGACAGTGGCTTTGGACTGCCCAATATTTACTCAGGCAGAATTTCTCTTCATGCAACACTTGATGGCAGACAATTTACAGATAGTAGAAAAGTTGCAAAAAAGAGTGAGAGGTGGAGGTGAGGTAAAGCTGAGTATTGACAGAATATGTGTGTCACAAACATACACTGCTTTTGGACAATGTTGCCACTTAGATGAGAAACAGGAAGAAGCCAAAGGGAGATAATGTGGTGGGAATAGGAAGAGAAATCATTGCCGGAGACTCTGCAATTATAACCTGAGAGCCAAATCCTCTGAGTGCAGTCTCACCCAGCTGAACGATGGTGGAGAAGCTTTGCAGGAAACCAGGCTCCTTCCTTGAAATGATATGCTGGCCTCTATAGCTCGAGATCCCATTGAGAAGCACTGTCAGGAAAGGGGGTGATTGACATTATCTTTAATCAGCGGTTACCCTCTCTCAACATGCTAAAGTGCAATGCGTTAACAAGAAAATTATTTCCATTAGCACATCAAAGTGGGAAATTCTGCTTACTCTATGATGATACATGCTGATAATGTAAGCTATACTGGGTCCTGCACTAACAAGACCCATATTCACCATGATGTTTGCAAAACCTGATTTATCACTTTTACACAGAGTGAAGTTTTAATTAGACAGATACACAGCTAGAAACAGATACACTGACAGACAGAGAAAACACACAGATAGACAGAGAGAAATACAAACACACAGAGAGACAGAGAGGAACAGACACACAGACAGACAGATAGACAGGCAGGAACACAAACACACAGGCAGACAAAGGGGAACAAAGACATGGACAGAGAGAGAGGAACAGACACATAGACAATAACAGACGCATGCACAGAAACAGACAGCAGACTGCAACAGACACAGATAGAAACAGCTATATGTATAAGAACCATAGAGGTAGCAGCAGAAGTAGGCCATTCGACCCATCAAATCTTTTCTGCCATTCGATGAGATCATAATTGGTCTGATATGATAATTCTCAACTTCACTTTCTCACCTTATCCTCATACACTCTTGGTTCCCTTACTGATTAAAAATTGGACCATCTCAGTGTTTAACATAATTAATACCCAACTTCTACAACCCTCTGCGGCAAAGAATTCCAAGATTCACTACCCTCTGAGAGAAGAAATTCCTCCTCACTTGTGTTTTAATTGGGAACTCGGTCCTCTGAGATTATGCCTTCTGGTCCCAGACTTATCCACAAGAGGAAACAATCTCTAAGTTTCAAACCTATCAAGACTCCTGAGAATCCAGTATACCTCAATGAGGCTGTCTCTCGTTCTTCTAGATTCCAACGGTTACAGGCCCAATTTACTCAACCTCTCCTCATAAGAAAGTCTCCACATATCTTGGATTAACTGAATGAAGCTGCTCTGGATTTGCTCCAGTGCCAGCAGATCTGACCTTGCATGTCAGCTTTTTGTGATTTATGCATGAGAACCCCCAAATCTCTCTGTGCTGCAGCTTTCTGTGGTTTTCTTCATTTAAATATTCAGCTCCTTTATTCTTCCTATCAATGTACATAACTTTACATTTTCCTACATTATATTCTATCTGCCAAGTTTTTGCCCACTCACCTAACCTGTCTATAGCCCTTTGTCATTTCTTTGTGCCTTCCCACCTATTTTTGTGTCATCCACAAACTCGGCAATAGTACATGCACTTTCCTCATCCAAATCACTAATATATATATCATAAATAATTGTGGCCCCAGGACTGACTCCTGTGGCACTTTACTTAATTACAGGTTGTCATCTTGAAAAAAACCTCTTATCTCAACTCTGTCTTCAATACTCTATCTGTGCTAATATACCACCCCAATACCATGGCTCTTACCTTATTAAGTAACCTTTTCAGCAGCATCTTATCAAATGTTTTTTGGAAATCCAAGTATATTATATCTACTTGTTCCCCTTTATCTATCCTTCTTGTCACTACTTCAATCAGACAGAAATAACAGACAGGCAGAAACAAATTCAGAGACCGAAACAGACAACAGGCAAACAGATAGAGACAGAAACGGGCACACAGACAGGAACAAACAACAGGCAGAAACAGACAGAGACAGAAACAAAGGCACACTGACAGGAACAGACACGTGGCAGAAACAGGCGCACAGACAAAATCAGACATACAGACAGGAACAGACACACAGACAGAAACAGATACACAGACAGAAACAGATACACAAACAGGAACAGACACACAGACAGAAACAGACACACAGATAGAAACAGATATGCAAACAGGAACAGACACACAGACAGAAACAGATACACAGACAGAAACAGATACACAAACAGGAACAGACACACAGACCGAAACAGACACACAGATAGAAACAGATACGCAAACAGGAACAGACACACAGACAGAAACAGACACACAGGTAGAAACAGATACGCAAACAGGAACAGACACACAGACAGAAACAGACACACAGATAGAAACAGATACGCAAACAAGAACAGACACACAGACAGAAACAGACAGAGATACAATTAGATACGCAGACAGAAACAGAGACAGAAACAGACACGCAGACAGAAACAGACAGACAGAAACGGAAACACAGACAGAAACAAACACACAGACAGAAACAGACACACAGACAGAAACAAACACACAGACAGCTACAGACAAAGACAGAAACAGTCTCTTCTATTTTTCTTTGGTTTAGTAATTAATAAACTTACTCCTTTGAAAGTGAAGTCTGGCCAATATGACTTCCAAATAAAATGTTGTTAAAGTGGAAATGTTCTGCCTTCTCAAAAACTTTACCAATGACCCACCTCCCAAGAGCAGATTGGTTGCTCGTTCCTGACCCGCCTCCATTATACCTGGATGTGGGCAGGGCTCTGTATGGATTTGAATCTTTCTAAATTTCCATTTCTCACCTGATCCAATCCCCTGCATTCCTGGAAGTTACAATGGTCCTCTCAGACCATGTGACACAGACTGCGTTTCTCTTTGTAAACCTGAACAAAACTCAATGGAGCAAACCCAGCTAGGAAATATTTTGTTTCAGCTGAACAAAATGATCGACTTTGCATGACAACAGCAAGATTCGTTATGCTGATTAACCAAGTGATTCCAATCATTCCTGCAGTGCTCACTTGCTGTGAAAGAAAACATTTCACCACCTGGTTCCTCAATCCATACTAAAGAGATCTATGTGCAGACACAACATCCAACACTGAGATCACAAGACAGCCGAAATAGATATTGGCTATTAGGAATCAATTTCAGAGGCATGGAATCCTCCAATGGGAGTATCCGATACCACTGAACCCTAGAAGGTATCTGGGGCTGTGGAAAGGAATATGGGGTTGTGAAAAGTTAAATAACTACTGGTCTCTGTTTCATTTAGCAGGACTCATATATTACATGTTTATGATAGCAATCAATGTCAGACATGTACCAATGGCAGTATTATTACAGAATGCCATAGCTGAGCGATCCAATGCAGCTGTGTAAATGTATTTATTGCTTTTTTAATGTAAGTGTGATCAGTGTGGCAGAATGGACCATCTTCCCATTTCAGGCACTAGTCTCCAAATAGTCATTCATGATCAACAGGTCGAGCCCGGAGCCTCAAGAAGTCAATTAGCTGCCAAACCATTGCCAAAAATGTATGGAACTTGGGCCCCTCATGATGATGATGAGTGAATCAGCTCATTGGCGACCAAATCACAGGCACCAAAATGTGGACTGGGTTGGGTGAAGACAAAACGATGAACGAGGAGAAGGCACCTTCAAGACAGCAAAAACCTACCAGAGATTTTTAGATCTGCTTCCTGAAATTGTAATCTTTCTTCAATTAAAAACTGAGGTGGACAGTGAGCTGTCATGTGTGGTTACTAGACTTGGCATTTCTTACAGACATAAGTGTAAAATTGAACAAGCTGAATTGTGAACTGTAAACAGGAACAGAGACTTGTCAGGCATAATCAGTGCAGTGAATGCGGTATGTGTGTTGAAACTGGCCTGTAGCTCTCTCAGTTAAAGATCAAAATTACTAAGCACCTCCCAAATCTGGAGAAAATCCAATAACAGAAAGGGCTGCAGAATGGCATGGTAGCACAGTGGTTAGCATTGCTGCCTCACAGTAGTGTGACCCTAGTTCAATTCCTGCCTTAGGTCACTGCCTGTCTGGAGTTGGCATGTTCTCCCCATGTCTGCATGGGTTTCTTCACACAGTCCAAAAGACATGCTGGTTAGGTGCACTGAACATGCTAAATACTCCCTTGGTGTACCCAAACAGGTGCCGGAGTGTGACGAGTGGGGGATTTTCACAATAACTTCACTGCAATGTTGATGTAAGCCTACTGATGACACTAATAATGCAACTTTTTAAAAACTTTTTTTAAAAAAAACATTCAAACAAATTCTGTGAACACTTACTTAACCAATTGGAAAAGGAATTAAGGGACAGTTTTACGACGTAAACAGTTGGAACAAAATTATGTTTGTCTCAAATTCCTTTCTTCAAATGGATATAGAAAAACTGACAGCAAAATTTCATCAGGCAGTGAATTTAACATGGAAATATTCACCATGCAAAATGACAGCTGAAAGCTAGGTCAAAGAACAAAGACTTTGGGGACATGTAAACAGAGAGAAGTACCCTCTTCTGATATGCTATGTAGTCAAGGAGAAGACCTCCTTTGGTTCCAGACCTGTGAGATATCTCTTTCCCAATTGAAAATCATTAAGTCCAACTTTCACACTTGGCTTACATTCACCCATCTGATGGATTGTAAGAAACCAGGCATCTCAAACTACGAGCCAGACTTCACAACACCCTCAGATAGTGTGAGAGCTGTACTTGCACACTAAGAATAGGTGAATGTTATATATAATTAGGTTTTGGAGAGCTTTAGTAAAGTTGAATTTTAAGAGTAGATCTCATGCTGCATTTTGATGCTAAAAGTGACCTTGTGCTGGAAAAGTTTGGAGACCAGGTACTATCACTTTTAAGTAAAACTCCTGCTATTCTGCCCCACATTGAGTTTGATAAAAGCATATTAATGATAAGACAGACTCTTTTTACATCTCATTCATGCTGTGGTCCCTCCAACTGAACCTGCCAATTCCATGCTGGATAAGGCTGATTGTATTATAGAGAAAATTAATTAAGATGATTTAAGCTCATTGCACATGGGTGGGGAGTATCATCACCAGAGTGGAGTTTAGATTATTAAAGACCCAAATTAAATTTGTTGCACCATTACCGTTCACTACTGAAACCGCGAGAGCATCCATAACAGCTTTAAAAAGTGCACTAGAGACCAAACTATGGTTTGAGCATTATTACCCAAGGAAAATGTGTTAGGTTCGAAGCTTTGACATAATTCACACAATCCGAGGGCAGCATAGTTCAATATAGTATAGCTTGCAGAAACCAAATATCCCTGCCTTCATTCTCATTACACTGCAAGATTTCTGTCGAGGATTGACTTCAAACGTCTTTGCATTTAAGGTCAGTTTGATGAAATATGTTTGTTGGCTGCAGCTCCTCGTCCAGTGTTTGGAGCACACTTCAGGTCGAAGACAACAGCAAGTGGAATAGTTTTAAAAATGTAGCAAATACAGAACTCCTTCACTGGACTAAAAGCAGCCAAAATTTGATACTGAGTTACATAAGGAGACGTTAGATAAGGGAGTGAAAAGCTTGGTATAGAAGTAGGTTTTGAGGTGTGTATTAAAGGGGATGTGTGAAGTGAGGAGGCAGAGGTTTTGGCAGGGATGTAGGACTTGAAAGTATTGCCCCCATTGGTGGGAATGATGGAAATCTGAGATGTGCAATAGGCTGGAAATACATTTTCAGTGAGTTGTAGGGCTGGATGCAGTTAGAGGAAGGAATGGGTGAGGCCATGGAGGGACAAGATAAACAAGAATTAGAAGTGTAAACAATGAAAACACATATCATGAAAACCAATTAGCTTATCTGAGGTCCTTGACAAAACCTTGCAGCTATTTGGCTGGATGGTCCAGGTAGCATTAAGCAGAACCAGACAAAGTTTCTTAGGCCACAGCAGTCCATGCTCAAGATGACAGGCACTCCTTATAAACAGCAGCTCAGGAACTTTGCATCAAAACATTTGAGAACAGAAAAAACCCAAAGCAAGACCTGCAGGAGCGGGAATACTGTTACTGAGACAGTAACCGTCCTGGCAATATAGTCAGGACTTTTTCTACAGAACAAGTGAGTGACTGGGCTGCTGCCAACAATTGGGACAAAGGGCAGTGCTCAGAATAAAGCTTTGCCACATACCTGCATGCAAATCGATAATACTCCTGAAAGCACAATAATTTTACAGCAAGTTTACATCATTCTGAACTCCTTCAAATTGAAGCTGGCACAGAACCATTGAAACTTCAATTCAGCAGGAGGCCATTTAGTGTGTGTGCAACATCAGAACAAGTCATGCTAATCCCACTGCCCTATATCAGTTCAACCCCCCCACCCCTCCCACCCCCCTGCCCCGCAGCCCCCCAACTTCTACTGTTTATCAAATTCCCTTTTAAATGTCATGATTGACTTAACTTCAATAGTCATTTACTGTAAACCAGCTCAGATCCTTCAAACAATTTGCATGAAAGGAATCCTTCCAAACTCTCTTTTTAAACTTCGAGTGTTAATCAAAATTTGTGCCCTCTTTGTTATTAATTCAGCTATTTGTAAGGAATCCTTCACCAATTGCATTCTCAAACCCTTTGAAAACTTTCAGCTATTTGAGTAGATCCTCTTAACTCTCTGTTCCAATGAACACAGGCCCAGTTGTTTCATTACAATTTTAGATTCTCTCATGCCCTCAATAATGAATTTATTTTGTGTATTTTCCATAGTTCTCATTTCTGACCTAGAATGGGATGATCTGAACTACACGTGGTGTGATCTGATTCATAGCAAGTATAATTTCATCACCGTTTGCTTGCTTTTCAATATAAAGTACTTCAGATGAAAGAGTGTAGTAAAATCCCATACACACCTATATGATAATGACCAGATCTGTGTTAGTGATGGATGCACTAGTGCATGAACCACTAAAAGCTAGCTGCAGGTACAGCAAGTAATTAAAAAAGCTAATCAAATGTTTTCATTTATTGTGAGGGGAATTTATTACAGAAGTAGGAAGGTTATGCTTTAGGTGTACAAGGCACTGGTGAGACCATACCTGGAGCACAGTATACAATATTGGTCATCTTATTTCAGGAAATTTGCAGATATGTCAGGAGCAGTTTAGAGAATGTTTATTAGACTCATACCAGAAATGGGCCGGTTGTCATATGAGGAAAGGTTGAACAAAGAACAAAACAGCACGGGAAACAGGCCCTTCAGCCCAACGAGCCCACGCCGCTACCTCGATATTCCCACTTCTACCCATGATCTCTGTCTATGTTTATAGAAATCTGCATTGGAGCCAAATTTGCGACACAATTTAGGGAGAACTTGTTTTGCCAATCAGCCTAAGAGCACATCTTTGGGGTGTGGGAGGAAACCATGGGGAGAATGCGCAAACTCCCACAGACCCAGGCCCAAATCCATGTATCTGCACAGCACAGCGATAGTCACTGAGCTGTCGTATTGCCCATCAACTAGTCCAGTTAAAGCGTACACTAACGACGTGAACACTAAGATACTCTCAAAAAATCCAAGAGCAGCTCTTTCACGACCCATCGCGTGTATGTCTCTTGTTAGACTACAAGGCGAACCAAAGTATCTATAGGATAAAACAGAAATACATCAATATCATTCACAATTTACACAATTCCCAGGGAACTCCCAAGGCTCATGATCCTTAATTTAAATCAGTTTTCTATATCCCTCCATCCCCATTCTGTTCATGTGCCCACCTAAGTATATCTTAAATAATTCCAGCATGCCTGCCTCCACCACCTTACTTGGCAGTGCATTACATACCCCCACAACCCTCTGTTGTGAAACAACCCCCCTCACCCTAAGCCCATGACCCCTCGTGATATTTGATTCCAGCCTAGGAAAAAGCTTATCACTGTTTATTCTATCTATACCCCTCATAATCTTGTACACGTCTATTAGATCTCCTCTCAGTCTACGTCTTTCTAAGGAAAACAGCCCCAATTTGCCTAACCTCTCCTCGTAACTCAGACCTTCCATACCAGGTAGCATCCTAGTAAATCTCCTCTGCACTCTCTCTAGAGTCTCCACGTCCTTCCGGTAGTAAGGCGACCAGAACTGGATGCAATATTCCAAATGAGGTCTAACTAACATTCTATACAACTGCAACATTAAAGGCCAGCCCTTGTACTCTATACCCCTTCCCATAAAGGCTAGCACACCATATGCTTTCTTCACAACCTTCTCCACCAGCTCTGCCACCTGCACAGACTTGTGCACCTGCAGCCCCAGGTCCCTCTGCGTTTCTATACTCTTAATAGGTCTACCCTTTATCATATACCTCCCCCCAAGCTTTTCACTCCCTTATCTTACGTCTCCTTATGTAACTCAGTATCAAATTTCTACCGAAATTCATCACCTCGCATTTATCAGGATTGAATTCCATCTGCCATCTATCTGCCCAAGCTACCAGCCTATCTATATCCTGCTGTATCACCTGACAATGCTCCTCACTATCCGCAAGTCCAGCCATCTTTGTATCGTCTGCAAACTTGCTGATCACACCACTTACTCCCTCTTCCAAGTCATTTATATATATTACAAATAGAAGAGGTCCCAGTACTGAATCCTGCAGCACACCACTAGTGACCGACCTCCAGCTAGAAAAACACCCTTCCGCTATTACTCTCTGTCTCCTATTACCAAGCCAGTTACTTATCCATCTAGATACCTGTCCTTGTATTCCATTAGCCTTGACCTTCTCAACTAACCTCCCATGAGGGGCTTTATCAAACACCTTACTGAAATCCATGTAGATGACACCAACGGCTCGCCCTTTGTCGACCATTTTTGTCACCTCCTCAAAAAATTCTACCAGATTCCTAAGGCACGACCTCCCCTTAACAAAGCCACACAGCGTATCCCTAATCAGATCACAATGCTCTAAGTGCCTATACATCCTACCTCTAAGAATCCCCTCCAACAGCTTCCCTACCACTGACGTCAATCTCGCCGGTCTATAATTACCCTTTTTAAACAACGGTACAACATTAGCTATTCTCCAGTGCCCTGGGATCTCACCTGTGTCCAAAGAAGAGGTTAGGTTTGTGTCCACTGGAATATAGAAGAGTAGGAGACAACTTGAGCAAAACCTTTAAGATTCTGAAAGGTCATGACAGGATGGACATGCAGAGGATCTAAGACTAGGGGTCACTGTTTAAAAATGAGGATTCATTCATTTAAAATGGAAAGAGTTGATAGTCACTGAGTTGATAGTCACTGGAATTCATTTCCTTAGAAGGCAGTGGAAGCAAAATCTTTAAATATTTTTTAAGGCAGAATAAGATAAATTCTTGAGTAAGAAGGGGCTGAAAGGCTGTTGGGAATAGGCAGTAGGCAGGAATGTGAGATTGTAATCTGAATCAGATTAGCCATGATCTTACTGAATGGTGGAGGCTCGAGGGGCTGAGTGGCCTCCTCCTGCTCCTAATGCAAAAGGGATAAACTTTGAGCAGAATACTGAGGCTGACTCCCTTAGTCTTTGAGATAATTCTGTGGAATCTTTAAATCTGGCTGATGGAGCAGGGGGAGCATCCATTTAACATCTCATCCAAAGGACAAAAGCTCCTATCATGTAGCACTCACTTTGTACTACATTGGAGTGATACACTGGAGTGTCAGTTTAGATTGAGTTCTGAAGTGGGGTTTGCACCTACAAAGTCAGAACTAAGGGACAACAGCACTACCACTGAGATATGGTTAACATGTGTGTGGTGGCTTTCGGTGCTCAGGACTCCAAGTCCTTTGTTAATGTGATTTGCCTTTGTTTGAGGATGGCATTAACTTATAGATATGAGTCTTAGAGCAGCAATTCACAGCTGTCCGATGTACAGCTGAGTTACACTGGCAGCTGTGCCTTCACTAAACTCAGCAACAAAGAGAGCTGCATTCTGTATACTAGTCAGTTACTATTTGATGTCAAGAGATGGGCTCCCAGACACAAAATTATTTAGGGGTTTAAAAGAAACCAACTGGACAGCTTGTTAGATTAGAGAAAGGATTTTTTTCCTCATTCCGTGATCCCAGCAGCACAGGTCAGAGGCAAGGCAACTCACCGCCACTGTGAGAGCAATCCTCAGTTAAGGGTACTGGATTGGTGAATTTACCCCGTGTGGTGTAAAACTTTAGCTCATTCCACAGGGCACTAAAACTGCTACCCGTCGATGAGAAGTTCAGTAATAGGTACCTGAGTTGCTGCAGGCTAACTTCAACCTTTTAAGCAGAGATCTGTCCTTGTCATCTCTTTAATGGTGAAAGCTCATGCCTGTTCATGGAATGGAAGCAGCTGCAGGTTTTCACAGGTAAATGCTGCAGCTGGAACTGGCTTAGTGAAAGTCAGGCCTTAAGGAAAGTGCTCAGCCCTGAGGCTCAGTCAACAAGCCAGCCCTTCCCCCAAATCCATTATTTCCCTGTGTTACTGAGGAGGCTGTGCATAGTCTGCAATTAACAGATAACTCACTCACTCATAGGTGCATGAAGGCCTCATTTCATATCTAGACCCCGATAAGCTCATAAAATGGGACTTCCAGAACGATAGTATCTGATTTGTCTTGGTTAATATGACGGTTAGAATAAGGTCATGTCACATTGACAGCCTTTGGACAAAGTCCAGACTACTGTTTCATAGTTCACACCAGCAGAACATTTGTTATGCTAATAAACTTAGGCACTTGTTTATTTGTGTTCCATTCCCTGAAGTACTATTCTTGTTCCGAATCAGACTTGTTCAGCAGTTTAAATAAACCCTGCAGGTGTCTGAATCGAGTGCCACATCACCCAGTACACAGACCAAAACTTCCAGCCAAAAGCAAAAAGGAAAATCATAGCAAGACTTATCTAGAGAGAAAAAGGAACGTCAGTCAGGGTCCCTGTCCCAGATAAACACATTTTGTTGCTATGGAAACCTACTGATGGCATCATTGGAAAAACTATCAAAGATAGTACTGGGCCCAAGCAGATTGCAAAGTGTCGAAGTGGGATTAGTTTTGATGTTCCAATGTGTTTAGTACAGGGCAGATACGGGGTCACGTGCAGTCGGTGAGTACAACTGGATGGTGCTGTTCACACACAGATTATTCCCAAGGTATAGCAAGGAAGTAGTTATGTCACGAGACTAGCAATTTAGTGGCCTGGGTAAATGAGCTGAGGAAATGAGTTCAAATCCCACCATTGGAGTTTAGGAATTTAGTTCTTTTTTAAATAAAGCTTTAAAAAAAATAACTAGTATTATTCACTAATCATCAGCTATACTGTGAACATATTGTCACAAGAATCCATCTGCTTCACTAATGTCCTTCAGGTAAAGGAAGCTGCTCTACCCATATTGGCTTATATATTATTCCAGATCCGCAGTAAAGTGTTGACTCTTGAATGCCCCTGAAATGCCAAGCAAGGCACACTGTTCCAATCAAGAAGGTGATCATCAATACTTTTTGAAGGCTAACAAGTACTAAGACCTAGTTTGGCTGGTGGTGAAAAAAAGCTCTGCCAATCAGATCCTTCCTACATGCCCTGAGTCTCATACCATATGCATGTTGCTATCCAGCTGGTTGTAAAGAAAGAGACTGTTGTCTACCTCCTCGTGGAATGTGCCTTTGCAAAGGTGGATAGAGATAAGGTGTTTTTGTCAAGGTTCATCCCAAGCAGCTCTGTGAGACTCTGTTTCAGATATTTTACAAATGAAGTATATTTTTGTAACAAAAAAGGTGAACATGAATGAGCAATGAAAGCTGGCCTGAGCAGAATAGCTACATCCCAGGGATAAAAACCAACTGGCAGCTTTGGAATGAGGGAGATGTTACCTTTCGACTACAAGTGTTCTGAGATTGCAGCTTTCTGTTTTAGGCTCTTGGTGTGGGACTTACATCTTAGACAGATGTAAATATCCTTCCAGCTGCTTGTCCAATAGTAATATCTTGAAACAGGTTAAAGAAGGCATGCTGCTTTTAGGTACAATTTCAAACTCTCTCTCAAGATTAATGCATGATTGGCTGATGTCAGTGGTACATCATCAATTACATCATGTATTAGCATATCCCATCTCTTAACCTTTGACACTAAGTCAGAAATTTCACTGCTTGGTTTGCCTTCGAAATTCCTGTGTCCAAATTAAAGACGATGAATCTTTTAATCATGATGTAGTCATTAAAAACCAAATGCCCATCTTGCCTCCTGATGCAAATTATCCCAGAAATGTATGACTTCTCATTTTGAAGCAGGATATGCTTGCTTTAGTAAAAAGAATTGTTGAGATTGTACAGCTTCTTTCAGTTATCCACTCAGATTCTAGGCTAGTTAAAAAGCTCCATTAGTTAAAAAGCAGAAGCTGGATGGGACTCCTCCCAACTTTGATCCATGTCCAAAGCATCAGGCAAAGCCACACATATCAACTCCAAGATAATTTGTGACACTTTAGTCACAAAACTGCAAGGGTTAAAAGCTGTTCTTATTGCCATATCCACAATCAGGTGTTCACTATTTAAAGGAACTAAGATGGAGTATCTTTCCTGGGAGATAAAACATTCATTTGTGGGTCGGAACACAAGAACTTTACAGAAAGTATTCAATAGAGAAGAGGTAAACTTGGCTTAGCATTAGACTCATGGCACCATCTGTAATTCAGACAATCTATTTGAGTGTTTGTTGTTCCTAGTTCATTTCCTGTGGAGCAAATGCTTAATGATCTGGAACAGTGTTTGGACAGCAAATGGACAATTTTGTTCTTTCTTTAGTCCTATGCTCAGTTATTACAGCAGGAACAACATCAATGACAGATACTTGCTACAAATGTTTTTTAATGCAACCATTAGCCTCCAACCGACAATGATGATACAGAACTTATTTCATCAACTTCAAGCAAAACAGCTGAAGAATATGGAGGACATGAACGTGCGGTTAAAAAATGTAAAGTCACCATTAATCCTAAAAAATTGAGGAAAAACAAAAATAGCTTCTTGAAGTTTACATAGAAAGGAGCAGAACATATGGCCCTTTGAGTCTGCTCTGCCATTCATTACGATCATAGCTAATCGTCTAACTTAATAGCCTAATCTTGTTTTTTCCCCATAATCTTTGATGTCATGTGCCCCAAGTACTATATCCAGCTGCCTCTTCGATACATTCCATATTTTGGCATCAACTATTTCCTATGGTAATGAATTCCACAGGCTGTTTGGGTGAAATGTCCCCTCACCTCCTGCCTAAATAGCCTATTTTGAATCTTCAGACTGTGAGGATTTTTGATTTTCTTTGTATTGGAAGTCATAATACACCAACTACAGTGTGCAATTTCTGAGCATGTACTATCTAATGAATCTTTTGAACCTTCCAAAAGGTATTATTGTCCGGTATCAAATATATAAGAAACATTCATTTTTTAATTAACAGACTAAGGATCTGATCAGTATAAGGGAGTGATGAAATCCACAACATTTTTGATGAAAAGCTTGTAGTCTCATCTTACATTGTGGTACAAAAAATTGCTAAAGCAAAAGCAATTGTTCATCACGGTTGTGTAGTTCATCACTCCACGTGTCACTGAAATCATAAGGGAAATATTTAGAAAAAGGTCAATGCTCTGAAAAGGTGTCAAATGACATTTTTAAACAATGGATTGATTTAATATAAAAAATGCCATGCAAGTAACAAATGCATAGTAGAACTATGACTTTTGCTATGTAACTTGATGGGCAGCATTTACATTGACTCAAGTGTCACAGGAGGGGTGGGAGCAGCTCCAGTAATTAGCAGACAGTTCCATTAGTATATCACCATACTGATATTGACTCTCAATTCCCCCTCAAAGACATCCAAGATGGGCAATAAATGTTGGCCAGCCAGCAAAGTGCCATGTCCCATGATTAAATAAAACAAAATACAATGGAACAAACTCTAGGTGTTTTGCCGAGTCAAAGTGGCTACAGAGGAAAATTCAATCCATGTGGGTAGAAGTTAAGTGGTTATCTTGAGGTGGAATGCTTACCTGTATATTTCATTTCCAGGAAGAGGTACATATTTTCTTAGCTGATAACTAAGCAAATAAAATTACACAAGACAGGCAAACTCTTTCAGAGTGTGAGAACTGACATATTCAAAAGGAAATTGCAATCTAGAAATTTCTTGATCGGTGGTTTGTTGGGTGGGGAGGTGGGGAGACACGTTATGATTTGAGCTCTTGCATTACTTAACTCAAAAAAATTGATGTAATTAGTTCAGAGCTGATAGATTAAGATATATTATGCAATAAATTTAATGCTTTTTCGGAATTTATGACAATGATCTGCTTAAGGTTTGCGGGTTACCAATGTCAATGAAAATATTGACGCTAAATCACTACCCTCTGGACCAAAACTGTAAACCAAGTTCAACAAAATACCAAAGCAAAATATTACAGATGCTGAAAGAAAATCAGAATGTGCTGCAAATACTCAAATCAGAGAGCAGAGGGAAATGTTAACATTTCACATTGATGGCCTGTCATTAGAACTGGAAGTCAAGAAAGGGTGTCAAAGAAAGGGTGGGAAAAGAATAAAAGGGGGAAGATCCATGACAGCATAGAAGATGGGAGAGATCAAATAAGAGTTAATGTTGCAGGGTCATAAAAACAAGGATAATCAAAGTCCGGAGTTGCAGATATTCTCGTCTGAATATCCCTCATAACTGAGCACGGCTTCAATTGCCTGGAAGGAATCAAGCATAAATCTGCATTCTACTCTTAAAATTTAAAAAAATTTTGAAGTAAGGTACTATAAGCACCAAATATATCAATGAAGCAGTTCTGAAGTGTGCTCACTGTTAAACTGCAGAACTTAATTACAGAAGTCACAGGTGCCATATTCAACAGGGGTGAAGAGAAGAAAGAGAACAGAGGGCAGCTGGCCTTTTTGCAGCATTCCCATTTTACAGACAGAAGATACATGGGGGTCTGATTGCAAACAGAGGGATAACTATACACAAACAATGAAAGAAAATCACAAAATGCATTGTCCCCCACACAGGGAGGTGGGGACGGGGCAGGGGCAGGGGTGGGGGGGGGGGGGGGGTAGCTACATAGAAACAATAAAAGAAAATCACAAAATGCACTGTCCTCCAACAGAAAGACACTCGCATACATACACAATTAATACAAAGGCAAATGCACATCATGACTGAAACATACTACATCCCTA
Organism: Sphyrna mokarran; assembly: GCA_024679065.1. Classification (NCBI taxonomy): domain Eukaryota; kingdom Metazoa; phylum Chordata; class Chondrichthyes; order Carcharhiniformes; family Carcharhinidae; genus Sphyrna; species Sphyrna mokarran. The sequence goes on along the minus strand of JAGIQG010000022.1, from coordinate 35,313,042 downwards.
GAACAGAACATAGAACATTACAGCGCAGAACAGGCCCTTCGGCCCTCGATGTTGCACCGACAATTAGGAACAAGCAGTGACCCTCTAACCTAAACCATTCCCTTTTCATCCATAAACTTATCTACTAACCTCTTAAACGCCACCAAACTTGGCGCATCTACAGCTGACGCAGGCAGGGCATTCCATACCCTTACCACCCTCTGGGTAAAGAACCTACCTCTGATATCCGTCCGATAACTACCACCCCTTAATTTAAAGCTATGTCCCCTCGTGCTAGCTTTCTCCATCCTAGGAAAAAGGCTATCACTGTCCACCCTATCTAAACCTCTAATCATCTTATATGTTTCAATGAGGTCTCCTCTTAGTCGCCTTCTTTCCAACGAAAACAACCTCAAATCCCTCAGTCTCTCTTCATAAGACCTGCCGTCCATACCAGGCAACATCCTGGTAAACCTCCTCTGTACCCTCTCCAATGCCTCCACATCTTTCTTATAATGCAGGGGCCAGAACTGCACACAATACTCCAAGTGCGGCCGCACTAGAGTTTTGTACAGTTGCAACATGACGTTGCGGCTCCGAAATTCAATCCCCCTACCAATAAAAGCTAAGACTCAGTATGCCTTCTTAACAACCTTATCGACTTGACTGCCTACTTTCAGGGATCTATGCACAAATACACCAAGATCCCTCTGTTCATCAACACTATTAAGAATCCTACCATTAGCCCTATACTCTACACATTTATTATTCCTGCCAAAAGTGCATTACCTCACACTTTTCCACATTAAACTCCATTTGCCACCTCTCAGCCCAGCTCTGCAACTTGTCCAAGTCTCTCCGCAAACTAGAACACCCTCTTCACTATCTACCACTCCTCCGACTTTGGTGTCATCCGCAAATTTACTAATCCATCCTTCAATACCCTCATCCAGATCATTTATAAAAATTACAAACAGCAGGGGCCCCAAAACACACCCCTGAGGTACACCACTTGTCACCGAACTCCACGATGAATATCTACCATCAACCACCACCCTCTGCCTTCTACCTGCTAGCCAATTCCTAACCCAATTAGCTAAATCACCCTCTATCCCATACATCTGCATTTTCTGCAGAAGCCTTCCATGGGACACCTTATCAAACGCCTTACTAAAGCCCATATATACCACATCAACCGCCTTACCCCCATCCACCTCTTTGGTCACTTTTTCAAAAAACTCAATGAGGTTAGTAAGGCACGACCTACCCTTCACAAAACCATGCTGACTATCCCAATCAATTCATTTCTCTCTAAATAACTATAAATCCTATCCCTAATAATTCTCTCCAATACTTTGCCCACAACAGAAGTAAGACTCACCAGCCTATAATTCCCCGGAAAGTCTCTCTTCCCCTTCTTGAACAATGGGACGACATTCGCTATCCTCCAGTCTTCTGGCACTATACCCGTAATCAACGACGACCTGAAGATCAGAGCCAGAGGCTCTGCAATCTCCTCTCTCGCCTCCCAGAGAATCCTAGGATAAATCCCGTCCGGCCCAGGGGACTTATCTAACTTCAAACCCTCAAGAATATCTAGCACATCCTCCTTATCTACTTCAATACTTTCCAGTTTGCAACCCTGTATCCCAGTGCTCTCCACAACTACATTTACATCTCCCTGCGTGAATACCGAAGAGAAATATTTGTTCAATGCCTCTCCAATCTCTTCAGGCTTCACGCACAACTTCCCACTGCTGTCCATGACTGGTCCTAACCTTGCCCTAACCAATCTTCTATTCTTAACATATCTAAAGAAAGCTTTAGGATTCTCCTTGAACAGCAGACAGAGAAACTATAAATGAAAGCACATGCCAAAAAGAGAGCGGGGGAAAGGAAGGGAAACAGATACCAGAGAGGACAGAATAAGCATGAGAATAAGATATCGGGCAAGTTCTTGAAGAATGAGCACAGGGAGTGAGGAAGCAAGCCTGGATAGATCACCCGGACTTGCAAAGATCAGAGATGTACTGAGAAACTCAAGAAGCAAAGTCAATCTACAAATAACTGGGAAGTCTTTGTGAAAAAAGGGCTCCTGTATAGAAGGGACAGGAAACACTTAAATGGGAAGGGTGTGAATATCTTAGCTGGGAGGTTAGCTGGAGTATTTCGGCAGGATTTAAACTAATATGGAGGGGGGGAGGGGCTGAGACTGATAGCTCGGTAGAGAGCGGGATGGGAGATAGACTAAGGTTGGATGAGAAGAAATGCATCAGGGAGGAGGATGTTCCGAGTGGGCTTGGAGGTCTGTTTCAATGCGAGGAACGTAACAGGAAAAACGGATGAACTTAGGGCCTTAATGTTTGCGAGGAACTTGGATGTGGTTGCAGTGATGGAGACGTGCTTAAAGGAAGGGGAGCAGTGGCAGCTGAATATTCCTGGGTTCAAGTGTTTCTGGCGTGACAGAGGAGGGTCCAAAAGAGGTGGGGGAGTGGCATTGTTAGTGGGGGAAGAGCATCACAGCAGTGCAGAGGAGTTAGGAGTGGAGTCACTGTGGGTGGAGTTGAGGAATAGAAAGGGGGCGATTATTATGCTAGGGATGTATTATAGGCCACCCAACAGCCCACGGGTAGTTGAAGGAGGCATATGTAAAGACATTTTGGATAGGTGCAGAAAGAACAAAGTCGTTATAGTGGGAGAATTTAATCTCCCTAGAGTGGATTGGAAGGTATGTGGAGCTGGGGGTTTGGACGGGGAGGAATTTGTAAAATGTGTACTGGAAGGATTGTTGGAGCAGTATGTGGCTAGCCCGACTAGAGAAGGGGCTATATTGGATTTAGTTCTGAGTAATGAGCCAGGGCAGGTGGTTGATGTTGTAGTAAGGGAACATGTGGCTAACAGTGACCACAATTCTGTCTACTTTAGGATACAGATGGAAAAGGATGCTTGTTGCCCTAGGGGCAGGGTGCTGAATTGGGGGAAGGCCAACTACAGTTGGATTAGGCAGGAACTTATGGAAACTGATTGGGAACGGTTGTTCGAAGGTAAGTCCACGCTAGGCATGTGGGAATCTTTCAAGGGAATACTGAAAACGTTGCAAGATAAGTGCCGGCTAAGAGGAAAGATGGGAAAGGTAGGATTAGAGAGCCGTGGATTACTAGGGATATTGAGGACTTGATTAGGAAGAAAAGAAAGGCATATGATAGGTCGAAGCAGCTGGGAACGGAGACGGCATTGGAGGAGTATAGAGAGAGTAGGAGGGAGCTCAAACGGGGAGTTAGAAGGGCAAAAAGGGGGCATGAAATGGTTTTGGCGGATAGGATTAAGGAAAATCCAAAGGCTTTTCACTCCTATGTTAGGAATAAAAGGGTGGTTAGAGGAAAAATCGGACCTCTTAGGGACAGAGGAGGGGAACTGTGCTTAGAGCCCGAGGGAATGGCAGAGATCTTGAATGAATACTTTGCGTCGGTATTCACGAAGGAGAGGGACTTGTTGACAGCTCCTGTCTCTGAGGGAGCTGTGGACCAGTTGAGGGAAATATTCATACCGAGGGACGAAGTGTTAGGGCTTCTAGGTAGCATTAAAACTGAAATCTCTGGGGCCTGATAGCATTTATCTCAGGCTGCTTAGGGAGGTGCGATTGAAATTGCTGGGCCTCTGACACAAATCTTTGTCTCTTCTTTGAACACAGGTGAGGTCCCAGAGGACTAGAGAATAGCTAATGTTGTACCGTTGTTTAAAAAGGGTAGTAGGGATAACTCTGGAAATTATAGGCCGGTAAGTCTGACATCAGTGGTAGGGAAGCTTTTGGAGGGGATTCTTAGAGATAGGATGTATAGGCACTTAGAACGTTGTGATCTGATTAGGGATACGCAGCATGGATTTGCTAAGGGGAGGTCGTGCCTTACGAATCTGGTGGAAATTTTGAGGCGTTGACAAAAACGATCGACGAAGGGCGAGCTGTTGATGTCGTCTATATGGATTTCAGTAAGGCGTTTGACAAAGTCCCTCATGGGAGGATAGTTGAAAAGGTCAAGGCTCATGGGATACAAGGACAGGTAGCTAGATGGATAAGTAACTGGCTTGGTAATAGGAGACAGAGTAATAGTGGAAGGATGTTTTTCTAGCTGGAGATCAGTCACTAGTGGTGTGCCACAGGGCTCGGTACTGGGACCTCTTCTATTTGTAATATATATAAATGACTTGGAAGAGGGAGTAAGAGGAGTGATCAGCAAGTTTGCAGACAATACAAAGATGGCTGGATTTGTGGATAGTGAGGAGCATTGTCAGGCTATGCAGCAGGACATAGGTAGCCTGGTAGCTTGGGCAGATAGAATTCAATCCTAATAAATGCGAGGTGACGCATTTCACGAGAAAAAATGTAGTGGGGAGATATATGATAAAGGGTAGATCTATTAAGAGTATAGAAACGCAGAGGGACCTGGGGATGCAGGTGCACAAGTCTCTGAAGGTGGCAGAGCAGGTGGAGAAGGTTGCGAAGAAAGCATGTAATATGCTAGCCTTTATAGGAAGAGGTATAGAGTACAAAAGCTGGCCTTTAATGTTGCAGTTGTAAAAAACATTAGTTAGACCTCATTTGGAATACTGCGTCCAGTTCTGGTCGCCTTACTATCGGAAGGACGTGGAGACTCTGGAGAGAGTGCAGAGGAGGTTTACCAGGATGCTGCCTGGTATGGAAGGTCTGAGTTACGAGGAGAGGTTAGGCAAATTGGGACTGTTTTCCTTAGAAAGACGTAGACTTAGAGGAGATCTAATAGAGGTGTACAAGATTATGAGGGGTATAGATAAACAGGGTTAAGCTTTTTCCTAGGATGGACTCAAATAGCACAAGGGGTCACGGGCTTCAGGTGAGGGGGTAAGGTATAATTTGGATGCTAGAGGGAGTTTTTTTCACACAGAGGGTGGTGGGGCTATGGAATGTGCTGCCAAGTGGTGGAGGCAGGTACTCTGGAATTGTTTAAGAAATACTTAGATGGGCACATGAACAGAATGGGAATGGAGGGGTATAGAAAACTGATTGAAAATAGGGATCATGAGCCTTGGGAGTCCCTGGGAAGTGTCTAAATAGATGATGATTTTATCCTACAGGTGCTTTGGTCCACTTTGTTGTCTAACAAGGGACGTACACACAATGGGTCGTGAGAGGGCTGCTCTTGGATTTTTTCGAGAGTATCCTAGTGCTTCACGTCATTAGTGTACGCTTGACTTGGACCATTTGATGGGCAACATGACAGCTCAGTGACTATCGCTGTGCTGTGCAGATACATGGATTTGGGCCTGTGTCTGTAGGAGTTTGCGCATTCTCCCCGTGCTTGCGTGGGTTTTCTCCAGGTGCTCCGGTTTCCTCCCACATCCCAAAAATGTGCTCTTATGGTAATTGGCAAAACAAATTCTCCCTAAATTGTCTCAAATTTGGTTTTTAATCCATAGATCTATAAATATAGACAGGGATCACGGGTAGAGGTGGGAACATCGGGGTGGCAATGCGGGCTCGTTGGGCCGAAGGGCTTGTTTCCCGTGCTGTTTCGTTCTTTGTACAATATTCAAACCTTACCAGCCAATGAAAACAGTTTCTGTCTTCAGCCACTCTTGAAACAAATGCCCAAGAGCCAAAATGACTACTTGACAACATTGACAGATAAGCCATTTTTATGCAAAGTTTTAAACATAATTGTTTTTATTTAAAAGTCCAAAAATGTTTTTAATACAAGCATAGCCCTCGCCAAACAACTACCACAGACACTTGGGAAAATATACAATGTCAAAATTCCACTGCTTTATTCTACATCACTTACCTACACAACTGAGAGTGACTGGGAAGGGTGAGAAAACGCCAAGTGGAAAAAGAGGGGGAAACCCACATAAAAAGAAAGAAAATTTTAAATCAGTGCTTTCCTTCCCCCTCCCTTCCAAGAAAAAACTGCAGATGTGAAAAGGACTTTGAAAGACTTGTTGCTCACAAATACTCAAATAATAGTTATTTATACAAACTACAGTAACAAAGAGGCAGATGGAAACAAATTCAAGTTGTGCCACGCAATTTCTTTGACAACTTGAAGCACAAGAATCTTAATCTGGTTAGATCTACACATCCGTACGCACTGTACAAATCTCCGCACAAAAAGGAGTATTTTACAATTCTTCAGTTTAAAAATCTAATGGTGTCTCACGAGAACTATTTGGTCAACAGGAATGGGCAGACCAAATGAGAACCTTGCATGTCAAATGCAGAACTGTTGGCAGCCAACAGGTGAGAGACATGATAGAACATCTTCATTAAGTCTAGGTGCTGTTACCCTGCATCAGAGTGCATGGAAGCAAAGTATAATCTTTTCTCATCAGTGACTAGAGACACAATGGATTGAGCATTCATTTGGTTGGACCCGCTAGTAGTCCAGGACAGATGGGCTAAGGACACAAACCAACCAGCCATGCACACTGCAGGTAGAACAGATCATACTTCAGTTTTGAAGTCAGTTGACTCAGAACAAAATTTCTCCACCAGATTCGACATGTTCATCAGGCAATTAGCTGCTTCTAGATCACTGTCAATCAATCAATCAGGTGACAAAAATTACAAGATGGCTGGTAGCTCCTATGAAAAGCTCAACTGATTGCTTCAGATGCCAAACATTTGACGGCAGAGGTTCTCCCTTGGAAGGATCTCGTTATAACAAAGAACTGTACATTTACAATATTGTGTGAAATAATCATGTGAAATAATTTTGCACATATTCAATCATATGGTCAAACAAAAAACACAGCTGGATAAAACAGATGCTGGTGATGCAATGTATGTGTCATCTGGCACTGTCTGTGAAATGCCTTGGCCTGCGAATCAGCTGGAATTTCCATTCATTGTACACTCTCTCCAGCAGATCAGCATCATTAGAATGGGCCAAGGCCTGACCAGCTAGGGGCTTGTCTAATTCCCTGTATTGATCATCTCTATAGCAAAGATGAACAAATAAGAAAGAGTCTCTGCTGAAAGTTTGTGAAAGTTCTACACTGTGGTGATCAAATCAGTACTACAGAGCTCCTAGCCTGTGGTCTTAATTTCACAACCATTTCTAAAACAGGAACTTTCAGCCTTTTATCCCACCGGTTCTCTCAATCCAACAAGAGATTTTTAAAAAATCTGTAAGAGCTTTTGATTTCAACCTCTTTATATTCCTATGAAAATGTTCAGGTAAGGTTGAAGTTTTGTATTTGATCCAGTATTTTAAATCAGTCAGCGTAAACATTTAAAGTACAAACATGTCTGCAGTTTTCAAAATAATTACTACATCCATTATTCAGAAAGCTCAGCTTTTCCCAATTCACTTCCGGCGTTTGCGCGGTGGGATGGAATGTTCACTTGATTCTGCCTCACTATCATCGTACTCATCGCCGTCGTCTTCTTCCTCCTCTTCCTCATCTTCTACCACCTCCTCATCTTCCTCTTCTAGCTCTACCTGCACCAGTCTTTTCCGTTTCTGGATACTCTTTCGTGGTTTGCCTCGTTTGTAGCTGTAGTTCGGAAGATGCTTTTGCATCATGTCACTGAAACAACGTTCTGTTTTTTCCACACAGGTAAGGACCTGGCTACCTTCCTGATTATACAGTTCTGCGTTATTAAACACCAGTTTAATATCTTCAAGAAATTCTTCGACTGTTTTATAGGTACCGCACAAACATTTGCTTTGCATGGTCTGCAAGTCCATAGATTTGGTAATTTTTTCGAAATAATCTTCTGCTTCATCAGTTGTCACAGGCTCTCTGTGAAAGGGGAAACCAATGTATTAACTTTAGCACAAAACAAAAAAACAGCAACTACTATTTTTATCAAATTCACTTGGTTTTAGTGGAAATTCTACACTGGACTGATCATACATCAGATTACAATCCTCTGGAATGTGGGTCTTCTAGACAGAGTCTGGGAATGAACAGAAATAAAGAAATAGTGAAAGCACCTGAACAGATATTTTGTCTGTCTTCACTGCAAAAGATACAAATAACATGCTTAAAATACATATAAATTAAGTAAAAGGAGGGAGGATTTTAACAACTACAATCACCAGAAAAAGGATTTTAAGAAAACTATCAGAACTAAAGGCTGATAAATCCCCAGGACCTGCTGGACTTCATCCCAAAGTCTTAAAAGTGGCCGCAGAGTTTAGTAGATGCACTGATTGCCATTTTCCAAAGTACCCTAGATTCCAAAAAGTCCATCAGATTGGAAAATAACAAATGTAACTCCTCCATTGAAAACAGAGGGAAAGAAAGAAAGAAATTACAGGCCAATTGTCTTAATATCTATTATAGGGAAAATGCTACTATTATTAACAAGATTACAACATGGTACATGCAACCAGGCAGAGTCAATATGGTTTTTTGAAAGTGAAATCATGTTTGATCTGTAAGAGTAACAAAATGGAACCTGTAGATCCAAAAAGCATTTGACAAAGTGCCACATCATAAGTGTGCATGGGGTATGGTGTAACATATTAGCACGAACAGCAGATTAGTTAGCTAACAGAAAGCAGGAAAAATGGGTCATTTTCAGGCTGGCAAAATGTACAAGTGGAGGTTCATAAGGACCAGTGCTAGGGTCCCAATTAGTTATAATCCATATCAACGACTTAGATGAAGGGGCCAAATGTATGGTTACTAAATTTGCTGAAAACACAAAAATAGGTAGAATAATGAGTTATGAAGAGTCTGCAAAGTGAACGGGCAAAAATTTGGTAGATGAAGTATAGGAGAAAGTGTGAACTTTTCCACTGTCAGGAAAAATAGAAAAAAATCATTATTTAAATGGAGAGAGACTGCAGAGCTCTGTAGTACAGAGGGATTTGGGTGTCCTGGTATATGGCTCACACAAAATTAGTAGATGTGCACAGCAACTGATTAGAAAAGCAAATGGAATATTGTCATTTATTGCAAGAATGGAATTAAAAAGTAGAAAAGCTTTGCACACTTGTGCAGAGATTTGGTGAGACTATATCTGGAGTACTATTTAGAGTTTAAGTATCCTTTTTCAAGATATGATATAATCGCTTTGGAAGCTGTTCAGCGAAGGTTGACTCAACTAGGATGATGGGGTTATCTTCTGAGGAAAGGTTAGGCCCCTATCCATTTGGGTTTTGAAGAATGAAATGTGATTCTACTGAAACATACAAGATCTTAAGAAGGCTTGACTAGGAGGATGGTGAGAGAATGTTTCCCCTTGTGGAAGAGGTTAAGACTAGGGAGCACAGTTTCAAAATAAGATGGAGATGAGGAGAAGAGGGCCATTCATCTTTGGAATGTTCTTCTCCAGAGAGCACTGGAGGCAGTCACTAAATATTTTTAAGGCCAAGTTAGATAGATTGACAAGGGAGTTAAAAGCAATGGGGTAGATAGGAAACAACTACCTTTTTTTGGCAACATTATAAGCTTCTTGCAATTTAATATAATCCTTAATTTCTCCAGTAAGCCACAATTAAATGTTCACATTGTTCATTTTTAAATCTAATTTCCCAATTTATACTTGTGAATTTGCTCCTAATACTTACATAAAAGCCTTTGCTTAAATGCAAAATCCTTGTTTCAGACTTAACCACATCACTCAAAACTCAAATGAAATTCTATCATTTTATGATCACTGAGTGAATCTTTGAACTGCAAGATTAATTAGCTCTGTCTCACATCTGAAACAGCTTTCCTAGTTGGTTCTTTTCAGATATTGTGCTGAAGTTTTAATGTTTCTTTATTAGAGTTACAAGTAGGCTTTACATTAACACTGTAATGAAATTACTGTGAAAATCCCCTAGTTCAGTATCTGTTTTGAGTACACCAAGGGAGAATTTAACATGACTAATGCACCTAACCAGCACATCTTTCTGACTATGGGAGGAAACAATGCAGACATGGGAAGAATGTGCAGATTCTGCACAGGCAGTGACCTAAGCTGGGAATCGAACCAGGGTCTTTGCAGCTGAGGCAGCAGTGCTAAGCACTAGAAAATTGGCTCAAATGTTTTCTGCAAAATTATTTTCAGAGCTACTTTTGCCAATTTTTATTTGTCCTGTCCAATCTATACCAAGAGTAAAGACACCCCCACAAGGTGCAAAGAGACTTTTTTTCTCCTTACCTGAAGGGCCAACTATATCTGGATCTGATTAATTTGTTCAGGATTTCTTCACACTTTGCCAGTTCCAGGTTTAATCTCCGTGACTTGTATTTTGTTCTTTGTTGCACCTACAGGCACAAAAAAAAAATCAGTGATTAGGAACATAACCATGTTTCAATATTTTGCTTTGTCATAAAAAAATTCAAATATTCAGGCTTGCAGTTTTTTACTTTGGTTTTCTCTTCCTGGTACCTTACTCTACTATTCAGGTGTTAATCTTTCCAGTAAGGATATCAGTCATATCAGATCCTATCTTCACCTTTGTCCATACAGCACTATTTCAGCAGGGATCGCTGGCTAATGATCAGTGACAGCATCCATGTTTAATTTTCCCACTAGCCCAAGATTATTCAGGCCAACTGCAAAATCACTTCCACTGCTCAGATATCAGTTAACTCAGCACAGATGGGATTGAATCCTACATCACTAGCTCCCATTTGGCTTCACAGTGATTAAACTCACTGAGAAATTGATCACAGATCTTATTCCGACAGATAAAGGTCACAATCATTAACACTTCATATGCTATCACAGCCTCACTAACTATAATCCTTGGTTTTATATTTTATAATGTATGTACTTTATTAATAGTCCAGTCAAAGTTCTGTGATAGTACTTGGTACTACGGCAAACTGCTGTAAAGCTCAGTTTCTTGCAGGTTTTAAAAGGCATCATTTGAGATTATCGTAAATGAATTTAGAAGTCAAAGTAAATTTTATAACATGCATGTAAAGGTAAACACAAGACACGAAATTGAGAGCATCCCCATTGGCTCCTTTCTTGTTGGGAGCCAGAATAAAGTCTCAGATTTATACATAATATACATCAGATATGAGGTAGAGTGAAGGAAATATGAAAACTGATGAATATTCATGACATTTATTAACTTTGGGAACAGGAATTGTTTATTCAGATGGTCCTTCTAAGAATTAATGGGTTGATCAGCATCAAAAGAGAGATTGTATATAATCTGCAAAAGTAATGTAATTTTTTTGCTCTGTGCTTCATGTCACATTGCAGGATTTCAGACACCAAATACAACATGGGCCAAAAAGTCAGAGTCAAATTCTAAAATTAACAAGAATGGTGTCAATTAATTCCAAATAGGACAGTTGAAACAGAAATAGGAGCAATATGTCATTCAACCTCTCAAGCCTGCTCCACCATTCAATATAATCATGGCTAATCCATTATCTCAATGCCATATTCCTCTCGCCTTTTGCTTCTTGACATCTTTGGTGTCTAGAAATCTATTTCCTTCCTAAATATATTGTGATTTTGCATACACAGCTTTCTGTAGTAGAGAACTTCACAGGTTCACTATCCTCTGCATGAAGAAATTTCTCCCCACCTCAATTCAAAATGGCCTACCCTATATACTGAGCCTGCGACCCTTTATTCTGGACTCCCCCAGCTAGGGGGAGCATAGCCCTGTACACAATCTATCCATTCCATCAGAATTTTATACATTTCAACAAGCTCCTCCTCATTCTTCTAAAAACTCCAGTAAACACAGGTCTCGTCAACCTAATCTCTCCTCGTATGACAATCCTACCATCCCAGGAATCAGTCTGGTGAACCTTTGTTGCACATCCTGCATAGCAAGTATATCCTTTGATAGATAAAGAGATCAAAACTGTACACTATATTCCAGGTCTGGTCTCACCAAGGCCCTGTACATTGCAGTAAGATATCCTTGCTGCTGTACTCAAGTCTTCTTGCAATGAAGGCCAACATACTGTTTGCTTTCTTAGCTGTTTGTTGTACCTGAATTCTTGCTTTCAGTGACGAGTGTACAAGGCCACCCATTTCCCTTCATACGCCAACATTTCTCAATCTATCACTATTTAAATAATACTCTGCCATTCTGTTTCTCTGTCCAAAGTGGATAACTTCACATTTATCCATTATACAGCCTCTGCCATTTGTCTACTCAAATTCTCTAAATCACTTTGAAGACTTAACGTTCTCCTCACCACTCACATTCCCACCTAGGTCTGTCTCATTAGCAAACTTGAAAATATTCAATTTGGTTCCTTCATCTAAAATCATTAATATGCATAGAGTAGCTGGGACCCAAGCATTGATCCCCACAGAATTCATTCTGAAAAAATAAATCTCATTTATTTCTGCTCTGCTTTCTGCCTGCTAACAAATTTTCAATCCTTAACAATATATTACCCCAATCCCACGCGCTTTAATTTTACTCATTAACCTCTTATGTGGGACTTTATAAAAGCTCTCTGAAACTTCAAAAAAAAACACATCCACTGATTATCCTTATTTATTCTTTTGATTATGTCCTCAAAATATTCAGTAGGCTTGTCAAACGTGATTTCACTTTCATAAATCCATGTTGACTTTGCTTACTCCTGAAGTGTCCTTCAAAGTAGGCTCCAGCATCTTTTTGCTACTTGGTCAGACTTCTGGTCTATAATTTCCTGTTTTCTCCCCTCATCCCTTTTTTAGAAAGTGGAGTTACGTTTGCTATCCTCCAATCTGCCAGTCTCTTCCAGAATTTAAGATGACGACAGCCAATGCATCCACTATTTCCATGGCAACCTACTTTAGTACCCTGAGATATAGATCATCAGGCCCCGGAGACTTCATTCCTATTAATTTCTCTAATACTACTTTTTTTAATAATATTCATTTCCCTCAATTCCTCCTCATTAGCATTTCTGAAAAGTTATTTGTGTCTGCTTCCATGAAGACAGACTAAAGCAGCTGTTAATTTGTCCTGCCATTTCTTGTTCTCCATTATAAATTCTCCCATTTAAGATATTTGTCTTCACTAATTCTTTTTACTATGCACTTTCAATTTATCGTGGATCTGCCAGGTAACAATAAGAATTTAACAAGGAAAGATAGGATATGGTCTGCCTGGCAACATGATGATCAAACTCAGGGCTCCAGGGAAACTATTTGCTCATCTTCAAAACAGTGTACCACGGGATCTGTTACATCCACTTGAGTAGACAGATGAAGCCCAGTCTGAAAGCACGGTCTATGTCTGATGCCTACTCAATACCTAATGGTATGCAGAGCATCTTTGAGGCTGAGTTTGCTCCAATGTAGCATGTCGGCAAAAGAAGATGCAGCATTCAGCAGAGTACTGGTGGATCATCCATGGGATCCAGATAGGTAGGCCAGTCACTAGGGGTTTTAGTTGGTTGAACATCAGTTGTGACTCATTAGGTAGCAAACTCACCTGAGTCATAAGGTTGCATGTTTATGTTTCACCCCAGGACTGGAGAACAAAAATCAAGGTTGACGGTCCAGTGCAGAGAGAAGATTGTACTGTCAGAGGTATCAGCTTTCAGGCCAGGTCTTACCTGCCTACTCAGAGGAACATAAAAGATTCCATGGCACTATTTTGAAGATGAGCAGTTAATTTGAGTCCTGACCAATTTTTAACCCTCAATCAACGTTCCAAGATAATTATCTGATCCATATTACATTATCAGTAGGATATTGCTGTCTGCAAATTGTTTACCACATTTCCTATATTATAATAGTGACTAGACGTCAAAAGTATTTCTTCAACTGTAAAGTGCTTTGAGATGTCTGGTGGCTATGGAAAAAGTGCTCCGCAAAAATAAGTCTTCTCTGGTTGCACAGAAGCAGTGTACTTCTGCAGACTTGGGGATTCTCAAGCCTAGATCAAGTTCAAAGAGTTGCAGGTTAGCTAGATTGTCCATGGTAAATGCGCAGGGTTACAGGGATGGTGCAGGGGTAGGGGCCTGGGTAAGATAGTCTTCCTTCTGCATTGTAGGGATTCTATAGACTCTGCACAGTCTATTTCTGCACATGAATATGTGGGATGTCAAGAAATTATAGACTTCATGACAGTTCAATGGAAGTATTATTCATGTCTGTTTGTTAGCTTGATTGAGAAATTCACACAGTGGCAGGTCCTAGCTTGCATCAGAAAACTATTTTAAAATCCTATTGTTTGATAATGCAAATATGAGCACTTCTATAATTGGAAGAAAAATTGATAAATATTGAAACACAAGCATAAGAAAATCCTCAATCACGAGGCTTGAGTGTATTGATTTCAATACATTATCACACTTCCATCAATATGTTTTGATGTGTAAACATCCTTGTATGATGTTCTGTTTTCAGTATTTTACAGTGACCAGTGATAAAGGCCGTAAACAGTAGACCAGGTCTGAATACTTGGAAAGAAATATCTATATTGCCACTGAGAATCTTACAGGCCTGCTGCATCTTACTGAAATCCTTGTAACAGGAATAGCATGATTTTTCTTATATAATCCTTTTAATCACAATCACGAGGATAGACATACATCCCTAAAGCACTCTGCACAGGTTTTATTCTCTAGAACCTGTCTGTGATAAATGAGGTTGGATTATCAGGTCAGGTCTGAACATACTGTTTATTTGGTCCCCTGATAATTGCCGCCCATGAAAGACGACCCCACTTCTGTTTGGCTGAAGTACAACAGGACAGCTGTCAAGAGTGCTGTGACTCTCAGCAACCCCAGCAGGCCACCAACAACTGTCAGCAGTACAAACAATCCGAGCCTGCGGCTGCATTACTGGGATTCTGATACTAATTGGACCTCCCAGCCTACAGATACACTGAGTCCTATTTTAAACCCTCTTAACAACCTATGAATCATCTCACAATAATCCACAAAGTGTAAGGGTTCAAGAGCATCTCCGCCAAGATATTTGTCAGAAGTCTTCTGCTGATTTCTTGTTCCCTTTGTCGAGCCCAGAATAATTTCCTGGCGTCTCCTGCTTGATCTACTCCAAGTCGGAGAAGAAGAAAAGACCCGACAGCATAGCTGGGATGCCAATAGTGATTTCTCAAAGGGAAGAATTTCATGACTCTGGGTCAGAAGGAACATTTTTGGGAGGCAGGGTAGGGGAAGAATATGGTGATCTTTATGGTTGCTAACTTGTCCATACTGAATACCTATTTTCTGGGATATGAACGATGTTAGCAATACTACAGTTCCGAACTCTAATTGGTCATTGGTACTTTCTCCTTGATTGGTGTTAAGCACATGCTCAGCAGGGACCAAGTGCAACATTTGGTTTCTGATATTTGCTACACTGTCCCTGGCCTGGTGTCCTCTTTACCCTCCTTGTCCTAAGTAGGAGGGTTTCCAAATCTCTATATGCCTCCAAGATTAGATTCTTTCATGTTCCTCTCCTATTTATGGGTTCTGCAGTGAACAGCAGATACTCTACAACTAGAGTTCACAATTGAACCTTCTAATTACTGCTTTAAAGTGAGTAGAGAAAGCATCAAGTTGGAGATTCACAGCAAAGGCAGGATAGTCAATTGAATTTCCCTCACACTGCTGCTAAGCCTTTGCAAAAATAGCTCAATTTAAAAACAAATTAGATAGTTGGTGATGGGAGCAGGATGCAAGCCTGTGGTCATTTCTGTGGTCATTAGCCTCTTCATAAAAGGAGGTTTGGGATTCTTTTGAAGCCCAAGAGAAGGCCATACAGCCTGGAACCTTACTTCTGGAGAGATAAAGACAAAGGGGGAAACAGTAAGATAGTGCATGGCTGGAAAAAGAAAAACTGAGAAACAGGGGATAGTTGAAAGAAGACAGAGGACAGAAACAAAATCATCTGGCTTATCTGGAAAAAATAGGAACATAACAGAAACACAGTTAGCCCGTAAGAATTTTAAAAGAAATTATAAACTCTTGAATTGATCTGCTAAAGTTAAGCCAATGGACAAGGCTTTATAAACTAACAGACCCATCACATATTGAGCGATCACAAGATAAAGATTAGCCCATGGGCTTCAGGATCCCACCATCAAGCTCAAATTCCCATACCGTGGGGAACAAACATCTGTGATGTTCAACAAAGTGGACAGAGGAAAAGGTGGCCTCACCTCCAATTAAGGTGAACAAGAGCTCTCTGAGCTGGAAGGCCAAAACCACAGAAAATGAGACAGACTCTTTCTAACTGTTTTAATGTTAAAAACAATAAAAAGCCTTTTTCAGCTAAGCCACTATTATGGAGTGAAGCCTCTCCACAGCGCAGCTTGCAGTTGAATCAGGTAGGGAGAGATAATCTCTACACCTGCCTGAAGCACAAAATCCTTGGACTACTGCCAGGAGACCCTCTGGCAGTTGCCCAGTTTCCTCATACCTTTGGGGACTGAATAGCCCATAAAAGGGGGTCAAATAGCAACCACTATTTCTGTTTCTGGAAAGTGGTCCCCAGCGAGATGGAGCTAAGAGACAAAAACTATGTCTGATCACACTGGATACTGAAAAGATCTGCCCATAGTTAGTTGTGGCTCAATGGTAGTTCTTCCACGCAAGTCAGGTGGTGGTGGATTCAAATCTCATTACTGATCTTCAGCACAGAAATCAAGGCTTACACACTACTGCAGTACTGAGGGAGAAATGCACTTTGGGAGGTGTCGTCTTTCAGATGAGATCTCAAACAGAAACCCATTATGTGAGCACAAAAAATGACCTATCCAGGCCAACACTTATTCCCAATCAGTATCATACAAACAGATAATCTGGTCACATTGTTGATTTTGGGAGCTTGCTGTGCACAAAGTGCCTTCCTACCCTATAATAATTTCTGCACTTTGAAAATACTTCATTGGCTGGAAAATGCTTTGGGATACTATACTGCAGAGGTTCCCAACCTTTTATACATTGTGGCATACCTCTATGCTATAAAAAGAATTTGAGGCCTACTTCCTATTTTCTGTCCTTTTCCCTTACTGTGATTTCATTTTTAACTTGATGTCCCCTCACTTTTTTTTTTAACTGCTCCATCTCTCTTGCTTCTCCTAAGGTTCTTACTCCCCTTTTAAGTTTACACATTTTGTGTGAGCTAATGGGATTTTTGTCTTCAGTTCTTACTCTTGTTGGTCATGTGCACGGACCTAACGAACGTAAAAAATCTAAACTCTGCACATGCATTCCTTCCCGCCCACGTATGCGCAGGAGGCCTGAGATTCATTGAGTCTTGCAGATGTCAAACACAGAGCTGAAGATGAAGGTTAGTTTTAGTTTAATTACATAGATTTTGAATCTTTCTTTTGTGGCAATCTTGGGAAGGCTTCACTGCATATCGATTGGGAAACACTATCCTGTAACCATGAAAATCATATGCAAACACATCTTTATCACCAGCATTTTCTTTACATTTTCCCCTTTTCCTCATGAAGGATTTTCTTGGAAGGAGAGATTTTAGGATATAGCCAAAATACTTTTGGGCACAAATGCTATACATGCCAGGCCGCAGGCCAGCAAGTTTATGCTATAAACACTGTAATTTAAAAAGCTCAAAGCCAGAGGTAGTGCATTCTACTCATCATAGAGTTACAGATCTCTGTAGTTTGCATAAAAATATTTCTAAAGTGTAACAACAATTGATTCTTGGAAATATTTTAATAGGGCAAGTTTGCAGTGACAACAGCATCAACAGCTGGCAAGCAAGGTAATTAAAAAAACTCCCACAATAATGGAGCTTGATTATTACTTTCTGGAGGAGGTAGCAGCCTATAATTTGCTATTTGATGAATTCAGTACAAACCAGGTCTTACATTTCAAATTTAAAGAAGAAACAGACTACAAACTCAGTGTAAATACACAAGATTTCTGTTGGAACACTTGTCTTCATTAAATCAATATCATGCAGATTTTTAAAAATTCAGTTATAGGACGTAGGCATCACTGGCTCAGCCTGTATTAATTGCCCATCCCTTACTGCTTTTCAAAAGGTAGTGACGAGCTGCCTTCTTGAACCGCAGCATCCCTGGGGTGTAGTCGTAGGTACACCCATAGTACTGTTCGAGAGTGAACTGCAGGATTTTGACCCAATAGCAATGAAGAAATGGCAATATATTTCCAGTATGGTGTGTGGTTTGGAGGCAATTGCATGTGCAAACCTCAACAATGAGTATTCACCCAGTCCTCAACACACACTTCAAAAACCAAGCTGCTACCAGAGACAATTTCCTCCTCCCTAAATTGGGCTGGTGGAAACCATGTCCACCAGCCCAATAAGATATGTACAGCTGGAGGCTTTTTGTTTTGTACAGCTCAACAAGTCAGACATCAGGATTCGGGAATGGTGTGGTAGGAAGCCGATGCAAACACTTAAATATGAAACACTGTGCATACTTTGTATTGTTTTACAGATATTAGTCTTGAAAATTATATCCCCATCATGCCTGTTGAAAGTATTACTTTTGAAACCAGGTTTTGGGGGTTAGTACTATTTGTCCATTACTTGCCTCTAAGGCTAAAATGCATCTTGCATTCCCATAATATTTACATAAGCATTATTTAGATATGTATAATCTTGAATAACAAAGCAAATAAAAAATAAATTGGTGCTAAGAAAATAGGAAATATATTTGTTTCTGTTCAACATAAAATTACTTAATGTTTTCCGAGAGACACTGCTCAAGAAACTACAAGCTAGCTGCCTCTGTCTCCACAGAGTTGATTATCTGTTAGCTTGAGTCTGGATTGCATTACACAATACAAGATTAAAGCATTTGCAGACAAGCACCTGTTCATTTTATAACTCTCTTGTTGCCAGCCTGAAATGTTGGCACTTGGCACTCACCAGCTCATCAATGTCCACTCCATTGACAGGTGACGTCTTGTGTCGAGTGTTTCTGCCGTGACCGTGTAGGGACTGTTTCTTCCTCGGCTGTTTTGCCTGCCGCTGAGAACGGACTTGAGGGGCTGATTTTCCTTTGGCAGCTTTCCTGGATCTCGCTATAAAGAGCAAGATTCACACATGATCATTATGCTGGCATAAAGATTCTTTCATGCTTGCCACTCAAATAGCATTTCAACAGAGCTTCTGTTTGATTTGAAGTTACATATTATCAACTTTTTCATTCCGCATACTTTTCTCCTTCCAATATTAAAATTAAAATAAAAGCAGAATTATTCATTTGTGTTAAAATGGAAACTTTAGTTTTTAAAACTCCCTGACAATTTTCTGCCATTAAAGATGAGGCCTTATGTTTGTCATGTTATCCCAGTTCCACACTCTCCTCCCAGGCATCTAATACCTTCCTCTGAACAAAAACAAACAGATGAACAAGAAGCTGTTCAAATTATTACAACCATGTGAGGTGCTTGGAAACCCCTAAGTTACCACTTCAGGACTGACTGTAACAAGGCTTATTGCAAATTTGGTAATTATAGTGGAGAAATCCTACTATATATGCTTGCAGATTATAAGGAATTAACTTGACAGATTGAATTTAAAATCAAGAACAAGATAAATTTTACTATCATATTTTGCAAACTTAAAAACTAAATAAATTGTAACTTTCATTGATAATCTCACACATTCCTTGGGCCCCAGAAAAAAAAGGTAGACGCTTTTTGTGAGCAGCTCACGTGGTACAGTGATGTGGCTTAAGAGACAAATATCAAAACCTGAACCCTACAGCTAATAAGACTATGATAGCACTCCTACCAATACATGGTGAACCTCTGAAAGACAGTTCAGTGGCGGCAAAGAGAACTAAGGTGGCAAACTATTTAATCAATACTCCCGGCCGTAGGGAACAAGAGAGCAACTGTGTCATGGCAACATGTTAAAGCAGTAGCACAGCTGGGGGAGAGACAAGCAAACGATGCGGATAATCTTTAAGTGATATGGTTGAAAGAATAAACTCCTATTGAAATAGTCTCAAAATTCTGGTTAAGTGGTTGTGGGCTGTAAAGATAGTGGTCTCGGTATAGTCATTTTGGATACTATCTGAAGTGTTTGAAAGAAAGTAATAATCCTAAGGTTTTCTTCTCCACAGTAGTATTGCATTTCTGATATTGTTCAGTTTCTTGGAGAAATATACGATTGGTCTCCCTATGCCCAATTCATCCTCCTGGAGTGGGAGAGCTACTACCCAAAAGCCACTGGCATCAATGGCTAAGTCAAATGCTTTGTTGAAGTCTGGAGCTGCTAACACCTTGTTTGGTAGAATGAGTTATAAGAGACTTAAAAGATCTTTACACAGTTCGTGAAAGAAAAGAAATACACGATTAACTGTCCTTTGGCTGGTTTCAATACACTGATTCAATGTTGCAGCCATTTTGTCTCTTCCTGGATTTAGCTTTACTGAGTGGATATTCATGTTTTATCTCCAAAAGGTCTTGGTTTGCAGTAGATTATTGTATTCGGGATGGTTACTCTGCAACATCCATACACAATGTAGGACTGTTTAACTATGACATTTTTTCCCCACAGGTAATTTGGTCCATACTTGACCAACAAGGAGCATGCATTCGGCAGGTGGTGCGGGGACAGCTCTTGGATGTTGATTCATGGGTTGCCTGGTGCTTCATGTCGTAAATGAGTGCTTTATCTGGACCATCTGAAGGGCACCACGACAACTCAGTGACTATCGCTGTAGCTGTGCAGACACTTGGAATTGGGCCGGTGTCTGCAGGAGTTTGCGTGTTCTCCCCGTGGTTGCGTGGGTTTTCTCCGGGCGCTCCGGTTTCCTCCCACATCCCAAAAAATTCGCTCTTAGGCTGATTGGGAAACAAATTGTCCCTACATTGAGACTCTTCCATATTAGGAATAGCCTAAAATTAGAATAGGATAATGGAATTGTTACTATATAGTTATGACAGCGGCGCGGGCTCATTGGGCCGAAGGGCCTGTTTCCCGTGCTGTGTTGCTCTAAAAAAAATACTTCCAAAAGCGTGACAGCTTTTTTCAGCACTCTGGCTTGCTAAGTTGTTCTTTAAAAACCTTGATGACTATATATTCCAGAGGAATCTGATTACTGTGTTTGCTATATTCATTGTGGTGCAGCGTTGCAAATTCCATTTTTGATGTCTCATCTCAAACTTTTGATAAGTTTCAAGACTGTATGAAAGCCAGAGATGAGGTCTCTCCTACTTCTCAGGGCATTTGAGTGTTTGTTCCCTTTACGATACAATTAGATGGAATGCAAGTTGTGTATTACAGCTAGCTGGTGTTATTTTAAGATTAGTTTATTAAAATCCACACAGAATAAAGGCACTAGAAATTGTATTTGTCTTAAAAAATCCTTGTAGTATAATCCAAAATTGATGCAGTCACAGGATGATAATTAAGACTGGGAAGTAAACACATTTCCTGGTTAACTCCACATTATTGAATTCCAATCATAATGGCAACATTACGACTCATGCAAGGAACTTTAATTAATATTTATAAATTAAATTTAGCATAGGTCAAGGACAGGGCAATGCTTTGCAGCTCCAGTGCACAGTATCTTGTTGATACACTTGATGTTGAGCTGTGGCACTCAAATCACACACGACCCCCCCCCCCCCCCTCACTTAAATTTTCAAACACACACTGGAGGAGTTGTCCAGCTGTTCTCTCTGTACAGCTACCAGGAAACAATCTAAAGTAGGAGAAGCAAAAATCAAAGAAAACTTGTATGTAAGAAGCACAAAAGTAATATTCAGATTCCACACATGGAAACATATGTATTTTTGGAATTAGTGATGTAGAAATTTCTATAATTTTGAATTTGAAAGTACTATTGGAGATAAATAATTGTCAAGTACTGATTTAATTAATAAAAATAAAAATCTTTTAAGTCTGACAGCTTATGATAATTCCCTTCAGTTGTCCAAATCTAATCATTTAGCAGCTTATACAAAATTAAGTCAGGGGAAGTGGTGGCGGACACAGAACCTAAAAAAAAAGCAGATTCCAATCAAACATGACACTGTCACTCCAAACTTAAAATCCATCCATTAAACATTTAAATGTATTTCCTAGCAGCTAACTTCACAACTTACATCTAAGTCTGGGCCCTCCTCGCTCTTCATAATCTTCGTCATCTTCCTCTTCTTCCTCCTCTTCTTCCACCTCTTCTTCTTCCTCCTCTTCTTCCTCATTGTCTTCATCTTCCTCCTCAGCATAATTTCTAAGGAGGTAGTGACAGCAGGTAGATTGACTTTACGCACATTTAAATATTTCAATTCAGTTTTTAAATAGAGATGTAGACTTAAGTACTGAGTGCCTCTCCACATTATCCCTTTTTCGTGACCTCTGCTGGCCAAGCAATATCTTGATTTTAAATCTCTCATCCTTGTTTTCAAATCCCTCCATGGCCCTTTCCTATCTCTGTAGTAATCTTCAATCTCAACCCTCCCAATATCTGGGCTCCTCTAATTCAGTAAAAACAGAAGTGCTGCGAAACTCAGCAAGTCTGGCAGTATCTGTGGAGACAGTGAAACATAGCTAACATTTTGAGTCCATACGACTATTCTATAAAAGGCACGTACGGATTTGAAACATCCTCTTTCCACATATGCTGCCCGACCTGCTGAGTTTACCCAGCAAATCCTGTTTTTAATTACATAAATATAATTTCTTGCTGTTGCATCTTAGCTTGTTCTGGCAAAACTTCGAAAATTATTCCTCCTCCCATCTGTTCCTACCCATTAAGGGAGAATGGAGAGCAACAACTCAATTTCTGCTACAAGAAAAAAATCAATGCAAATTCGCTTCTCTGAAGTAAACTGTTTCATGTCCTGAACTCTCTAAAAAACGCAGTTTTAACACAATTTCAAAAGTCCGTACTGAAAATAAAACTTCATTATAAAATACGTCGGAGAAAGCAGTTTTTGTACGAATCACACATACATGATTTAAGTCTTTGACAGAGTGTTATTATATTTCAAAATTTGCAACGATATGAAAATAGAAAACTATGGGAATAGTCTTGAACTTCAGAAGGACATAGATCGTGGATGAGGCAGACAAGTGGCAGAAGTAGCTTAATGCAATGAAGTATAATGTGATTTATTTTAGCAGGAAAAATGTGGAGAGACAGTATAAACTAAAGGGAGAATCTCTAAAGGAGATGTAGAGGAACCTTGGTTCATATGTATACAAATCATTGAAGGTGGGAGGGCATGTTGAAAGAACAGTTAATAAAACATACGGCATTCTAGGTTTTATATATAGGAGCATTGCATACAAGAGTAAGGAGGTCGTGTTGAACTTGTATGAGACACCAAGTTAGGCCTCATCTGGAGTACTGCTTCCAGTTCAGGGCATCTTACTTGAAGATGTGAGGATCTTAGAGAGTAAAGAGGAGATTCACAATAATCCCAGAGATTAAGAACTGTAGCAATGACAACAGATTGGAGTGGTTGAGACTGTTTTCCTTGGAGAAAAGGAGACTGAGAGAATAGTTGGAGGTATTCAAGAATCAGATGGGAACGCGCAGGTAAGTCATGAGAAATTGTTCCCACTCAAGGGAGCATCAAGAAAGAGGGCACAGATTCAAAATAATTGGCAAAAGGAATAAAAGAGAAGGGAGGAAAGATTGCTTTTCACCCAGGGTGATTGGAGTCTGGAACAAACTTCCTGAGGGGGTTGTGAAGATATGTTTGAGATATTCAAAAGGGAATTAGATTGCTATCTGAAAAGGAAAAAAGGTTATAGCAAACAAGGCAGGGGAGTGGGGTTAGGCAGAATGCTCCTTCAGTAAACCAGTGCAAGCTCGATGAGCTGAATGGCCTCCCTTCTGTACTATAAAAATTCTGTGACATGAAATAGCCAAATCTCTGTCTGGACCACCCAAAGGTAAACTTGCTCCCCAAATGCCTAGGTCTCAACTTGGAATCTATTATGGGTCTCTATGTCTTAATCCCTAGTTTTCTACCTCTACACTGTAGACTTGGGTGGATTTGAGAGATGAAGGGCTGACAAGTACAACTTGAGACAGTGGACACACCAGTTTTTAACAAAATCTGAACTATTTTAAAGTAGGTCTGGCTAAAACCGAAGTTAATTACTGGTCAGGAGCACTGCCCCACAAGTTGATTGTGCCACAGAATCCAAAACAACCCAGTGAGCTGGTTTGATACAACTCTGTTCACCAATGGAAAGCAAAGACCAGAATTCTATCAAAACTTTTTGACTATTTGTTGGGAATTCATATCAGCAGCAACATAATCATTAGAAACCCTACAGTGCAGAGGAGACCATTCGGCCTATTGAGCCTGCACCAACTTTCCAAAAAACGCTCTAGCTAGACCCACTCTCTTCACCCTATCCCCATAATCCAGCACATTCACCATGGCTAATCCACCTAACCTACTCATCTTTTGGACACTAAGGGGAAATTTAGCATGGCCATTAAACCTAACATACACTTCTTCAGAACGTGGGAGGTAACTGGAGCATCCTGGTGGAAATCCATGCAGACATAGGGAGAACATGCAACCTCCACACGGTCACCCACGGTTAGAATCGAACCTGGGTCCTTAGCATTGAGGCATAACTGTGGTGTAAAAGAATATAGCAGATCAGAAGACAACAGATATTGCAATGCTGGTTGCATGGTTACCTATCACGTGTGCCACGCCTAGCTGTGGCTGGCTGACAAGCTGGACACAACCATTCTCCATCTGGTATCACATAAAGAGCTGGTCTCAAACAGAATAAGTGGAAAGCCTTATTACATTCATCACAAAGGATCAATTTGTCATCTTCACCTGGAAAACAAGAAAACAAAATGTCAGCCAAACACACGTGGGTTTGCAGGCCATGGGAAATTCAAATGGTGTTAGATCAGTTTTTTCAAAGATTAAATACAAATATAAAATCAGGATACATATAAGAAAATGTAAAAACAAGTAAATCCTCCTTGGTTTTCCAGATAACTACAGTATATTTTAAATAATGTAGCAATTAGATGTAGGTGTGCACCACAACATAAAGTAAAACAAAGGATACAAATTGTTGACCTTGCCTCAGTGAAACCCAAATCAGAGCATCCAACACTTATAAAAACTTAATTTGGAACAAAATTCTCTTTTTCTCAATTCCAACTAATTTCAGAACATCACATTGATAACACTATCCAGCTCTCATTTACAGGAAAAAACAAAGAACAAAGAACAAAACAGCACGGGAAACAGGCCCTTCGGCCCAATGAGCCCGCGCCACCACCCTGATGTTCCCACCTCTACCCGCGATCCCTGTCTATGTTTATAGATCTATGGATTAAAAACCAAATTTGAGACAATTTAGGGAGAATTTATTTTGCAAATTAGCCTAAGAGCACATCTTTGGGATGTGGAAGGAAACCGGAGCACCCGGAGAAAACCCACGCAAGCACGGGGAGAATGCGCAAGCTCCCACAGACACAGGCCCAAATCCATGCATCTGCACAGCACAGCAATAGTCACTGAGCTGTCGTGTTGCCCATCAAATGGTCCAGGTCAAGCGTACAC
Source organism: Sphyrna mokarran (assembly GCA_024679065.1). Classification (NCBI taxonomy): domain Eukaryota; kingdom Metazoa; phylum Chordata; class Chondrichthyes; order Carcharhiniformes; family Carcharhinidae; genus Sphyrna; species Sphyrna mokarran. The sequence goes on along the minus strand of JAGIQG010000022.1, from coordinate 35,287,635 downwards.
TAACGATGTGAAGCACTAGGATACTCTCGAAAAAGATCCAAGAGTAGCCCTCTCACGACCCATCGCGTGTATGCCCTCGTTAGACAACAAGGTGGACCAACATCTACTGAGATGCTTTAAAAACATTTTGAACGAGTCCTTGATTTACTGGAGAGTTTGTGAGCCATGTTACCATTGCAGTCTTCCCAAGATGTCCAAGATTGAGAAATGAGTGAAACAGCAATGATGCATTTGATGGACAGATGGCTTTCAGAAACACACATTGATCAAATGGGATGATAATCAGCAAAGAAACTCCATTTAAAATTGTACAAGGTGAGTAACCTTTACTTACTGAGTGAAGTGTGGTGAAAAGTATATCAAATACTTGAACTGATCAAAGACAAACATTCATCTTGCTTGCTTTATGATCCTAACTATAAACATACTTCACACGTCTAACTTAACACAAAACAACTTTAATTCATAGTAAGTTTTTTTATATTTAGAGAAATATTCTAAGTCACTTCACAAAATGTCTAAAACCTTAACTAAAAATACTAGGTAATTTAAGAAGATGAAAAGGCAGAGTGGTTCATGAAGGGAGCTCCAGAGTCAATCCTAGATATTCATGAATGATGTTGTGAAACAGTCGGGAGTCAGAGGAATAGAAAATTTGAGGGGATGCAGAAATGTTTCCAACTGCATAGTTCATCAGTGATTTAATTGAAAGTAATCAGCAAAATTCTTCAGTGTTGTTAGCAACTTTACAAATCAAGGTTTAGGAAGTAAAAATAGATTAAGTTTGCTGCACTAATACACTAGTGATTTCAGTCAACCTCAAAAGCCTTGATCTTGTTAAACGACTGTTAGATCAATTAAACCAATTAAACCCATTAAACCAGAAAAAGGACTAGAGAGATTATTCAAGTATTAACCTTCCAACATAGAATGAAATACCTTACATTTCCTTCATATCTATTTGTAGGGGGTGGTGGTCCCCTAGACAGCTCTTGGCTTCGTTTGAAATGACGACCTCCCTCCTATTGCTTACAACAGCATTATTCTTGGACACTGCATTGACTTCAGAGGAGCAAGCCAACATGGAGGGACCCCTTACAAGAATCAACATGGCATCAATAGAACTGTTTATTGCCTTTTGCAATAACAGGAAGTTGGGCAGGAAAAAAAAAGGTACTTCCATTCTACTTCCCAACTCATTACAAATTCTTTTTTTTATTTGATATAAACACAAAAGCAGATGAAGATGAACAGTATTGTGTTTGTGAAGAGTTCTTGGAATAAGACAATATTCAAATATAACATTTGGCCTGTCAGCACCTGACAAGGGCAGACAATATATTGCTAGTTGAAAATCTTCCTCTATATCTGATAGCAACATTATTTAGAAATATACTATAATTATCTGAGAAGCCAACGAGCATTTTCTTGTTGGCTTTTACATTTTCCTACAATATATCTTAAAAATACATTTATATTTAATCTCAAGACTACGTTATTAAGCTAGGGTTTCCCCCTTCAGAAATAAGTTTATATCTTATTAATCTATATTTATGGAAACATTTAGGCAAGCACATCTATTTCCTATTGGCTGATTCCGAACAATTAGAATTTAAAAATCAATTTGTGGAAGACAGTCCAGTAGCTGCAGTGCTTACCCTTCTTACGGCACACTTTACACCGGGCATTTTCAGTCGACATGTCCCATTTGATACAAGCATCCAACATTCCCAGCAACACATGCATACGAGAAAAGGTCTGTGCCTCTCGGATGGCACATTTCCATAGCTCCAGGGCAGAAGCAACCTGTGACAAGTTAGTCAAGATAAAATTAGACAATAAGAAAGTTTAGAACTAAGAAGAGTCTCTAGTTCTTTCTGTATGCAAATGATAAACAAAACAGAGCCACAGGCAGTCAGTAAAGCTTACAAAATCAGTTAAATCTTCAAACAGAATGTTACAAGGCAAGCTTGGCCTATTTCAGGAAGAAGCTAAAGAATAGATGGAAGCTACCTTGTTTAAGTTAAGTCTGTTGACATGGAAAAGCATAGCATATTTATCATTTAATATTGCTATCGAAAGAAAGGCTACTCTGTAAGCAGATTCAACAGCTTTTACTTTATGGCTGTGAAATAAAGCAGTTTAATGATTTATGTCTGGCCTTGTCTTATCAAATGTTTTCTACGTTTGAATAGAATGAAACACTCAAAAATGACTCAAAAGTCATTTTAATCAGAATGGTGAAGTCTTCATATAGTTAGGGAGAAACGTGAACACCTCAAAATCAGATGCATTTAATAGCTGCAGAAATGAAATATGTTGTACTGAAAAATTTTCCCTTCTTGGCATTGTTTTCACTATTAACCTGATACAAATAAAATCATTTGGAAATTACAATTGCAGATTCCTCCAAAGCAGATTCATATTTCTACAACCAATTCCACAAAGCACAACTGGCTAATATTCAATTGTACGCCTGAACAGAGAACTCCTCTACCTCGAAAGTCACAAATTCCAATTATACTTTTATTAGCTAAGTGCTTCCTAGCTAGGCCAACAGACAGCAGGTTTCAAATGACTGTCTCCTCCCTAGTTCAGGTGCAGAAGGCCAATCAGCCATTTTGCCATGCTAACAGCTGGCAGTGAACAGAACATGGATTGGCAAATTGAACCTCACACCTTCTGGTCTGCAAACTCAATGACATATTGGCTTATAAAGTGAAATACTAAAGTGTCTTATTAAAACATGCAAGTCATTGAAACAGTTATTAGTTATATTTAAAATTCAGGGAGTTTTATTTAAATGTAAATACTAATTGAAAAGTTGACTCCTAAATCTGTATTGAGAAGAAAAAGAAACAAAACATTTGAGACCAGCAGTTAACACTGAATCACTCCTGGCCATCTGCTACTCTCCAAAGTATGAGAGTTTTCCTTGATTTGTAAACTGAATCAAACTATCTGTTCTTCTGCCCCTGGCTAGACAAGTGGATAATAACAATCAATACTCACCACACAAGGCTAGATTAAATCAATGTGTTTATTCAGCAATTGAACTAGCCTCATGTTTTAAGTAACTAGCAGCATAATAACCTACTTCACAAGAGGGAGTAATCAATTACTGCCTGTTCTCAAACGTTATCCCTCTCCAGAACAAGTAAATTACCATTATGTTGAGTTACACTAACCAGTACTGCCCCCTGTTGCTCCCTTCCACACAGTGCAATACAGCTGTATTCAACCACACATCAGTCAGTTTTGTACCCATCACCCCATCTCACATAAATGAACTTAACAGCAAGCAATACAACATTTGCACTGATTTCAGCAAATTTTAATAATAATACGAAATTTTCATTGAATGCACAATACATTTTTTCCCAAAATTGGAAAAAACATTAGAATCAGTGGTACTGGGAACAATGAGAGGCAAAGAAAAGACACTGATAGGCAGCTTATCATTCAATATTAGAGCAGCTTGGTTTAAGCGTGATTTTCCTTTATTGTTTTGGCACAGTTAAATGAAACAAGGTTGCACGCCAATGAACTGATTTTATATTTTGCCACTGAGTGGTGGGTTATATTAAAAGCAAACAACTTGTAATTTTTCAGTGCCTTTAACGTAATAAAGCATCCCAAGGTGATTAACAGGAGTGAAATAATTGAAAATTGACAGTCAAAAGAGACATAGGCCTGATAACCAAAAGCTTGGATCAAGAAGTGTAAAGGGAAAGATAGTAGCATCAAAAGAGAGGTTTTAGGGAAAGAAATCCAATGTATAGGGCCTGGATAGCTGAAGACAAGGCCCTGGTGATGGATGGCAGAATGCAGTTTCCAGTGCTGCAGACAAAGCACATTTCCACTTCTGTTGGACTTCAGTTCAATAAAATGCTCAATCCAGCTGTACCTTAATGAAACCATCAGCTATTAGGGTGAAATTCCAAAACTTACTTTAGCCTCTTCAGCCATTTTTTTCTCCTCATCTATTTCTTCTACTTTTGTTTCCTCTCCTGCCTTCTTCTTCTTTTGCTTGGGGGCCATAAAACCTTGCAGGAATTTCTTTATTATACATTCTTGCAGCGTGATCACACATTCACCCAAATCCTTTAGACTATCCAGTGAACGTACCTGTCAGAGTGTAAAAGCAGATGATCAGTGATTTTTCTAACAGCATGTCAAGACAGACCATAATATGTAGGAGTGAAAGGCCATTTGGCGCATCAGATCTGGTCCACCACTCAATGAGATCATAACTAATCTGATAATTGTCCTCAACTCCACTTTCCCATTTTATCCCCATACACCCTTGATTACCTTGCTGATTAGAAATCTTTCCATCTCACTATCTCAACCTTGAACATACTCAATGACCCAGCTTCTACAGCTCTCTGTGATTAAGAATCCCACAGATTCACTATCATCTGCCAGAAGAAATTCCTCCTCATCTGTCTTAAATGACAATCCCTTACTCAGATATTGCCCTCTGATCCCAAACTCACCCACAAGGGGAAATAATCTCTCAGCATCTACCCTGAGAATCCTACATGAATCAATAAGGTTGCCTCTGATCCTTTTAAACTCCAGCGAGTATAGGCCCAAACTACTCACGGTGGCACAGTGGTTAGCATTGATGCCTCATAACACCCAGGACCACAGTTTGATTTTGGCCTTGGGTGACCGTGTGGACCTTGCAGATTGTTTCTTCCGGGTGCTCCGGTTTCTTCCGCAGTCCAAAGATGTCCAGATTAGGGTGGATTAAATATGGTAAATGTGAACTGTTATGGGGATAGGGCAGAGTGGGAAAGGTCTGGATGGGATTTTTTTTTGGGAGAATTGGTGCAGACTTGATGGGCCAGATGGCCTCTTTCTGCACTGCAGAAATAATACTTATGGAAACAGTTTCCATTACCTTTATAAGTAAAACATTCCAGATTCCAACAACTTGGTGAAAAAAATTCTCATATTCCCATTACATCTTTTAGTCATGATTTTAAATCTATGACTTCTAGTTATTGACCAGAGGTAATAACATTTTCCTCTTTATAAAAATCTTTGCCATGTCCAGGTAAGCAACTTGACCTTTACAATCTCTCCTTAACCTAATTCCTGGTAACATCATGGCAAGCCTCCTCCATGCTCCTTTCTTAAAGGCCTTTACACCTTTCATGAAATGAGGTCCAAGTTGCTTACAATACAAATTGCCTGAATAAATATTTATAAAATTATACAATGATTACTTTTGTTTGGGGTTCATAAATAGAAGAACAGAATACAAGTAATCCATTTGATTTTGTTTAAGCTATCAATTTGATCTGTCAGTTTTCAAGGATTAGTGTAAATAGATGCTAATATCTGATAAACTTTTTAAAATTATGCCATTTATAGTATATGATTTTTCGATATTAGTCCTTCAAAGTGCTTCCTGTTACAGTTCTCTATCAAACTCCATCTGCCATGCTGCTGTCCATGTCATCCATACCTTCCAAATACAAGTTTAATGATATCCAATAACCTCTCCACTACTTACATGAGGCTAATGGGTCCACCCTTTAGTACTCTAGCATGACTCTTGTATCCAATAAGATTGAAAGATTGTGCCCAATGTCTCTGCTATTTCTATCTTTGTTCCTTTCAGAAACCTGGAATTCATTTCATTTGGAGTAAGTAATTTACCAACTTTCAGAAAATCTTTTTAGTAAATCTTCTCCATCTCTGATTGTCCAGAATATCCCTCTCCTCTTTTAGCATAATCTTCACATCACCCACTTCCTCTGTGAAAGCTCTGTTTAAAGAAGAATTCTTCCTGAGAGATGAGTTCCTGGCTAGACCAGCAATTATATCATCCCAATGCCCTCGAAGTGGTGATGGTGGGCAATCCAAGTGGTGATGGTGGGCAATCCAAGTGGTGTAGGTAGATCTAGAGTGTTCCAAGATTTTGACCCAATGATAATGAATGAATAGCAAATAGTCCCAAGTCAGATGGTGTGGCTTGAAGGGGATGTAGCAGCTGGTGGTGTTCTGATGTGCCTGCTGCCCTCATTTTCCTAGATGGTTGAGGTCACTGGTTTGGAAGATGCTGTCTAAGGAGCTTTGGTGAGCTGTACTTTTGCAATGTGCTCTGTCTCTACATGAGGATTTTATTAAGGTATTAAATAAGCCCAACTTCCTAGGTAACTACTAACACTTTATACGTTTATAAAAGGTTTTATGACTCAAATTAATTTCATTTGCTAATCTTTTCTCTTTCCCTTCTGCATTAACTTTTCCTAATTCCCTCCTGTATAATTCCTTCCTCTTCTAAGTTATTAATTATTGACCCTGACTTTATATTTGGAGGATAGTGGAGAATATATAACCTTAGTTGAGAAAACCATTTTTATAACATAAATACAAGTTGTTCTTTTAAAGCTTGATATGTTCTCAGGAAATGTGCAAATCTAAATTTGTCTCAACAGTGGTTTGGAACAGTTATACTTTGCTGGGCTGGGACCCACAAGTTTTACTGTCCCCTTTCAGTGAGGCAACAAAAAACAAACAACTGATCTTGAGCCAAAGCGTCATTCTAACATTAAGCTGGAAAAAGAAACACTGATTTTATTAGTGCTGATTTGCTGGGAACCAAAACTTGGAGTCTGACCGAGTGTTAACAAAGAGACATTGTGCTAACGTCTTCTGTATAATACCGTTGGTGGCCATGCAAGCACCTCTTTACTAAAGACAGCAACAAGTCTGTATGGTTACTCACTCTCTCTTCAAACTCATCACATTTGTCCATGTACCCCAGCCCTCCCTTTTGCAGTCGCGTTGCCACCTCAATCAGGTCAGTTCGCAAGTAGTTGAGGAGCTCCTGATGGCCATCACACGTCTTGAGGCCAAGGTTTGGTTTCCGTGCCAGGTGAAGTGAATGAAGGATATCTTGAAACCTATAAATAGAATTTGCCACTTTAAAAATTACAACTCTTGATTCAGCCAAAGACTATATCTTCCAAGACTACATAAACCAGACCTAGATCAACAGAAGTTTCACGTTCTAAACTCAAAATGAGCCCATACAGTTGATGTTTGGAAGCAATACAAGCTTATTTTCTAGAGTAATGGATTGTCGTCAGTGCAACTAATCACAGGAGGACTGGTGCGTTCTTAGAACTCCTTTTACGATAAATAGGAGAAAAATTATACTGACGATGTTCTTCCCCAGTTTGAAATAGTGACTTGCTTTGGCCTAGAGACAAGAACAGGATTGGATTCAGCCACGACAACCTGAGCCCATTCCCCCTCCATTCCAAATTAATCAAATAACCAAGAGTATTCAATAAGTAGACTTAAGAGTGGCCATTTTACAAAGTAATAAAAAGCATCTGGCTTTGTGAAACCAATTCAGAAGCTAGTTTCCTCAAGAGTGAAAAGCAGTAATTGTCAAACAATTTTGAACGCTTTAGTGCCTCCTCCACTCCAACAATAAGTAATTAATTTAATTTAGAAATAATATAATTTGATAGAGTGATCGATCACCCATCACACCAAAAAGTAATGTCTGACCATAGGTCAAAGAACAGAGCTCATCCTATTTCTGTACTCATCTGATTTGCATACATAAGCTTCTTTCAGCAAGAATCCATTAGTCACCAGGTGCAGGAACCAACTTATATTTCCATTGCACAATCCAGAGCTTCAACGACAATTCCCAAATGAGATCAGCTGTCTCAGCATTGACTAAGGATTGAAGCTAGGCTCTCCTGGGCTCATATGGCACAGACTTCATCAGGACAATATACTTAAAACCAGCCATCAGTTAATCATCTCATTTCAAATTCTTTAGCAGATAAAACCAAAACGATATTGGAGTGTTGTTGAAACTGCACTCACCCAGGCAAGTGGAAAGCATCTTAGTATGTTCCTGACTTGTGCCATGTGGATGATGGACAGACTTTAGGGAGTCAAGAGGCAAGTTACTCACTGCAGAATTCCTAGCTTCTAATCGTTTCTTGTAGCCAATCTACTTAAATGGCTGGTCCAGTTCAATTTCCCCAAATGTTAATGGTGGGAGATTCAGCAATGTTAATACAATGAATTTCATGGGGCGATGGTTGGATTCACTTTTGCAAAAGGTAATCACTGCCTGGCATACATGTTGCATACATATTACTTGTCAGCTGGATATTATCAAGAACTTGCTGCGTTTGGACATGGACTGCTTCAGTATCTGCACTAAATTGAATGGATTTCAAACAGATTTTGCAACACTAGACTGGGCAAAAACGAGACACTGTAGGATATCCGTAATACTAGAATTGTATTCGACCACAATCCTCATGGCCTGGCATATCCTACATCTTACTATTGTCACCAAGATCAATCTTGGTTCAGCAAAGAATGGAGGAGCACGTGCCAGGAACAGCACTAGACACACCTAAAAGTGAGCTGTCAACTGGTGAAGCTACAATACAGGACTACATGTGCGCAAACAGCTTAAGCAGCAAGTGATAAAGCCAGGTGATTTCCTAAGTTCTGCTGCATCCAATCGTTAATAGAGATGGATAATTAAATAACTCACTGAAGGAGGAAGCTCCATAAGTATCCCCAACCTCAATAATGGGGGAAGCCAAGCACTTCAGTTGAGCAATCAACAGTGAACATCCTCACTTCTGACCTTATGACGGAAGAAATTTCATGGATGTACAGCTGATGATTAGGCCTATGACACTTCCGTGAGGTATGCCCATAGTGATGCCCTAGAACTAAGATGATCAACCTCCAACAACCACAACCATCCTCCTATGTGCCAGGTGTGACTAGCAGAAATTTTTCTTCCCGATTCCCATAGACTCCAGTTTTGCTGGGGTTCCTTGATGCCGTACTTGATCAAATATTACCTCAATGTCAAGGTCAGTTGCTCTCTCCTCACCTCTGGAGTTCAACTGTTTTGTCCACGTTTGAAAGAGTGTAATGAGGTCAGGAGCTGAATGGCTCTAGCAGAATCCAAACTGAGCAGGTCAGCACTCAGTAAACGCCACTTGAAAACACTGTTGATGACACTGTCCATTACTTTAATGATGATCAAGAGCAGATTGATGGGACAATAATTTGCCAGGTTGCATTTGTCTAGCTTTGTCCAATCAGGAGATACCTAGGTAATTTTCTTCATTGTCAGGTAGATGCCAGTGTTGTAGATATACTGAAAGAGCTTGGCTAGGGATACAGCAAGTTCTAGAGCTGAAGTAGTATTGCTGGAATATTATCAGCCACTCCATAGCCTTTGCATTATCTAGTGACGCAGAGATAAATCACTCACTCAACATTTCTGGCTGAAGATTGTTGTAAATGTTTCAGCCTCATCTTTTATACTGAAGTGCTTGGCTTCCCCACCATTGAGGATGGGGATATTTATGGAGCTCCTCCTCTGGTGAATTAATTATTTACCTCTAACAATTGGATGCAGCAGAACTTAGATCTGATCCACTGGTTGGGAAATCACCTGGCTTTATCACTTGCTGCTTAAGCTGTTTTGCACACATATAGTTCTGTGTTGTAGCTTCACCAGGTTGACACCTCATTTTTAGGCATGTCTGGTACTGTTCCTGGCATGTCTTCTATTCTTCACTGAACCGGAGTTGATCTTAGTGACAATAATAAAGTGCAGGATATACCAGGTCATGAAGTTACAGATTAGGGTCGAGTACAATTCTCCTACTGCTGATAGCTCAGAGTCTCATGGTTGCCCAATCTAGGGTTGCAAAATCTGTTTGAAATATACCCAATTTAGGGTCATGGTAGTGTCACAAAACATGAGGGTATTCTCAATGGGACTGTCTCTCTACAAGAATTGTACAGCAGTTCTTTCTAGTTGGTTCCCTCACCATCTGCTGTAGATCTAGTCTTATCGCTATGTCCCTCAGGGCTCAATCTTATTTGTGCTACTGAGCCAGTCTTGGTGATCGACATTGAAGTACCCAATCCAGAGTGCACTATACGCATTTGTTCTTTGTTCAAATAGTGTTCAACATGGAGGAGTACTAATTCATCAACGGGGGGAGGGGGCGCGGCAGCGCGTACAGAGCTGACGTTGAGGACTCCCATGACAACTTCCTCCTACCTGTATTCCACTGTGCCATCACTGCTGCTAGGTCAATCCTACTAGTGGGACAGGGATGGTGATGTCTGGGGCACTGTAAGTAAGGTATGATTCCATAAATATGACTGCTTGACTGGTGTGCTGGACAGTTCTCCAAATTTTGGTACAAGCGCCCAGATGTCAGTAAGGAGGGATTTGCAAAGTTGATTAGGCTGAATTTGTATTGTTTCCAGTGCCTAAGTAGTTCATCTAGCTTCACTCCTTTTAGACTTGATACAACCAAGTAGCCATTTGAGAGTCAATCACATTACTGCAGATCTGGAGTCACATCTGGAAGCTAGACCAGGTAAGAATGACAGATTTCCTTCTCTGGAGGACATCAGTGAATCAGATGGATTTTTACATCAAACTAAAATGGTTCCACGATCATTAAACTTTTAGTTCCAAATTTTATTGAATTCAAATTTTACCACTTGTCCTGGTGGGATTTGAATCCATAGCATTACTCTGGGTCTCTAGATTACAAATCCAGTGACAATAACACTATGCTACAGCTGTCCCAAATGCGTTAAATAATTTGTGTGGAAAACTGAAATATGTTATTGACCTCTTATAATCTAAACCCTACTGAATTCAATTGTTTAAACCAGGGTTAACATGTGAAAAACTGAGTATGGTGGTTGAAGGCACAGCCCAATCCAGTGAAGAGAAAGAATAAAATATAATTGAACCTTATAACAAACAATGGCAATAGAGAAATTTTATAATAAACTGTGTACTATATCTAACACTGCATCTTTAAAAGATTCTGGTCACTAAGATTACACAGCTGAAATATTGAGTTACCTTGCATAGCGCAAGAATATTTTTCATTAACATTACATTAACATCAAGGTCAAGCTTTTCTTTAAATACTGATCTTATTCAAGCTTTTCAATAAAAGCCTGAGGTGGCTGATTATGGAAACAAGATCTCTTGAGAACAAATAGTAGCACATACTTTACATAGACAAAACACTGTAAATCCACTCAAGGTATGTATTTAATGACAGTCCTGTATTCAGTAGTTACAGTAATGCAATACCACAGTAGTTTAAGCTTAAACTTGCTGGTTAATGGTACGAGCCAACTATACCCTCTCCACCCCTACACTCATTTGGTAAACACCATGTAATATATTGACCAGGAAGATCCCATATGTGATTCCAGATCTGTGTTCAATTACCCAATATTAGCCAGAGTGGTAAAATTGACCGTAACTGCTCCAAATCAAAGAAATCTGGGTGCAAAAATGAACTACAATTTCCCTCCCCACCCATTCAGAACGAGCATAAACTGCAAATGGACAAAGGAGGAATGTACCCAGCTGGTATGAATGTCTTTCCTTGGTCAAACAGACTGCTGCTATCAAATGAAGAACAGTTACATAGGTGGAGTATTTAAAGGTGCTTGACATCATTGAATCATAAGCTAGTATTAGGCATGTGTCTTCTGCAGACGACTTTCAATAGTACAGTCAGGAATGCAACTGATTCCAAGGAGAACAGTGATGCTAGTAGTATCTCCATTAAAAAGATTTCATTATTTCAGTTTAGATTTTACATTTCCTCTGTACATTACGTTAAAAAGGAACATAGCAGTAAGTGGTATAGTTTATAATTTCAGCTAGGTAAGTCAGCAATGTTAGTTTCAAGAAAGTACATAAATGTACGCACGGTTCGATTGTGTCCTAATGAGGGAATTATGCCTATCCCTTAATTAACCAGGTGTGTGAACACTGAAGACTTACTTTTTCTGAAGGCGCTCTTTAAGTGCACTCTCTCGGACACCTTGTGGGTGAAGACAGTTCATGAGCTCTTCGAGCTCTTTTTGGGTGTCACAAATAAACCTGTGGACAGAAACCAATATCAACTATTATTTTTGGGGAAGAAGAAAGCATTACGATTAGAAATGATGAGCAAATAACAGAACAGAAAATACTGAAATGCTCAAACCCTTCAAATAATATTATGACTGTAAAAACCATAAAAAAACTAGTTTGAATACAGCAAAATAAAGGGTTTGATTTAGAGAACTACTCAAACAAAATAATACCGTGGCAGTTTGCAGTACTGTCCCATGAAAGGGCAAGATCAAGGCAAAGGACTGGGGAAGAGGCCAGGAAGATACATGGTCAGTGTTGACATATTGCGTGCATATATATCTCAACTCTGAAACAATGTTTAGGGTGTTATACATACAAAACATAAGACAGCAATGGAGCATCCTAAACTCAAAAGTGGGGCTAAACTTGTTTGAAATGATATCCTGGACATCCTTTATTCTTTACAGAAAAACAATCCACTTCTGGTGCAAAAGGTCTGAAAGTGTCCTTAGCTTTATTCGGCACAAAAAAGCAGCTTCTCCAAAAGGGAATACTGAAACTCCAAGCTTCAAACTCCAGACCAGTTCTGAAATTGGTTCAAGTTTAGTGGAGAAAAAAAAGTCTCAAGGCCTTTTCCTTTGGCAGAAATTTCTTTCACTCTTAAGATTGTAACTTAGGAATCCAGCTTATAAGAGTTGAGATGGTAAGCACTTGACCTCAGAAAAGTGGCACATTGAAGCTGGTTATTATCCAGCCCAACTGCCCGAGAAATGTTCAGAGATCCAGTGCACTCCTGCTCACTTGAGCATTGCAGAAAAAAATAGACATTTAAAAAATGACCAGATTCTAAGCAGTTTTAGAAACTGTTCACAATTACAAAGGCCAACACGGTTGAGCATCTAAGCAGTTAAAGGTCAATACAGTGAGATGTGAAAGCTGAACATACCATAGATTCTGCCCTTGTTTAGGTACAGTGGTTTCAATGCAAATTTCTGCAGTATGGGAGGACCCCTGGTGGCCACTGTCATTTAAGCTACTTTCAGCAATGCTGTCATCATCATTGCCTAAAAAGGTAAAAACATCTTCATTAAGGTTCATATAATTAACATTTATCTAACAGAATCAGTTCTTATCAAGATAAACCAAGCCCAAAAATAACAGTATTCTCTCAATCATATCTACATTTCTATTTCACACCTGAGTCATCACTTTGGCCTCTCTGCACAGGTTAACCAATCAGTACCAGGAGTTAGGTTGACGCTGCATAAATGACAGCAGAATTTCATTCCAATAGTATGTGCTGAATTTGAACTCAGCTCCAAGAGTCAAGCCCCTTGCATCTGTCTTCTGGAATGTTTTCAATCCACACGCACACAGATGCACAAACACAGTATAATCAATCTTTAGAATTAAGGGCTTAAAATAATTTAAAAGTCATTGAAACTAAGAAAACAAATTAGAAGGTGGAGAGACTGACCAAAATTCACCTATTTTCAGCAGAATCATGTGGAATTCAAGGCAGACTCTGATGGAAATAAATGTTGTAGCAGTATGAAGCCAGTGAAACTGGCCCTCAGGTGAAGAGAGCAAAAGCATAATCCTCTGCTCAGCCAGTGCCCATATCTACAACTCCCCTTTTATCTGGCTGCTGGAACTAATTTTAGTAAGAACATCCAAGACTTTTGGTGTGTATCACAGTGTATAATAATTAGATCATAAGGATAACTGATATTCTTAGTTACTTCAAGGCAGGCAATTCCTGACTATCAAAGAAAGATTTGCATTTATCTACTGTTTTTCATGACACCTGAGACCTCAAAGTGATTCATAGCCAGTGAAGATTTTTTTGGAATGTAGTCACTGTTGTAATGGTGGAAACAGGCTACAGGAATTTATCCTTTGGCGTTGATTTTCTCAATTTCTATGCCTGCTGAATGGTAGCTTATTTCACGTGAGAGTTGATAAGAATTGTAGTCTTACTTTTAGAGTCCTGATCGTCTTCTCGGTATTCTTCAGGAGGAATAAAGCTGTAATCAATGCTGTCATGCACCCAACCTTTCTCTACATACAGACCAGGTACCAGATCAGAAAACAGCCAAAACCTGCAAGACGGAAATTACAAGCCTGTTCAGATTAAGACAAACCACAACAGGAGTCCACATCCAACATTTCATTCCAACAGCTTCCATTATTAAAAACCTGAAATAATTAACAATGGCTTTTTTTTTAAGAAAGAGAACAGAACATCAAGCCATATCTTACAAACCACTGCACAACGTAACGTAGCTGTATAATCAAAAAACGAAAGCAAAATATTCCTTTATCCTTCAACTTCACCCAATTAATGGAAAATCTAAAACCATTTTGCATGAGTGCTCCAGTTCCCAACGTGCACAACAACTATAACAAGCCCTATTTTATCAAGAGCTGAAGATTCTGAAAAGCCATCAGGGTCTGACTAATTTCTTTAACGGAGCTGGAGGTGGAGATGCCGGCGTTGGATTGGGGTAAACACAGTAAGAAATCTGACAACACCAGGTTCAAGTCCAACCGATTTATTTAATGGAGTACGCTCCATTCACCTGACAAAGAGAGAAACTTCGAAAGCTTGTGAGTTTACTATCAAATAAATTGGTTGGACTTAAACCTGTTGTCAGACTTTTTAATGTAATTTTTTTAACCACAGATTTTGCTCAGGGAAGGTGTGATGACTTATTGCAGGCCAATATGGCAGCAAGTGGACCCAGGAGCAGGGAAAATACAACCATTTTTATTTCTGTATTCAGGTGTGCTGCTCTTCTGTGCCAGATTCCTCTTTAACCCACCATCAACTTAACGACCAGGGACTGCCTCTTCAATTTTCCTTCTGCCAATTGGATTTGTGCTCCCACCTGTTGGCCAAGTACAGCATCCTGCCAGGTTTGGGCAAGAGACTCACTGCAAAGATGCTTGAGGCTAACGAATCAAACTTACTGTCATGCTATGGGCCAGATGCTTCATTGCCCGTCTATTCGCTCCATGTTCAGTGTTAACATTTTGCTGAGTAAACTGAAGCATGTAGCACGATTACGAACTTGCGCTCATGATTGCTCACTAATTGTTCAAAAGTTTAGAATCATGGTGAACAGGAAAAGGCTTTACAGTATCCCTCCTTACAGCTAAAGTGACAGAGACCCCAAACACCCAACTATCTCAAAGATTGGTTACCCTCCTGAGAGGAAGCCAACAGGAGAGGCAAAACACTAGTATTTATTTGAAAGGGAAACCAGATACCTGTTGTGGTTGCGGTCTGTGCCCAATGGAGATCGATGTAGGACAAGTTTGGCTTTTGCAATTCCCTCCTGGAAAGCCTTCTCAGCTGCTGCTTTGTGCTTGCGGATCTTCTCTACCACCACTCTTTCTTTTTCCAGCTTTTCCCGCTCTTCTTTCTCCTTTTTTGCCTGCAATGCCATCAATCGTCTGCTTTTAATTGCACTGATGAGATCTTCACTGCCATTGACATCGGTTAGTAAGTCACTTACACCTTTGTCCACTTCTAGCTTTTTATCAAATTCCTTCTTCTTCTCCAATTTTTTCTTTTCGCCTATTTTGGTGCTTTCTGGTTCTTTCTTTTTTGCCTCCATTTCTTTTTTCTTCAATTTTTCTGCCTTTTTTCGGTCATTCTCCTCTTTTTGCATAGCTAGCCTCTCTTTCCACAGCTCTGCAGATTTATGCTGTGAGTCCTCCATGTGATCCTGAACTGAATAGGTCATCAGAATCCGGTGGCAAAGTGCTGTTAGAATCTTTACTTTCTCTTCTGGAGTTAGTTCAAAAAACTCAGCAGTTTCCAGCTTATCCAGGAATTCATCTGCAACCTCGTTGTCTTCAAACCCCACAGAATCCTTGCTATCATCGTTCGTTTCTGATGTCTCGCTTTCATTCTGCATGTCTGATTTTCGCATGCAGAGCCGAACCAGCTCTGATGCAGAGTGCAAGGTGAGAGGAATTTCAGAGAGCTTCATCCCCAGTTCTCGATAATCTTCTGCAATTTCATCCTGGAGTAAAGTTTGGAGAAGGATCAACAGAACTCTGTTCAAATAGAGGAAACCCCCCTTTTCAGAAGTCAATGCTTCCATCAAGGAGACTGCTGTGATTGGATACTGGTCATCTGGCATTAGTAAGCCAGCATAACAGCTGAGAAATTCAACCACCATAGCAACATCACCAAAAAGTGTATTGGGGAGCCCTTCAGGTGTATCAACCAGTTTTAGTGCAGGCAAACTCTTTCCTGTAAGAGTTTGATCTTCAAACCTCTTCTGTTTTTCCAATTTTAATTGCATCTCCTTTTCTCGCCGCTCTTTGGCCTTTTCCTTTAGTTTCTCCTTTAGCTCTTCGCGCTTCTTCTTGAGATAATCTGCTCTTTCTTCCATTGTCATCAAAGCCCATTTCCTCTTATGCTCCAGTATCTCATAACGTTTCTGCACAAGATCACCAACCTCCTCTGGTAGGCGAGCACGTTCTTCAGCGGAAAGCACTTTGGCTACCCGAGTGATGAACGCAGATACTGCGCCCTTTTTCTCCTCCTTCCCCTTGTTATCTTTATAATATCGAAGGAATTGTAAGGCCAAAGGTGGCAAGTATTTCTGAGGTTTGGTAACAGATCTCGAAGCTCCTCCAACACCCTTCGGAGTCTTTCCTGTCTTGGATGAGCTTGATTTTGCCATCTCAAAAAGTGTCATTTGTTTCATCTTCATCTTTGGAGTTTTCAGATTTTTTTTGGGAGATTTGTTGTTCCCTGAAGACTTCGGTCCGTTGAACAACTTAGTCTTATTCTTCGATCTCTCTTTTTTATTATTTTTGTCCTTAGTTTGCAACTTTTTTAGGTTCCGAGCAGCATTGGAGCCCTTTTTGGGAATGTGAAAGTTGGTATTGAGTTTGGTTGGTGTTACAATCTTCATTACTTCCTCCAATTCTTGTTCTGGAGACCTTTTGGAACCAAATGCCATTCCAGTCCCATTCATGGCCTTTTTCACGTGCACATGACCCCATAATGTTGGGCTCAAAGGTGGAATCTTCTCTTTGCTTCCATATTTCTGTTTTTTATTCTTCTCTTTGCTCGGGTCTCCATCGCCTTTTGCTTTTTTTGAGTGCTTACCCTCTGGTGAGACTGTACTTTTCCTTTTTCCCAAATTCACAACAGGATTATGAATCATGTACTGAAACAAATGCAAAAATTTATTAATACTTAGCAAGGGCCAATATGAGTACAAATTTTATACATTACACTGCAGATACAAATCACCAGCTTAGTCACAACTAAGAAAGTGCTTGAAATGGTGTATATTACAAATTTACAAGGCATCTTTAATGCCCTCTTTTTCTGGGATAGTTCTGAAGGACAAAAATGTGATAACTTTTTATTCTGTTCAAACTTGGTTATTGCCGTTTGTGTGACCCTCACCTCTGCTTAAAGTTAAAAGGTCTGTAACCTCAAGTACAACTGATACTGAACTGCTTTAGTCATTTATCAACAGATATGACTGAAACACATCAAGTGCCCTAGAGTCTCATTCCCTTCTGCAAGGCTTCTCTGGGATCACACTTTGCTCTACTCTTAACTCTTTCTCCCAAATCCGCTCCTCTGCACTCACCATTAAACAATAATGAGCTGATGGGATTCTTTGTTATGAAGATGGAATCCAGTCTGCTGCTCCTGCCTTCTCAAGAAGGCAAACATCATCCAGGTTCTTCGTCACCCACCTGAGCATTCTAGTTTCCTTCCCATTTTCTTCAACCTCCCTTCTCTAAGCACTCTTTCCCACAAGCCTGGTCCTCTGATCCCATTGCCACAGTGCTGCTGGCCACCAAAACTTCCCTTCCCGATTCTCACACCAGGAAATGATTTCTTCTCCTGATAATGCGCACCTCCTTTTCAACATAGAACTATCAATGCCCTTTTCAAATAAGACCCTTACCTGTCTTCTCCAATCAATACCACCTGATATTATGATGAACTTAGTAGAGACTAGTAACTTTAAAGAAATTCAAACTCCTGGTTATGAAGTAAAAACATTATCCTGCAAGATTTCACATTGGAAACAGGCTTGTTGAGGTTTTCACATTTCTAATTTTCCCTCCATCAAGGAGTTAAATTGCAAATTTTGAAAAGATAATGTTTGGTACAACATCAAATATGCATTTCAAGAAAACTGGGCTATGAAAAGAAACAACTTGCTGAGCAAATAAAATGAAAATAATGAACTAATTTAAAAAAAAGGAATAAATAGATGAATACTAGAGTGTGATAGGGAAACTCAATTCCAGTCTTAGGGTACTCACTCATTCCAACACCCAGTGACTGTGGATGAGAATGCATGCTGGTGCGTGAAAGTGAGGGTGAATGAGAACGCTGAGACTGAGTGAGCCAGATTTACCTATTCCTACTCAGCAGCAAATGCATAGAGAAATCAGCCAGGGATTTACTGAGCAGTTTTACAGCATTTTTCAAATATAATGGGCAGCATGATGGAACAGTGGTTAGCACTGCAGCTTTACGTGCCATGAACTCTGGTTCAATTCAGGCCTCGGATAACTGTGTGGAGTTTGCACGTTTTCCCAGCGTCTGCATGGATTTCCCTTGGGTGTTACCTTCCAATATCCAAAGACGTGTGGGTTAGATTGATTGACCATAATAAATGCCCATTAGTGTCAGGGATACGAGCAGGGGAAATTAGTGGTGTTACATGGATAATGCCTGGATTGGATGTGGTCTGTGTAGACTCAATGTGCCAAATGCACTGTAATGATTCTATGATGTCACCTGAATGTCCAACAAGATTAAGAGGCTACAATGTGGCCCAGAGACTGCAAGTCACGTAAGTCTGTTGTAAACAAACATCTTTACCATACAAAAGTTAAACAAAGCAAAGACTGTTCATTTAATATATTTGTAAACACATGAAAAAAATCTCAATGGCGCATACCCAATTCCACTTCCATTTCCACCCAAGAGTTTCCCTATACTTTACAGGATCCCAAGCCTTTATTTTGTTCTCCAGCATGCTCATGAAGATGAGCCACAGCTCTCAGGAATTCAACTCGAATCTCTTTCTTGTCTTTGCCATTCTCCAAGGTACAAGATCTCTCGGGGTCCTTCCACTAATATCCAAACATGTGAACTTCCAATTTTCCTTTTACACCACACAACTGTGGACCTAACTCCAGCATCAGCGTCATGTCTTAGTGACTTCAACTTAGAAAGTACATTTACAAAGAAGCATAAAAAATAGGAGGAAGAGTATATCATTCAGCCCTTCAAACCTGCTGACATTCAATATGGTCATGACTGATCTGCTGTTACAAGATGTGATAATACAATACCTTCAAGAAACATGTATGTTTCTTGTAAGAGGCAGTATTTTGTTGCAAGGAGTCAATTTGCCTGAAAAAAATGTAGCTCCACGCTGAGATAGCAGGATAATACTATTTTAGCTAATGCTGTGCTCGATCTAACCAGACTTAATGCATTTGTGTTTCTTCAGAATAGAGTTTTGATTTTTTTGACTGACAGGGACTAAGTCAAGTACTAATTGGAGGAACTAAGCTAGCAGGGAAAATACACAGTTACTGTCATTCTAAAGCAAGCAGTTCCTGCCTAGTTCTGAAAGAAGCAAGAGATATCTCTCTGACTCTTATCCCTGGAGGTTGCCTGGAAGCTTCAGGGCTGGCAACGTGAGAACAAGTATGCAAGCCTGTGATTTGCTAACTGATTCTGGAAGAGGGGTTCAAGTCTGAGAGGAATATTGCTTGAATTCAAACTCACTGGGGGAGGTTATAGTTAAGAGTTGTGTTTTGTATAGAACATAGAACATTACAGTGCAGAACAGGCCCTTCGGCCTTCGATGTTGCGCCGACCAATTAGGAAAAAGCAATGACCCTCTAACCTAAACCATTCCCTTTTTGTCCATAAACTTATCTACTAACCTCAAACTCCACCAAACTTAGCGCATCTACAACTGCAGCAGGCAGGGCATTCCATACCCTTACCACCCTCTGACATCCGTCCTATAACTACTACCCTTTAGTTTAAAGCTATGTCCCCTCGTGCTAGCCTTCTCCATCCTAGGAAAAAAGCTATTCACTGTCCACCCTATCTAAACCTCTAATTATCTTATATGTTTCAATAAGGTCTCCTCTTAGTCGCCTTCTTTCTAACGAAAACAACCTCAAATCCCTCAGCCTCTCTTCATAAGACCTGCCCTCCATACCAGGCAACATCCTGGTAAACCTCCTCTGTACCCTCTCCAATGCCTCCACATCGTTCTTATAATGAGGGGACCAGAACTGCACACAATACTCCAAGTGCGGCCGCACTAGAGTTTTGTACAGTTGCAACATGACGTTGCGGCTCCGAAATTCAATCCCCCTACCAATAAAAGCTAAGAGTCCGTATGCCTTCTTAACAACCTTATCGACTTGATTGCCAACTTTCAGGGATCTATGCACATATACACCAAGATCCCTCTGTTCTTCAACACTATTAACAGTCCTACCATTAGCCCTATACTCTACACATTTGTTATTCCTGCCAAAGTGAATTACCTCACACTTGTCCACATTAAACTCCATTTGCCACCTCTCGGCCCAGCTCTGCAACTTGTCCAAGTCTCTCTGCAAACTATAACACCTCTCTTCACTATCTACCACTCCACCAACTTTAGTGTCATCTGCAAATTTACTAATCCATCCTTCAATACCCTCATCCAGATCATTTATAAAAATTACAAACAGCAGGGGCCCCAAAACAGACCCCTGAGGTACACCACTTGTCACCGAACGCCACGATGAATATCTCCCATCAACCACCACCCTCTGTCTTCTATCTGCTAGCCAATTCCGAATCCAATTAGCTAAATCACCCTCTATCCCATACATCTGCATTTTCTGCAGAAGTCTTCCATGGGCCACCTTATCAAACGCCTTACTAAAGTCCATATATACCACATCAACCGCCTTACCCCAATCCACCTCTTTGGTCACTTTTTCAAAAAACTCAATGAGGTTAGTAAGGCACGACCTACCCTGCACAAAACCATGCTGACTATCCCCAATCAATTCATTTCTCTCTAAATAACTATAAATCCTATCCCTAATAATTCTTTCCAATACTTTGCCACAACAGAAGTAAGACTCACCGGTCTATAATTCCCAGGAAAGTCTCTATTCCCCTTCTTGAACAATGGGACCACATTCGCTATCCTCCAGTCTTCCGGCACTAAACCCGTAACCAACGACGACCTGAAGATCAGAGCCAGAGGCTCTGCAATCGCCTCTCTCGCCTCCCAGAGACTCCTAGGGTAAATCCAATCCGGCCCAGGGGACTTATCTAACTTCAAACCCTCAAGAATATCTAGCACATCCTCCTTATCTACTTCATTACTTTCCAGTTTGCAACCCTGTATCCCAGTGTTCTCCACAACTACATTTACATCTCCCTGCGTGAATACCGAAGAGAAATATTGTTCAGTGCCTCTCCAATCTCTTCAGGCTCCACGCACAACTTCCCACTGCTGTTTATGACTGGCCCTAATCTTGCCCTAACCAATCTTCTATTCTTAACATATCTAAAGAAAGCTTTAGGATTCTCCTTGATCCTATCAGCCAAAGTCTTCTCGTGTTCCCTTTTAGCTCTCCTCAACTCACTCTTTAGCTCCCTCCTGGCTAATCTATAGCTATCCATTGCACTAACTGAGCCTTCAAGCCTCATCCTGACATAAGCCTCCTTTTTCCTTTTAACCAGCAAATTAACTTTTTTAGTACACCATGGTTCCCTTACTCGACCATTTCCTCCTTGCCTGACAGGGACATACTTATCAAGGACTCGCAGTAGCTGCTCCTTGAATAAGCTCCACATTTCAGATGTTTCCAGTCCCTGTAGTTTCCTAGTCCAACCTATGCACCCTAATTCCCTCCTTATGGCATCATAATTACCATTCCCCCAGCTATAACTACTGCCCCCAGGTTCATGCCTGTCCCTATCCATCACTAAGGTGAACGTAACCGAATTGTGGTCACTATCACCAAAATGTTCACCAACTTCCAAGTCTAACATTTGGTCTGGCTCATTGCCCAGCACCAAATCCAATGTAGCCTCACCTCTAGTTGGGCTATCTACATACTGAGTCAAAAAACCTTGCTGCACACTTTGCATAAAAACTGACCCCTCTAACGAGCTAGAGCTATTTAAGCATTGTTCAATTGGTAAATGTTAAGCTCATTAATTTGTTATAGTTAAACTCTTGTTAAATAAAGTTTTTGATAAAGGCTTCCCAATTTGTCAGTAGAATCACACCTGCTATTATAGTGAAACATGCTATCGTCACATTAATGCCAAAATAGCAAATAGTTGGCATCTAGTCTAACTTCATAACATACCTTGGGATTTCTGATCCATATCCTATGCTCATAAGCATTGTCCTATGCTCTCCCGTACCTCTCAACATCTTTCATGCCTAGAAATCTATTTTTTTTTATAAATACATTCAGTGGCTTCGCTTCCACAGCTTTGTGTGGAAGACAATTCCACGGGATCACTACCCTCAGTGCAGAAGTTTCTCCTCATCCATCTGTATCCTGAGACTGTAATCATTTGTTCTAAACTACAAAACCACCCCCCCCCCCCCCCCCCACCCAAGTCCCAGGCAGAGGAAACAACATACCTGCACCTATACTGTTGAGCCCTGTCACAATTTTATACATTTCAATTAAATGACCTCTTTCATCTAAGCTCCAGTGAATATAGGCTTAGTCCATCAACCTTCTTCTTGTATGACAATCCTGCCATCCTAGGAATCAGTTGCTGAACTTTCACTGCAATCCCTCTTTGCCAAGCATATCCTTAGATAAGGGAAATAAACCTGCACACAATACTCCGTGTGTGGTCTCATCAGGTTCTAACTACAGCTGTAGTTAGATCTCCTTGCTCATATAATCAAGTCCTCTCGCAAAGGCCAACAGACTATTTGCCTTCCTAACAGCTTTATGTACCTGCATGCTTTCACAAATCCCTTTGTCAATCTATCATCATTTAAATATTCTTTGTCATTTGTTCCTCCATCCAAAGAGGATAACTTCATATTTATCTAGGTTCAACTGCATGTATCATTTATTTGCACACTTGCTCAATATGTCTGAAGCCTCCCAATATCTTTCTCATTACCACCTTCCACCAAGTTCTGTGTCATCAGCAAACTTGGGAATATTATATTTAGTGTAATGTAGTGAAGTTTCTTAAACTTCAACTCATACAAAAATCTTCTGCCACATCATATTCTGCATCAAATCTCACCAATGCAGAGCATGTACTCACTAACCCAATTTGTCTGTTGGATCTCCAAGGCCTAATTTATAAAATTTAACACCTTCATTTGCTAATGTTAACCACTTCCATGTCTACATTCCTTTCCCAAATTCTTTGTTCTGGATGGAACCCCGAATGTATGTTCCTTCAGCAAATTCCCCAACCCACCTCAGCAAACCCATGCCCCTCCTTCACCTCCACTTCCCCCAAGCCTCCCCCAAATACCACATCACCTACCCCAAGCCCCTTTGCCCTCCTCAGTTCCCTCAAACCCCTTAGCCCCTCCTTCTCTCTCTTGCCTCCTAATGCTTCCAAGCATCTTCATTTAAAAACTATCTTTTCGACCACATTGTTAGTCATTCATAGCTCCTCCTTTGGTTTCTAAAACTCCTGAAGCTTTTCTTTCTACATTATAATGCACTACAAAAGTGAAATTGTTACTATTAGCTAACAACCAGAATCAATAGAGCTTGCATACTTGCCAGGCTATTATGAAGTACTATTTTTACAGATTCCTGAAACCATTTTTCAAGTTTTTTTTTAAGTCAAATCACTGACCCAATTTACTTGTGCAATTAAAAAGCTAAGTACCCTTAATTATTTTTATTTGTTAATAAACTATTAACAAGGGAATTTAAGATCATTGTGCAATAAACAGGAATGTTGGCATCAACTATGCAGTCACTATGGAAACAGCACTGTCTAGTGATGGGAACAGATAATTTAACTATTGGACTGCCTATAAGTACAGGAAACACAGCTCCCAGGCATTTTTAATTCTTCTGCCCAGATTTAATCATATGAATTACATGTTATGCCAACAACAGGATTAGCTTCAATAAAATTAGCCATGATCTTGGAGAGAAAAGGCTGTGATGAAAAGTCAGATAGGTGAAGCTGATCTATGAAAATGTTATGCTCAAACATGAAATTTTTCTCCATAATATTTGTGCTCTCCCCCTGCCCAGTTCAACTAGCTTTTTACAGTTTCCTTTTTATTTTTAAACTACATTTTCATATTTTTGTAGTGTTTTAACTGTTTACTACCTGCCTTTCTGAGCCGCTCTCTATATGCACTAAATTTAAACTAATAATGATTATACCAATTGAAAGCTACTTTTAAAGGACAATTTCTTTTAAGTCAAAGAAACATTTATAGTCAGAGATTAATAAAGCTCCATTAACAATATCAGACATGGTCTATTACCTCAGAATTACTTCCTTCTAATGTGTAAACTCATTAGTCCTCACTATCAAAATACATGTGCATGTGTAAATTTTGATCAACAGCTAGAGATTAAAGAATCCTAAAAGGAGCAATTATAAGTAGATCACTGCATATCTACATTAAAAAACCTGCATGGGGGAGGGGGGGGGGAGTGGCCTGCAACAGTTCTGAAAAGAAGATGAAAGCAGAAATTGTAATTTTCCCTTAACAGTCCTTGGATATCATTCTGCACAGTGAGAGCTGAATTTCCCCACATTTCAAACCCACACAAATATCAAAGGTAAATTCTCAAATTTGAAGGAAGCTATCCAATAGCAGAGTGGTAATATGAAATAATCCAACATTCTTTCATCCAACATTTGGAGATTGGGCAGGAAAAGTTCAATAACCCATGCCCTCACTGCAGGCTTAAAATAAAATCAGTGCTTTCTGATGTCCTTAAGTGTGATATCAAAGCAAAGGAAGAGAAGTGGCAAAGAGATAGAAGACAGACATGATGGATGAAATGGCCTATTTCTACACTGTAATTTTCTATGATTCTAACTGGTGGCGGATGTACAAGGGAATGCAGATGTTAGGGACATTGTTCTTTTATTCCTTCACCACACATTAGTTACTGGCACTTTCATTCCCCAGCATGATGCCACATTGCCCATCGCCTCTCATTTGAAACAAAAGAAAATAGAAGTAAAAGATAGGAGAAAGAGAGGGAGAGAAATAGAGGAAAATGATAAATATAAAGAGTATCAGGTAAAAGCAAGAGTGTATTGAAGGTGATACACTCAATTATTTAGTCCATGTATCTACAAGGTCAACTAGTATATATTAAACACCTTGTATATACCATGAATTTTATATAAAATTTCATCTATTCATTAAATTACTTCCTTCTCGCTCAGCGATCCATCTCTCAATCCTTCCTTGTGCCATCTATTCTCATCAATTACCAGCTGAAACCTAACCTCCATTTTCTCTCTCAAATGTCACCAAATCTCAGCACGGTGATGAGCTCAATTAAAAATCGCTGTTCAAATGGCTTCAGTTCATTTTCCACCTTTCTCACAGCAGTGTGTGTGTTCTGGTCAAAATCATAAATAATAGTCTATGGCTATACTTCAATGCATTTTCCACCTTTAAAAAAATCTTGCTGCACTATTTGATGCAAAATCATCTCTCTACTGCCCAGTCCTGTGGGATTGCCCTTACATAATTTCACTATCCATTCTCAGATGTTGAGAGTTCCCCAAGAATCTATTCTCAGCAGCTGATCACTGAAAACGTGTATATTTACGATCAAGTTTCAGAAGTTATTTTGCCCATCTCCATGTGGTCAGACTGCTGTGCAACAACAAATCACAACTGAGACAAAAACTTTCCAACTGAATTGCAGAAATATCTAAACCATCCCCCCATCTGAGGTACTCTCAACAGACTGGATCAGACTATACAAAATCTTGCATCTTTTTTGGTGCAGAGCTGAGTACAAATTCCACATTCTATTTAGCTCTAAGACAATTTGTTCTACTTCAAACACTTCACGTCAGCCTCTACATCACTGACACACTTATGTAAGCTTCTGTTATTCTCAATAATCATCCTTGCTGGCCTTCCATCCTCCACAAACTACAACTTAATGCCACGATAGCTTTATTCTACCTAAACTGTGCAATCTCCTGCAGCCTTATATCCCCAATTCTGATTCTGATGATGCCATATCTCTCCCCACATACCAATATTTGGCAGCTGATACTTTGCTCCTATTCTTAGAGATGATCTTCCTCTCAAAACCAACCCCCGCCAACTTTGTGTTTTCTAGGCAACTTCAAAACCATATAATCTTATAATTCACCCCTTTTGCCAATGTTTTGCCATTCTCTCAGTAAATCATTTAAATGATCATAAACCTATTCTTTCTGTTTAACATTCTCATTTCACTTTTCTCCAGTCTCAGTAAATGAGTTCAGGATTAGTCCTACACTAGAGGCACTTTATAAATGCAAGTTGTTGTACTCTTCAACTCACCCAAGTAAAACAAAAAAGAGTTATCTGAACTTTGACTACAATGCCCTTTATACTGAAGTAGCAAATACAATTCACTGTCTAAACTGGCATATGAAAAGCTATCTGGGGTGAGAGATTGGAAACGGACAAGCAACAAAAGATTGGTCAGAAAGGTCTCCCAAACAGAAGGCGAAAACACAGACCAAGAATCTCTTAAACTGATGATAATTGCGAAGCGTTGGTAGGATAAAGATGACTTAAGAATATAAACATAGCCCTCTCTCAGAACATTTGACCTGCACAGAAAACCAGAACCACAACATTTTTCCTTGTTTATTCAGCCCACTTCTGGAAGGTAAAAATGTCAAGTAATCTAAATTCAGACATTGGGATTTATATGAAAAATAAGCAGCCAGGAGCATACGCCACAACAAGAAACAGCTCTCCCACAGACTGAAGACGCCACATTTTATTGTTACTACAAAGCTATGGCCAAATATTCTCCTTCCTTAAGTGCAGAAACATGCATTCTTCAGCAGCCAAATCTCAAGCCTTTATTAACTCCTGACTGCTCGCACCCAAGCACATACACTTAAATTTCATACAATTTTTGCCAGTTTAAAATCCTTACCTCCACTCTCTTTAAGACAGCCAGGAACTGGTTTATAGTAGAAAAGCTAGAAGACTCCATGAATGGAGTCAGACCAGAGCTGGAGGATGTGTGTGGGGGAGTGAGTTATTGTGAGCCAAGGCCACAATCAGATGATGATGATATCATCACAGATTGATTACGTCACTGCTTCCAAACATATTTAAAGCAAGTAGGAGCATCAGAACCCACTTCAGACATTTAGGCAATTAAATCTTGCCTTTTAGAAAATATAAATGTATGCAGCAAATCTTATCCCTCATAATCTATCACTTTATATAATTTCATTTGCCTTCCGATTTTCAGCGTCACCATCTCCTTCCCACCTCTCCAATAGCTCACACAAGTGACCAGGAAGGACATCACAGCTGAGCCCAATGTTTTCCATATCCACATCCAGCAAGAGGTCACTGCATAGAAATTTTGCTTTCCTTAACTGGCAAATAGGCCAATAACAAACAATCCTCCTGCCAGCCAAACTATATTTAACTATAGACCTTAGCCAAGCATTGAGGGCCATAGCCATGTCCAGAAACAATGTTTTTAAACTCATTCATCCATCAGCATATGAAGATTCAAAGTGGCAAAGCTGACAAAGGTATTTGCAACATATAACCTGGAACTGTTCATATTTCCTTCTGATACAAAATGAACAATGAAGATGTACATACCAACTTATGTGGTGTGTGTGTGTGTGTGTGTGTGTGTGTGTGTGAGAGAGATGGCGGCGATGGGTGATGGGTGGGGAGAGAGAGAGGAGGGAGGTCAAAAAGTTGAGCTTCACCTAATAGTTTTGCTCCTCACCACAGCCTTTTTCAAAGCGGTTGCTAGGCAGTGCTTAAGAACAAAAGCTTCACTAATTACCTCACTGCTCTCTAGTTCATCAGCCAAAGGGTGCAAGTAGTCCCAACATCATCCAACTGAAAGAATCATAGAAACCCTACAGTGCAAGACGTGGCCATTCGGCCCATCGAGTCTGCGCCGACCACAATTCCACCCCAGGCCCTACCTTTATATCCCTATATATTTTACTACTAATCTAACCTAGACATCTCAGAACACTGAGGCAATTTTAGCAATGCCAATCAACCTAACACGCTCATCTTTGGACTGTGGGAGGAAACCAGAGCACCCACGAGGAGAATTGTGCAAACTCCACATAGACAGTAACCCAAGACAGGAATCAAACTGAGATCCCTGGAACTGTGAAGCAGCAGTGCCAACCACTGTGCTACCATGCCTCCCTCCACTGTGCTACGGTGCTGACAGCGTATAACTAGGCACACTCCATCACAAGTTGAAAATTATTTGTGCATACTAAATGCAATTAGGAAGTTCCAATCACCTTTCTATATAAACATTAACCAAAATGACACTGTTCAATTAAGAGCATTTTAACAAAAGAAACTTTGTGCATTCATTATAGTTCTGAAGATATGAATTTTCCTTCAAACTTGAAAGTACTGTTACCAAATGGATGATCAGCCAGTGCTGCATTTCAGTTTTTTCCTACTTTGACACTGCAACTTATTTCAAAATAAAATTTATTACTAGTGATAAGCTTTAAGAGTTAAACTAGAAATTCTACAGTATGCAGATGGCAACGTCAGGAAGGAGAGGTAGTTTTAAGTGATCTGTGGTCATATTGCTGGATATTACAAATAAGATATGGATTTAAGTGAGTTTCATTTAGTGTTTTGGTGTAAGAAAGATAAAACGCTAGTTATTTCATGATAAACAAAGATTTTTGCATGTTTGTATATATGCTCTTGTATTGTGCTTCAAGAGGTTTAAGACATAAAAGGTAAGCAAAAACAGTAGAGATGGAATGAGCTATTGCATAGCAACCAGGGACACCTTTAAGGTAAGAAAGCTTGAGTTTAGTTTTGAAGCTTAACAGTGAGACTAAAGATAACCCACACAGCCATGTTAGAAGCAGGAAAGCCAAACAATGGAGTAATGATCAAGAAAGCTAGTTCCAGAGACAAGGTATAAAAAGAGGTTTCAATGAAGATTGAATATAAATTTGAAATTTGAGCAGGATACTGCTCACCGAAGTTAAAGATAGTACTGGGGAGAGCAGAGCTAATGAGGTCGGTTAGATTAAAGCCAGTCTGAAGCAAAGTTTGGTGTCCTTATTTCCAGCTTTTGAAATAATAATATTCTGTTGGGAACTGAGTATTTGAGAGATTGTGTGAAAGTTTGAAAACTCGTGTCTATTCAAGACAAAGGATGAATGAAAAGAGTTGTAAATCCTGGAGAATATCATTTCCAAGAAGATTCTAAAACTTGTCAATCGGATAACATCTACTACTTGGTTTCAGAGTGGGGTGTAGTCTGACCACACTTAGCCTGCATTTACTGAAAACCTTTTAGCACAAGATATATTTTGTAATCTGTGTGCATTTCTGAAGAGGGAATGAAGAAGTATTGCATTATAATCAAACTTTTCATGTTTAATTTCTTTTGTTTTTAAGAGTTAATTAGCATTGTTGCTCTGTTTATCCATGCTTTCTAGAACAAAGGTAAAAATTATGGTCTTTTGGGTTTGAATTTCAGCCTGGAATGTTCTCAACCATGACTGACATTGATAGAATCATAACAGTAGGTATGAGGAGACAGCAAGAATGCTCAAGGCAGGAGTAGATTTCACATGCACAGCTAGAAAACTATAACTTTGGTATTACCACTATCTCCAGTTAGGACAATTCTCTGTAAAGAATAACTATGTAGTATCCAGTAATCTAAATTCTGATGCTGGGAACAAAGATCTAGCCATCTGTCTCACATCTGTAGGGAGGAGTGCCATTAATGGGCCGGGGAAAATTCCACAAAATTTAGGCTGGAAGTCTTTAATGCCAAACAACTTGCATTAAACATAATTATTTAACCCTTATGAGATAGCGAAATTCCATGAAACAAACGCAGAAGGTACAAAACCCCAATTGATGACAAAAGTAATCAACATATCCCACTGCCAGAATGTCAAATCCAATAACAGCAATGTCCATGACAAACTGAAATTCACTCACAATCTAGATTACTTGAATTTGTTTGAGCTTGTCATACGACTGAGCTAACCAGAGCAGAGTTGGATGACATAAGAATCAGAACACTGGGCAAGCCATTATTTGACATTGAGATCTTTCTGTGAAAGGATGTGCAAAGCTTGTGAGTACGGCCAAGTTTATGGGAGATTTGGAAGCATTGTTGATAAATGAGAATTTGAATTTGATGCAGCAAGTGGGAAACCAGGGCACAAGCAGACATTAGGAACATAGAACATTACAGCGCAGAACAGGCCCTTCGGCCCTCGATGTTGCACTGACCAATTAGGAACAAGCAGTGACCCTCTAACCGAAACCGTTCCCTTTTCATCCATAAACTTATCTACTAACCTCTTAAACGCCACCAAACGTGGCGCATCTACAACTGGCGCAGGCAATGCATTCCATACCCTTACCACCCTCTGGGTAAAAAACCTACCTGACATCTGTCCTAAAACTACCACCCCTTAATTTAAAGCTATGTCCCCTCGTGCTAGCTTTCTCCATCCTAGGAAAAAGGCTATCACTGTCCACCCTATCTAAACCTCTAATCATCTTATATGTTTCAATAAGGTCTCCTCTTAGCCGCCTTCTTTCTAACGAAAACAACCTCAAATCCCTCAGCCTCTCTTCATAAGACCTGCCCTCCATACCAGGCAACATCCTGGTAACCTCCTCTGTACCCTCTCCAATGCCTCCACATCTTTCTTATAATGTGGGGACCAGAACTGCACACAATACTCCAAGTGCGGCCGCACTAGAGTTTTGTACAGTTGCAACATGACGTTGCAGCTCCGAAATTCAATCCCCCTACTAATAAAAGCTAAGACTCCGTATGCCTTCTTAACAACCTTATCGACTTTATTGCCAAAAAGGAAGGAGGGGAAAATTCCACCATTATGAAACACAAGGCGAAAATCTTGGAATAATCTGACTGTCTGACCTTCAAAAAATAAATACAACTGCCCTTGTCTCAATTAGCCAATGATAGAAACCGCAGGATGTATGTATTACTATTGAATAATAATTACACTCTTGTGCAGCATTAGGCCACATGAACATGGCAGCTAGTTTTCATGGAAAAACTATCAAAGCTACAGCTTACCCAAATAATGTCTTCTACAACATGACAACTCTGAAAGATTGGTAAAGTACCACTTCCAAGTTGAAGTTTTAGGAATTTACTTCCAATTGGCTACTAAGAGTATGATCAGCCAATGAAATGTGAGATTGAGTGTCTGTTGGCTACTACCTCATACCATGACCTCGCAAATCAGTCTGTGGCTCATCATATACACTCAACATAGAGGACTGGGTCCATTTATTCCCATAGCCTCAAAGCAGGCGAGACTTCTCCACATACTTTATTTGAGGCCAGTTCCACAGTTTTTCACTTATCCACGTACACTCTGATGAGTGAACAAGAGTTATACTTGCTTCTATCCTGTTTGGTGCAAGCTTTTTCAGAATTGTCATGGCTAGAATGAGGATTGGGATTTTCTCAGTTGATAGTTCTTCTCTGCAACACTGTTGGTAGTTCTTGACCACAATGGACACTGGCCACCCAAACTTCCAAGAAAACATACCAGGCAATAGGTGTGAGGATGAACCATGAAATGTCAGTGTTAAATTTGCATAGCATGCTGGCTTGATCTCTACTGGAAGAGGGAGTTCAATTCTGGGATCACGTTCCAGGGAGGATCCGAAGGCAGAGGTACAGAGAAGATTCACAAGAATGGTTCAAGGGATGAGGAACTTTATGTGGAGAAAGTGGAGAGGCTGGGGCTATTCTCCTTATGGGCAGCACAGTGACAAGCACTGTTGTCTCAGCAAGAGGGATCGAGATTAGATTCCAGCTTGGTAACTGTATGGGAGTTTGCATGTTCTATCGGTGTCTGCATGGGTTCCCCCTCGGTGCTCCCGTTTCCTCCCACAGTTTAGGTGGATTAGCCATGGTAAATGCGTGGGGTTATAGCAATAGGGCAGAGGTTGAGCCTGGCTAATCAGATTGTGGCAAAACTCCATTTTCCCGCTTGCCTGCTCCACATAAAGCTGGACTCTCTTGCAGATCAAAAATCTAACTCAGCTTTGAATATGTTCAAAGATGCAGTCCCCTTGCTTTCTCTGCCCCAAACCCTGGGCTAAGGAGAACATTTTCCAGCCTTTACGTTTATACCATTTTTAGCATTTAGCAGTGGGAATTTTTTTTTTAATAAACATCGAAGCAATGATGTTAAAACTGGCTGTTAATGCCACTTGATAAACAGTACAGTACGTCAGCAGAGCATTGATTACCCCCCCCTTCCTCCCCACAATCTGATCTTAATTATAAAAATATTAAGATTGCAAGCAAGTTGTGCCCCTATCTCTTCGGAAAGCACTTTTCTAATTGCGAGACACAATGGAATCAAAGCTGAAGCACATGCAACAGATTGAAGGGGAAAGGGGTAAAATGTGTTCAATTGTGATAGAATTGAAAGTTACACGATGGAAATTTTATTAATATAACCTCTGGATGGGGTTGTGTAGAATTGGCAAAGCTCATCCCTAGTTTTCCAACAGGTAACGGGCTGTCTCCTTGAACCACTGCAGTGCCGACAGTGGTCACACAATGCTACATCAGGAACTCCAGCATATTGAATCAATGACAGCAAAGGAATTATAGTTTATGTCCAAGTTTGGATGTTGTGCGAATGGGAGGGATATAAGGATTAAAAAAACACAGCGGGTACATGTGGCCATTTCAAAGCATATTCAACAGAACCAAATGACGTTTTACAGACGACTGAACCATTTATGGTTGTGGAAAAGTTCAGTAAAGTTTTCCAACACCAATTTTAAATCCAACCAATTTATTTGATAGTAAATCCGCGAGCTTTTGACACTATGTGCCTTCGTCAGGCAAATGCAGTGTTCTGATCTGCAGAGGCACTCATATCCACACAGACAGTTACAGGTTGCTGATTAGAACGCGAATCCTTACATCTAACCTGCTATTCAAGTGTTAAAGTGGCTAACAATGTGTGTGAAGGGAATCCTGAGAGGATTCTTTAGCATTTGGTTGGATTTAAATTGGTTGGATTTAAAATTGGTGTTGGAAAACTTTACTGAGTTTACCCCAGTCCAACGCTGGCATCTCTACATCGTGGAAAAGTTCACCAGCCTTTGAAAATATCTTTTAGCATTGCTTGTTACTTGGGTTGGAGAAAGCTTCATCTCTGATAACAAGCTATCTTTCACCCATCTGAATCAACTTATAGCACAGAATACAATATTTTTGTTCAGAAAAAAATTACATTCTTGAAAGCAAGCATCAAATTTGAAAACAGAGTAATTAAATGCACAAATACATCAAGCCCACATGTGGATTTTCTTGGAGTGGGGATTTTGGCTTGTTTAAAATAATGCCTCATTATTTTCCCAATGGACTTTGAAAACAACAACTGGCTAGAAAAGTTATCCTTGGCACATGTCATCTGACTCTTGAAGGGCTGCACAAGGATAAGCATATATGAGAAGACAGCAGCAACTTAAGTGAACAGTTACAGATAACAGCCACACAGTGTGAACAGACATACAGTAACCAATAATAGCACAATGACTCATGCAGACCAAGCTGACGTAGCAGCTTACCTCATCATCTTCCATCCATTTAGGAGGCTGCATTAATTATCAAGAAATTCACATTAACATCCCACCATTGCTGTGCTGATATCAGGCTGAGAGACTGACAATTGCAAATAACAGCACCTCAACTCAAGTTAAAAAAAACTCTTCCCACCCACCTTAACCAGCATTTGCAGAGACCAGAGGCTCTCCATTTTCAGTGAGAGTCAAAGCAGAATTGATTTTAGTCAGAGGGTAAGGACCTTACTACCCAAGGTTAAATAACAAGCCTAAGAGCTCCTGGCCCTGACTGCTATCAAATGAACTCAGTAAGAATTTAGCAACACCAATTTTAAATCCAACCGATTTATTTGATAGTAAAATTGCGAGCTTTCGACACTGTGTCTTCGTCAGGCAAATGCAGTGTTCTGGTCTGTAATAGCACACATCAGCACAGTTACAGATTGCTGATTAGAATGCGAATCCTTGCATCTAACTTGCTATTCAAGTGTTAAAGTGGCTAACAATGTGTGTGAAGGGAATCCTGAGCATTGGTTAGAGAATTGTGTATTTTCTCCAGACAGCACAGTTAGTGAGGTTTTTTGCTAACCCAGGCAAGTTACAGGGGTTACAGATAGTGTGTCATGAAGCCAAGATCCCTATTAAGGCCGTCCTCATGTGTGCGGAACTTGGCTATCAGTCTCTGCGCTGTCGTGTGTCACGAAGGCCCCCTTGAAGAACATTTACCCGCAGGTCAGAGGCCGAATGCCCATGACTGCTGAAGTGTTCGTCCACAGGAAGGGAACTGTTTTGCCTGGTGATTGTTGAGCGATGCTCATTCATCCGCTGTCGTAGTGTCTGCATGGTCTCCCCAATGTACCATGCTTCGGGACATCCTTTCTTGCAACGTATTAGGTAGACAACGTTGGCCGAGTTGCAAGAGTATGTACCGTGTATCTGGTGAATGGTATCCTCACGTTTGATGATGTCGTCCATGTCTATGGTCTGGCATGTCTTGCAGAGGTTGCTGTGGCAGGGTTGTGTGGTATTGTGGTCATTGTTCTCCTGAAGGTTGGGTAGTTTGCTGCGAACAATGATCTGTTTGAGGTTGTGCGGTCGTCTGAAAGCAAGTGGGGGGGTGGTGATGGCCCTAGTGAGATGGCCCTATTGATGACGATGAACATCTCACTAGGGCCATCCCCACCCCCCCCACTTCTTGCTTTCAGACAACCGCACAACCTCAAACAGATCATTGTTCGCAGCAAACTACCCAACCTTCAGGAGAACAGTGACCACAATACCACACAACCCTGCCACAGCAACCTCTGCAAGACATGCCAGATCATAGACATGGACGACATCATCAAACGTGAGGATACCATTCACCAGGTACACGGTACATACTCTTGCAACTCGGCCAACGTTGTCTACCTAATACGTTGCAAGAAAGGATGTCCCGAAGCATGGTACATTGGGGAGACCATGCAGACACTACGACAGCGGATGAATGAGCATCGCTCAACAATCACCAGGCAAAACAGTTCCCTTCCTGTGGGCGAACACTTCAGCAGTCATGGGCATTCGGCCTCCGACCTGCGGGTAAATGTTCTTCAAGGGGGCCTTCGTGACACACGACAGCGCAGAGTCGCTGAGCAGAGATGATAGCCAAGTTCCGCACACATGAGGACGGCCTTAATAGTGTGTCATGAAGCCAAGATCCCTATCTGTAACCCCCGTAACTTGCCTGGGTTAGCAAAAAACCTCACTTACTGTGCTGTCTGGAGAAAATACACAATTCTCTAACCAACGCTCAGGATTCCCTTCACACACATTGTTAGCCACTTTAACACTTGAATAGCAGGTTAGATGTAAGGATTCGCATTCTAATCAGCAATCTGTAACTGTCTGTGCTGATATGTGCTATTGCAGACCAGAACACTGCATTTGCCTGACGAAGACACAGTGTCGAAAGCTTGCAATTTTACTATCAAATAAATCAGTTGGATTTAAAATTGGTGTTGCTTAATTCTTACTGAGTTCTTACTACCCCAGTCCAACGCCGGCATCTTTACATCATGCTATCAAATGACCCATGCTGAACGTACCCTGACAGTACATCACTTGTCAGGATGAAGCTCAACACAAAAGTTTTTCCATCAAATATCAGTCAATAATCACTGTCTATACACAAGTAAGGGAATGGTACTGGTGGATAACCAATGTAAATGGAACCCGACAGCAGCATCTTCAAAAGGGCATATTGACAGATTAAAGAATAGCAACAACCAAACACGTTAAGACAGTTTCATGCACATTGGACCACAAAGTGATACATTTCAGATCTGCGAAACACTGCTGCCCCAAATCCCTATAATCATCTCTAACACATTATATGAAAACCAGATTAGGTTGAAGTCCTATAGGGTACTTTGAACTTAAATTGCTGCTTTCTACTGCAAGCAATTGACCAAACATCACTGATGAGTTTGAACTTGAAGTTGTGAGGAGGAATTTCAGGTTAGCAATTTAAATGTTTTAGGACACAATGCTTGAATATCTAATACAAATTTCATGTGAAATCACTTATAGGTACTTGGATGTGATTCCATACATAAATACTTAACATTGATCTCTAATTACTCCCATAAATAAGAACACACTCCAACACACTTACAATATCATCTTATGCAGGCGAATCTAAGTGTTCATCTTCACGCAGTGCTTTTAACATAATAAGATGTCCGAGAAACTTCACAGAAGCATTATGAAATAAAATATGACATTCAGCCACAAAAGGAGAGTTTAAAAT
This sequence comes from Sphyrna mokarran, assembly GCA_024679065.1. Taxonomy (NCBI): domain Eukaryota; kingdom Metazoa; phylum Chordata; class Chondrichthyes; order Carcharhiniformes; family Carcharhinidae; genus Sphyrna; species Sphyrna mokarran. The sequence goes on along the minus strand of JAGIQG010000022.1, from coordinate 35,251,022 downwards.
CAGACAACCAAAACCTTGGTCCAAAGGGTAGATTTTAGAGAGTGAATTGAAGGCAGAAAGTGAAGTAGGCAGGTTCAAAGATGTACAAAGGGAATTCCAGAGCTTGGGTCATAGGTAAGTGAAGGCAAACTCACCAAGTGGAACAATTAAAATCAGGGATGTGCAAGCAACCATAATTATGGGACTGGAGAGCATTCATAAGATGGGGAGGAGAAAGATCAAAGAGGGATTAATAAGGATGAAGATGTTGCTTTGTAGGTCAGTGTACACAGTGTTCCTAAACTGTTGTTCCTACATCTGCTTCCACAAGATATGGAGGCAGAAACAGGTGGTCTTAGTGATGATGCAAATAATTGCTCAGAAGGCTCATCTCAGGATCAAATATGACACAAAATTAAAAGACAAGTTTAATTTCAGACTGTTAGGGATAGGGATGGAATGAATAGTTAGGGAATATGGTTCAGAATGGAGAACTAAAACAATGGCTTTAATGTTCCCAATATTTAACTGGCAATTTAATTTAATTTATGCAATGACAATAAGTAGTTCAATAATTTAATTACTGCCAAGAGAGTTGTTGGTGAGAAAGAACTGGGTGTCGTCAGTGTGCATGTGCAAACTGACAGCTCACAAATCATAATTCCACTGCTCCGCATAAAAAGCTGATCACAACTGTGTTCTTAATTAATGTCCAAATCTATCTATTCAGAAGAATATCATTGGATCACAATCAGAAAGTGGAATACTTAATTCATTTTTCCTTCCCCAACCCAAAATTAAGGCAAAAGATGGCTTTCCAACTGAAATCGGTAAATACAGCACAAATTGTGGATGGTATCACAAATCTTTATACAGCTCACTCATTGGACAAATCTACTGAGTGAACATGTATTAGATTCTTCAACAGAACTGCATAACAATGGGCTTTTTCAAACACCGGTGCCTGGATTCAAGTCCTGCTCAGACTAGGGAGATGAAACTTAGATTTGACTAGGCAAGTGACCGACCGAAAGCGAGTCGCCTAACATGCAAGATTCAATAGCATAGGACATACACTAATTTGACTTTAAATCGCACTCAATACTACAAGGGCAAAGTGTGAAACTATTATTTATTTTATAAGTGTCACAAGTAGGCTTATATTAACACTGTAATGAATTTGCTGTGAAAATCCCTCAGCACATGCTTGCTGTGAAGTTGCCCCAGTGAACGCCCTTCAGTGAAGCTGACTGCAAGTTACTTTGAGAAGAGAGTAGGAAGGGATTTACTCTGTATTTAGTAGTGTCATGCCTGAATTAAGAATGTACAAAACAAACAGTTCTCATAAGACTATTTTAGTCTAAGCACAAAATTCATGCAATTACTTTTGAGAAATGCAATGTAGTTACCTTGTATGGGGACAGCAGGAAGTCATTGAATTTACTGGGCAGTGAGTATTTCTGTACAAGTGCATCTTCCACCACCCAGGGTGCATTTTCTCCCATTCCCATTCGCATCGAGTTGTGCCTGATAAAATAGCGCAGGATCTCCTTGTTTGGCGGCCGCTCCGAGCGGATGAGACTTTCAACTGGTACATTACTAATTATCTAAATTAGCAAGAAAAGGACTCTCTTTAGTCACACATTTTAAAGTGAAGTCTATAAATATCAAATATATCTCCTAGAATGTAACCAGTGATGCAAAGGATGTGCCCAGGTATCCACAAAATATCAAGAGTTAGCAACCAGCGAATGCTAATACAAATAGCAACAAAAAATGGCATCAACAGATCAGAAAAGTTACAACTAGCCAGTACAAAGGGGATATGGAAGGGATAGAGACTATAAAGCAAAAAAACAAAAAATGCTACAAGTTTAAAAAGGTACAATGAAAGAAGATTCAAACGTATCAAGTAACGATATTCTAAGGTTGGGTCTGCTGCAAAACACATCGTACAGATTAATTGTGAATTACCTCACGCCATACACACACTGCTGAAGAGCCTACAAACTTTGCTGTGTCAGAATGATTTTTACCAACATCCATCAGTGTAACCAATATCTCTCTCAACTACATTTAGGAAATTTTCGTTGTTTCTTCGCACCATCTTCAACTCTATTTCACTGCATACAGTCTTAAAAAAACTAAAAGTAAAAGACTGAGAATGAAATAAGGCACTGTCAATTGAGTTCCTAGCAGTCACGGACCTACATGACACAAAAATACCTCTGCTCATCTCACTCTAAACAGTTTCTGATTTAGAAGAAAAAAAATTGTGCACTGCTGCAATAAATGCCCTTCTGAAGCTAGAATTAAAATCAATTTTTGAAATAGTGATGGGATCTTTAATTTGCAGTTAGCTCTATAACTGATGTGGGAATGCACACTACTGCTACAGAGATGTATTGAAATGGAAATTATTCTATTCATAGTTTGAACACCTCAGACCTTGATGAGCATAAAATTCTCATTTCCTCATCCCATCCCTCCTAAAAAATATTAAAACCATCACATTCACACTAATTCACACAGAACCATTACAATACTGACATCCCTTCAATGGAATTGTCAACACACTGACTACAAGCTGCTGTTATCCAAAGTAAATTAACTTAGGAACATGAAAACATCAATACAGAAAAGGCCAGTTGGTCCATCTAACATATTTCATATAGTTATAACACCCGATGCTAAAGTGTCAGGAAATTCCCAACTGCTGGATATCAGTTAATAACCTGAAACTACTTGTAAACATTTTTGGGTTTAAGCTAGTCAATCTATATTTGGAAAAAAACTCAATAGATTGACCAATGGTGTGTGGTCAAAGAACCCAACTTAAAAAGACAGTTTTATTTCTTACTTTGTCCTCTTCCTGTAACTTCACATCATATTTGTGGGGCAGAAATTTTGGATGAACCCATTTCTTCTCTTCCTTCTTGAGGCTTGTAGGTAGCTTGCGTGGTGATCGACGAGCTCTGTCACCTGATAAACATAACATACTTGTTATTTATTTTGCAATGCTGATGTTCAGCTATCTCAGTGCAAACAAGATTCTGGTGACGAGGCAGCCAGTTCTTACATTACTGCATGTAACAGACCAAATCATTCTGGACAAAAAGGTCCAAAAGGCATAACTGTCTCATTTGTAGGATTCTACCATGATGCCTAGAATGGAATGAGAACAGCTACTTTTATCTGCATGTACCTTTTATCACCTTTATTGCCTACAGTCTACACCCTCCCAGCAAGCAGCTTCATTGATTCAGCAGTCCTAACTAGTGGCCAGAGGTTAGCAATGCTGCCTCAGTGCCAGAGATTTTGGTTTGATTCCGAGCTTGGGTGACTGCCTGCGTGGAATTGGTACATTTTCTCCATGTCTGCATGGGTAACCTCTAGGTGCTCCCACACTCCAAAGATTTGCAGGCTAAGTGGAATAGTCATTAAATTGCCCCTTATTTCCAAAGATGTATAGGTGAGGTGGATGAGTCCATGGTAAATGAACCGGGCATGGGTGAAATCTCTTTTCGAGAATCGGTGCAGGCTTGATAGACCGAAAGACCTCTTTCTGCACTGTAGGGATGCCATGCATCTATGGATACTGCAAATGTGTGTTGTAAAGCAGAAATATAAATCAGCATCAGCTAACCCCGAAGCACTAATTTTTAAAATTCAAAAAGGTTCACATTTTAATTAACTAGATCAATAAAAGTCAAAGTTATTACCAGTATTAACAACCATGAAATTACCACAACTATCTTCTGAAGCAAGAGTGATTAAGTTTGGACAGAAAATACTGGCCTTGCCAGTTTGCCCATATCCCACGAAATAATAAAAAACCTCCTCTGCCATTCACTATAATCCAGGCCGATCTTTAGCGGAGTATTATAGCGATTGGTGCAATGGTCCATTTTGGGAGGAGGAATGAAAGATATAATAATCTAAATGGTGAGAGAAGCAGAGTTCAGAGATACATAGGAATCTAGGTGTCTTAGTGCATGGATCACAAAAGACTATATGAAGATACAGCAAGTAATTAGGAAAGCTAACATAATTCACTGCAAGGGGAAGTGAATGCAAAAGTAGGAGGTTTAGTTGTACAAGGGACTAGCAAAACCACATTTGGAGTACTGTGGACAGTACTGGTCAACTTATTTAAGAAAGGATGTAAATGCCTTGGAAGCAATTTAGAACAGGTTTACAAAATATCTGGAATGGATACTGTTTTATGAAGAAAAGTTTAACAGGCTAAGTTCAAAGCTGCTGGAGTTTAGAAGAGTAAAAGGCAACTTGATTAAAAGGCAAGATCCTGAGGCACCTTGACAAGATGGATGTGGAGAGGATGTTTCCTCTTGGGAGAATCTAGAACTAGGGATCGCTATTTAAAAATCAAGAACTGTCCATTTAAGATACAGATGAGGCAAGAATTTCTTAACCTGTGTTGAGCAACTTTGGAATTCTCTTTCTGAAAAGGCAGTGGAAGTAGCGTCTTTGAACATATTTAAGACAGAAATGGACAGATTATTGACAAACAAGGGGGTGGTAGGTTACCAAGGATAGGTGGGATGTGGATTTGAGGTTGTTATCAGGTCAGGCTCAAGGATCTGAATGGCCTATTCCTGCTCCTCATTCAGATGCCTGTATATTTTAGCTCCAAATTGTGAAACACAAAATCTAGTCAATTACTGGAGATTAAAGTTTAAATTTAGCAAAGACTTTGGAAGATTCAGAAAATCACGCACACATAACATAGAAAAACATTATTACAACAGCAAAAAGTTTTCAAGTCAGGGATTATTATGCTAGAACACCTAAAATTAACAATTTAACAAAAGGTAACTGAATAATTTTTCTGTCCAACCACATTCCCCTAATGTTTTCTGTAGTTTTATCTGCTTTGCTTGCATTTTATAGTACGAGAGACAAGTTCTGTTTTTGCTGGACCTGAGAAAAATTTATCCAGTCCCTACTCTTTTCCCGTATTTTTCTCCCCCCCTTTTAAATACTTACCCCTTCCTTTGTCACCTTCATGCATTGTGCTAAGTTACTGCAAGTCCCAACATCTTTCTGTGCAAAACATCCTTCCAATCTCACCCTTCTGATCTGGCAAATTACAAAATTCTTGACTACCGAAAAAACCTTTCCCCCTTTTACAACAAGCCCTCAAGTTTGAGAACCGATATTAAAGTCTTTGTTCAAATTCAAATCTCAGTTTCTCTACTCTTCTCCCCATAGCAAAAATATTATCGCAGTAAATCTCTTTTGCACTCTCTTCAGGGCATCCTTCTTAAAACCAACCAGAAATGCAAACAACATTTTAATTAAATGTTAATAAATAACTTGTACCAGGTCAGCACTACCTCAACTTGAAAACTTTGTATACTTGTTTATAAACCAAAGAATATTTTTTTAAAAAAAAATCATACAACTTGTTCCACTGATTTTCATACTTTTCTTTTGATCCTATAAATATTTTAAATTCCCAAATTTCAATGCTCTACTAGCTTCTGGGATCTGGGTTGTTGAGGAAATGAATGGCCCAAAATGAAAAATGTTTCTTCCCAGATGTTTTCAAAATAGAGATATCTTGGGCATTCAGTTTGAGATCAGGAGAGAAAGTGAGGCTAAGGATGCAGTTACTGGCTGAAGAAGAGACTGCAGCCAAATGTTGAGGGATACAGCTGATGAGACTTGCAGGAGACACTGAGAAATTGTTTTCTTTCCAAGGATAAAAGATTTTCAATGCCATGGGGAAGGAAAGTTCAAGATGCAGCGGTTAAGCCATTGGCAGTTGCAAGTGAGCTTTACAAGCTGAAAGAAATTCATGAATATAAAACAGAATCAATAACAAAACAGAATTGGGTTTACTGACAAACTACAGATCATTTATACAAAGAAATACAATGAAAGAGGTGACACAAGAGTCCTTGGGATTTCAAAGTTAATGGAAAAATCCTACCAAATCTTCTGCTACCACATCTTTGTGTTTGCCCATTCTATTATATTTATGATATGACTGAACGCATACTAGTATTGCTGTCCCTCTTGTTCTCCTCAACTTTGTTGCAGGTATCCAAACCAAGGCTCTCGTGAGCCACCTGACTGGAGTTCTCCTTGTCACTGGAAGGTGAGTCACAGGATCCATCAGTTTTCTTCTCAGAGGATAATTCTTCCTTTGGTTCTAGAGGATGGATTTTTACCACCACCACTTGAAGAATTTTGTTTTCCCCAACCTAGTAGGAAGGAAATTATTCATTAATATTGATTTAAGTTTACAATCTTTACACACATTTATGTCATAATAGAAAAGCACAAAATAGAAAAATTTTGCTGTTGATGGCAGAATTATTAACGTTAACACAACAACCAAATGCAAATATAACTAATTTGTTTAAGGAAAGGGCAATCCATGGCATTTGAACTCAAGTTCCAGAAATGACAAAGCAATAATCATCATCTCTGCCAGAGTTAATTGGCTGGTTTTCACAGAGGTTTATACAGTGAATACAGACATTCTAAGCAATATCCTGTCTAACTCTGATGTCCATGAAGTGTCATTTTCCATGAGGTCATGGTCGGTAATCAGGACCTTCAATCCTGCTTCATTTTTTGTCTTGCCCAAGGACTATCTGGAATATTAACATCACAGCCTAGGGAGTACAGTTGGAAATTATGGCTTAGATCAGGGATTATATTTAAACTAAGTTCATGGAAATATTTAAGCTAATAAAAACATCTAAGACTGACCTGGAATTCACAATGTTCTCCAATTGCAAACTTGGTCATAATCTCCATCCATGTTTTATCAACTAGCTTGTCCAAAGATAATGTATTGTGATGAACTAATTCTAACACAGGCTTTTCAAACCACACTGGATATTCCTCCTTTAGCCTGCAAAGCAAAATAAGGTAAAAATGTTATATAATTATAATATGAGTCAACAAATAGCAATTTAGACAGGATTCAAAGAAACATGGCCAAAGAAAGTCATGATCAACTGTTGCCAAGCTTTGGTTTTAAAAGCATGTTAGTTGTAGAAAATAAAAATGATGAATTTGAGTAACTGGGGACAAGTCAGGCAAAGTGAAAAGACTCAATTCAACATGTAAAAAGGGAACCTTGGAGTGAGAAAAATCTTCTAATGAAAACTTAGCAGGTAGCTCCTGCTTAAGTCTGTTCAACATCCCCAAGGGCCAGTTACATAGTTAGGCCCTAAATGATAAAATTCCCGAATTCAAGTCCCGTTTAACTTTGCTGCTACAAGAAAGGTAATTCTCCTTTCTTCAAAGCACATTAGAGAACAAGAACTTCTCTCTTCCCTAACCTCCAATCACAACATGCTCAAACATTTCCTTGTCTATATTAAGATTTAGTAGTTTTATGTAACAAGTCTCCATAACTCCACAGCTGCACTGGGCCAGCAGATGGTGCCAGACTGCAGAAAACATCGAAGTAGAAATTGTGAATCAGATTCACATAACCAGTCTTTTTTCTGAAAAAGTGCTTTCACATCCTTTTTTAAAAACGTAAGCAAATGTCTTGCCTGCCCTCCCCTCCTCCTCTCTTGGATATCTCAGGCAATTAATTATTCTTCACTTACGATTCCAGTCAAAAATCTGGCATCCTGAAAGAGAGTCTGATTTAATCCTTATCCATCATTCTCAGCCACTCTCACAATCTGAAGGGGTCAGTGAATAGTAATCAGAAGCAGGATCCTTGGCTAATTTTTCCTGCCTAGTTGGAAGGAACCACTACCAAGTAGTTACCATATTCTTGCGCATTTTATCTGAATTCCACAGTATTCTAGCATTTGTGACAAAACCTCCAATTGCTATAAACCAAGCCACATTTTAATAAGGATGATTCTGTAGCTTTTACTGACCAAACTTAAAGTGACTCACAACTTGGTAACATCAAAAACTTCTCCAGTCCAGCTGAAACTCGAGTGATTGTCATTTTGACATTACTGCTTAGCGTTGTAATTAGGATTTATGTGCAAACATAGACATATGAAGCAACCTCTTACATTTATATAGTATCTTGAAAGTAATGGAACGTTTTAAGGTGCTACACAAGAGCATCATAACGCAAAGTATTACACCAAGACATAAAGGTGTTATTTAGGTGACCAGAAGCTCGGGCAAAGAACTAGGTTTTAACAGTGTTTTAAAATGGCAAGTCAGCAAAAGAAGCAGAGAGCTATAGGAAAGGAATTTCCGAAGCTGGGATCTCAGCAACCAAAGGTATGGTCAGCAAAGGGGAGACAGTTATGATTGGAGATATACAAGGGCCAGAATTAGGTGAGTGCAGTTATTTCAGTGGGTTGTGGGTTGGAGGAGATTGCAGGGATAGGAAGAGGCAAGACTATAGAGGGATTTGAAAATAAGGACGTGAATTTAAAAGTCAAGATATTGCTTGAACAAGAGCCAGTGTAGGTCAGCAAGTGCAGGGATGACGAAGAGAATGGGAATTGCTACAAGACACAGGAAGCAGTGATTCAGATGATTTGAAGTTTACAGATGGTAGAACGCAAGGAGATCAGCCTGCAAGCATAGTGTTTGAGTAGTCGAGTCTAGAGGTAACAAATGTATGGAGGTTTCTTTATATTTCAGGATTAATGAGCTACTTTAGCAAACAGCAGGAGAATCTGATAGTGTTTCAAGTAGCCCAGTGAGATCTGCCAGTGGACAGCAAAGGGAATTGCACCATATCCTTTCAAGTCTGTATTCCCTGGACTTGAGTTAAGATAAGGTGATACTGGGGGAATGACTAGAGTGAGAGAAAGCAATGGTTTTATGGATCTAGGACATCAAAGGAGCCGGCAGAGGCATAGTTGAGTACACCTGTAGTTGTAGAAATGTAATAGCAAAAAAAAGACTGCATCAGAAAGGCCATCCTTCTGAACTGGTTTTACGTCGATGGAGAACATTTTAAAGTTACATTGTTGTATGAACTAATGGTCATTACTTGCATGCTAACAGCAAAAGTCATTTGAGGTAATGAACTTTGAAATATTCCATAGGTATTGAATTGACACATGAAAGTGTACTGGCTTACAGCACTGATACCAGCATGCTAAATGGTCAACACCAATACTATTACCTCCCCCCTCATTATTAAATCTGACCTCAAACTAACATTGACTAATAAATGATATTTGATAGCATGATAGGCAGATATTATTTCCTAAAGACAATTCCTAAATTAAATTTAGGAAGCAGCATTCACTTCTTCCACTATTTCAAAATAAAACATTTAAAATATTAACCATAAACTTTCCCCTCTGAAAACAGGAATTAAAAATGGGTATTAGCAGATCAGCTCCCAGATTTTACATCCCTTTAATTTCAATGCCAGAAAATTAATCTGGATGCAGAATAGACAGCTGACCCACACTGCCTGCTTTCAATCACTTCCAAAGGTTAATATCAGCCAGAATGAATGATGCTGATGTTTCACTTTTAAGCAGCTCTCCGAGACCTTACCCAAGTGCCACTCCTCTCCATCTGACAGCCTCAACAACCAAACCCCCGCCGGTTGTATCACAGAACCCCCGGTATCATACAACCCCCCGGTTGTATGACAGAAACTACTCTGTTCAGATATATATTTACTATAACAGTCATTTGGTGGCAGTCAAAATTTTGGCAGATTCTGATTTCTTTATCCCCATAAACATTCCATAGACTTAGGCCAATTGTAGATTCCTAACCTCAATCCTGTCAAAAATTAGGTAATTTAACCAGATTAGAAATCAAAGGTAGCACTTTAGCTACATATTAGACAACAGGCCATAACAATAACACCATTAAACATTGGAATAGCAAATAATTAAAACTAACTCTCATTTTAGTCCTCTAAATGAATATTAATATCTCTAATTTATACTGGTGCGGTTTTGAAGTTCCCAATGGATTAGTTTGGCTGCTCATTTTTCTGATTTGATGAACATGCCTATAACGGAAGCCACTAGACTTTAAATAAACACTGGGATGGAATATTTGTGATCTTGGACTCATTCTCCCAGGTGGCCAATTCGGTTATCCTAATGAAACGGAGGTAACCTCCTTCCTCTAGGATAGAAAGCGAAGCTACTGGAGCTTTTACTGAGGTTAGCCTGTATCTGTTGACCAATTTCAAAATGATTTTTCTGCACTCTGGAGTACTTGCTTGCACTAACAGTTGACAAAGACAATGACATCAGTAGGTCTGGCAACATAATCAGGTTTCCAGTAGGACCGCATGCAGCTATTTTAAGTGGTTATCTCTAATAGTTATACTAGTTGAAATCTAAACTCTAACCAATTAATTCTGTTGAGGAAGATTATGCCATTTTCCACTAATTTGAGAAACCAAGATGATGGTCGAGGGTCATATGAAGCTTGAAAATAGTCTCAAAGAAAATGAGGTGGATTAAAACTTCGCAATTATGCGATGTTTTAAAATGAATGTTAGCAAAAGACAAAGAAAAGAATTCCTACATTTGGGTACTAAGAATAAGATAGAGAAGGAAACGGTGCAATGTCCCTGCCTTTCAATAAAGCATAAACCGTACATTAAATAATGGGGAAATGAAGTTTACCTCAAAGTCATGCCAGGAACATACTCTAGCCATATAGATTTAGCATGTATTTACATTCCATTTTTTCTCCTTGATCAGATAGGAAGTTTAACATGTGAATTACTTTTGTATACTTTTCACAGGGTAAAACCTCACAAATCAGCCCCTTTTCCAAACTATTATATATTCAGGGAAGCTCAATAATACTATATTTCAGAATTTGTCTCCCTTCATCCAGCCTGTTTCAACAGCTTCCCCCACCAATAGTCATCGAATGTAGGTTCTGTAACTATGAGATGCCCTTAAACCTCTCCATCCTGACTAGCACAACCTGTCTTACAATGGAAGCAGGATTTAAAAATCCATAATAACAGAAAATGCTGAACAAATTCAGCAGGTCTGGCAGCATCTGTGGAGAAAGAAAGTGTTAACTTTTCAAGTGCAAAGGAGACTCGTACTGGCCTCAATGTTTCTCTCACCAGAGATTTTACCAGACTTGCAGGGTTTTTCCAGCATTTTCTGTTTTTATTTCACGTTTCCAGCTTCTCCAACATTGTACCTTTAATTAACAATCCTATACTACATGACCCTGTATTAATACAGTCTGAAAAACTAATGCTGCCAGCATTCAACTAAGAGGACTAATCCCAAATATATATTACGAAGTTGAAACTGGTTCACATGCTATGTTCTATCAATAAGGGCCACAGTCTAGTTATTAAATAGTTGGGACACTGTTCTAAGAAAGATGTTACATAAATCAAATACCCCATCCAACTTTATGGAATTCATAATTGGTTTCAGCTTACCGAATGTACTTGTAATCAACAATACGATATACTTACAGTTCAGTTACTTCTTGCTCCTCTTCCCAGGCCTCCTTGTGAGTGAGTTGGTTGCTGCCTGTGCTTTTACATGTCCAAATTCGCTCTGCATATCTGGACAATCGAGATTCATATTCTCTGAATAACGGCTCAGGAAAATAGAGGAAGAAATTCAGGTTTTCCCAACAACACAAAAAGCTATTATACCATATTTGTACTTCTTTATACCTTTCACATATTGTTCCCTATATCCAACCCACTGAATCCATTTCTCCCATTCTAATTCACTTAGCATTATCAGTCTTCATATTGACTCAATCCTTTCATATTTTTCCTCAATATTCTCATTTTTTCTGCTGTTCTGAAAGTACCAGCTCCTGTAAAGTACTGTACCACAGGCATCTCCAAGCTTTTCAGCCAAGTTGTCGTTCAAGTAAGGCTAGAAAGTAGATGTTTGGAGACCATTCAACTGTGGATGATCAGTGCTTGATTCTGTTCTTACCCATTACCTACAAACTTCAATGACAATAGCAAACAAAAATTCTGTAAGTGCTCAGGAGAATAAAACATTCAGGAAATCTGAACAAAGGGTCCATTAGAATTTCAAAGCCAAAGCAAGTTATTATTTTGGTTGGGAGCACTGCATCAGAACTGAAAGATAAGCCACTCCCTTCATGGGATGGAGCAACAAGTCAAGTTCAGTACAACAACTACTATTGCAAAGAACCAGTACATGGATTAGTCTGTAGCTTTTATTTGTAAAAAAGGCTAAAAAGAGATTAAAGCGCAAATTTTACCCAATTTTGTTATTTGAATGTCTTTACACTGTCTCTCAGAGCTACTTGTGAATGTTTGTAAGCACAGACACACACCTCCTTATCAATGAGGTCAGTGCAATTTAGAGCCAGTAGTTTGTCAAACACCGGAAATAATGGTCTGAGGCCAGTAGTTATTGTGCAACTGTAATCCCTGAGGATTCTCATCAATACCAAACACAACATTTTCTGGTAACAATGATTTAGGACTCCAACTATAAATTTCCAAAAAGAAAGGATAGCCATATCTGCCTAGGCAACTTGCAGCCCAATAGTTACAATTCCTGCCGGCATCCTCTATAATAATCAAATCTTTAATGTTTCAGAATTATGCCAAGGTTACAGTCAGTGTAGTGTATTTTAACAGGCCTGTTATTTGCCATGCAAATTCATCATTTCCAATAATTATCAGACAATAATGCATCTGTAAAGGAGTGGAATTATTGGGAAACTACGGTGCCTATGGAGATTATATATAACCTCAATATTTCATTATCCTGGCATCACCAATAAAAAACATTCAAGCAATGTTCCTTGAGGGCTCCTAAGCTGTGCAAAGTGGTGCACACATCCAATGTTTAAATCAATATTCATGTTAACCTGCAACTATCTCAGTCGTTAATAGCAGATCTTCAAGTAATAAATTAGTATTTATCTGCTAATTAGGTAATAATACAAAGTTCTTTGCAAATCTCCAAGCACACAAGATTGAAAGATGACAATCAGGGTGTACTTGACTTGGTTTTGTAGGCCAGAATGCCAGGATCTGGGTGCCATATTGATCCACAAATTGTAGTTTTGACATTCCTCATCATTACTGCTATTGCAACACATACAAGTTGTAATTGGAAGCAATGGCTAGTATAATTAAATAAAAACTCTCCTCATTACATTTTGCCAGTTCTTTGAATTAGGATTCTCTTAACATTCCTAAGGAAATACAGCAAACAACCCAAATTGCTCACTTCCTATTCAGTGCTTTCCAGACTCCTCTGAAGCACCTTATTTGCTTGTGGAAGTTGAGAGTTTCTCTAGGGTGTTGTACTTTTCTATTTTTACAATTCAAAGTGCCATTAATTTCTTTGTAACTGCTGAGTTGCCAAAGGTAAGGTACACTCAAAAAGCAGATTTCAGCAGATTCTGCAAACTTACAAGAGAGAAATAACTCAAGCAAATCAGGCACCATGTAGATAAAGAGATGGGGAGAGAGAAAAACAAAGGTAATGCTCCAGATCAATAACCTTGAATCAGAAGTAGAAGTTAGAGATATAACATTCAGGGGCAAGAACTATCAGTGAGTCAGGGGTGACCAAATGCCAAAAGAAATGATGGATGGCTATAACAAAATAAATAAAAGCTGGGGTCCAGAAGAGCAATAAAGTGCAACAGCAAAACCATTACCAGCAAGCATCTGGAAAAACAGGAACAGTGATTAGGATTTCAAATTGCTGAATTCAGTGTCAGGTCTGACACTGCCAAATGAAAGATGAGAAGCTGTTCTTGAGCTTGGGCTGAACTTATTAAAATAATAGCGAACAAACTCAGGCTGACACTATATATACTGAAGTGCATTTCACACTCCTCCAACACCTGCATGATAGTTGTGACACCAGCACATCACAATTATGGTAGTAATTCCATACATGCAACTCAGGATGGCATGATGGTCAAGCCTAGTAGCATAACATAAAACATGGTTATTTTTAAACTTCTCTAAGCCATACACAGATCTATGAGAACATGTGAATGCCATTCCAATTGATAGAATAACATTACAAAACAGGAACATAAAGGTAGAGAAAATCTAGAAAGTTAATACTTTAAAAAGATTCATGATTATAACTATTATGACAATCTGCAGAGCTGTCATTAGAATTTTAATAAAATGCAATGTGAAAAACTTTAATTTTGTACAAAGATATATGAGAATGTGCCTAGGACTGGAAAATTGTAGCTGAGGAAAGATTGTGTAGGCTGGGGCTGTCCTTTTTAGAGCACAGGAGGCTGAAGAGAGATTTGATTGAGGTGCACAAAATTGCAAGTGACCAGATTGAGTAGATGGGAAGGATCAAGCTACTTTAGCAGTGAAGACAATGACTAGGGGGGCATAGATTTAAAATGATTGGTACTCAGTTGAGGAGAGATGCGGAAAACCTTTTTCTCATCCAGAGAGTTGTGAGCATCTGGAACTCACTGTCTGAAAGGGTAGGAGAGGCAGAAGTACTCAACTAATTAATTTGCTAATTAAAAGCACAGCCAAGCATTGACACTACCTTAAATACCACTGCTCTTAAAGTTATAAGGCCATAAGAGATAGGAGCAGAATTAAGGCACTCAACCCATCGAGTCTGCACCACCATTCAATCATGGCTGATATTTTTTCTCATCCTCATTGTCCTGCCTTTTCCCCATAATCCCTGATCCCTTATTAATCAAGAACCTATCTCAGTCTTAAAAATACTCCATGACCTGGCCACCACAAGCTCCTGCAGCAAAGAGTTCCACAGATTTACCACTCTCAGGCTGAAGAAATTTCTCCTCATCTGTTTTAAAGGATCGCCCATTTAGCCTGAGGTTGTGCCCTACTAGTAGAAACATCCTCTCCATGTCTACTCTATCCAGGCTTTGCAGTATCCTGTAAGATCCCCCCTCATCCTTCTAAACTCCAACGAAGACAGACCCAGCGTCCTCAACCGTTAATCATATGACAAATTCTTCATTTCAGGGATCATTCTTGTGAACCTCCTCTGGACCTTTCCAAAGATAGCTCATCCTTCCCTAAATATGGGGCCCAAAACTGCTCACAATACTCCAAATGGGATCTAACCAGAGTCTTATACAGTCTCAGTACATTCCTGCTCTTGTATTCTAACCCTCGGGATGAATGTAACATTGTCTTCCTAACTACCAACTGAACCTACACGTTAACCTTAATTTACACATGAAGAAGTTAACAACAATCTATTATCTAAACAGGACTAAAAGATTTAATCACTAAAGTGTACTGTGGTTTTGAATGGATGGAATTTTGCACGATGCAAAGTATCCAGCCGTGCAATTAGATTTCAGGCTTGGATTGCACGAAAGAAACATCTGATCTGTAGGGAACTGGTCACGGTAACAGCAGGAGCAACATGAAGTGATTAGATGATATCCTATATTAAAGGGCATTTGTTTACATATTTATTGCAATTCTTACTGCAGCCTACAGGTATTAATACATTAAATCGATGTTTTGACAACGTGACATGTTACCCAGACTGACCACTATAACGGAAAGGGTTTTACAGGTAAATGCAGGATTTAAAATAGAAATTGATGTCTGCTTGGAAATTTTATTTGTCAAAAATATAACACTGGATTCAAGTCAAGAGAGACTTCTTGGTGGCAGGCAGTTGTGTATGTCAAAAAAATCACTACGTGTAGAGTAAGCTACAATAACTATGGAATCACTTCTTATTGTGTCTAACTGGGAATTTACATTACTGGACTGAATGTTGCCTGGGACGTGTCTGTTGAAAAGTTGTTTGATCAAATCATCTCTAAAGAGAAGTGGGACCTACATCAAGGATTTGTCATCATTGAAGAAACATTACCATTGCTGCTTGGTCTTCTCTGCATTATTCTGAAAAATACGCGATTGGGTATTACCCTTCAGTAATAATGCACATCAGCAGCAGCTTCAACAACCAGTTAAACTATGGACAGTTAAAATCACAATCTTGTTCCCACCTACATTTTTCCAATGGACATCACCTGCTCATTATCAGTACGGAAAAATATAACTCATCTTTTCCTAACTCAAGGACACTAAGATTGATTGCAACCAACAGCTACTCAAACTGAATTCAGTAATCTTCACTGCTTCAAAGCTGCACAAGACCTCAGGTGGTCTCCCATATTTTTAAAGTTTGGACAGATTCTTGAGACTTAGACAATTCTAAGAAAGTAACCATGTATTCATAAATCTTAGTTGGTGTGTACAGAGTTCCAGGAGCAAACACTACAATAACTCCTTTCTCAGTGGTGTTAAATTTATATGATTGGGAACAAAAAAATCCCATGACCATAATTTTCTAAAAACGTGTAATGAAGTTTTCTGACTTTTTCATGTCTTTCAGCACCATTCACAGACACACAATGAGGACTGATCAAACTGAGCTTTGCTTCTAAGTATAAAACAAGCTTGAGACAAAACACCAATAAATACCATTCAATCACAAGAACTGACACTACCAAGTTTCTGCACTCCTGTCAGTCAACCCCTAATCTGAAGAGTTCACTGAAACATACAGAGTAGCACCAATTATAAACAAGCACTGACCAAATAAAACAATTTTACAGCACTTTTAAAACATTTTTAAGGCTCCCAAACATGAAATATTACACCCAAAGCAGCTTGATAACCAGAAAGGTACGATGGGTAAAGTTCTGAACTATGACCTAAGTTAAACAACTGAACTAGAAGGATATATTCGAAAGATTGCAGTATTATTCTTACAGATCTCAGTGAAAGCAGTATGCTATTGATCAAAATAGTATGTGCTCTAAACTCCACAGATTCCAAACTATGATAATAAACAAACTGGATATGTTATACAAACTCCTGATTTAACGCTAAAAGAATAAATTTTATTTTCTACAAAGTTTTGCCCTTCTCATAAATCCTTATGATCACATTTAAACAGCAAAACTTGCATGCAATCATAACAACTTCCACAAGACATATCAAACAGATTTGTGAGCCTGAGCCACTAGAAGAGTTAAGCATGCATAGCAACCAGCTAAGGAATGAAAAACAAATTAATGCAGTCTTTTTTGCTGCAATTGAAGTATACATTACTTTCAAAAGAATTTAATTTCCTTTCCGCTTACACTTCTTAAGCCTTTTGTTCAAAAACTAGCATCTTCTTAAAGTGTTTCGAAGCAATTGCCTAAACTCCCCTCAGTAAGTCAAATATAAAACGTCCCATGAATGCCTAGAAAGTACGTGTGTAGTTTAAGACATCAGAAATAAAAATTCATGAATACATCAAATACCAATTCAGAACATAAGAAACTGCAAATGCCAAAGAAAAAAATCTGAACTATTTTAAAGCCTCCTACCCCTAATCCATGCCATTCTTGCAAAATTAATTTTCAAATCAATAGATCTGAAAGTAACAAAAATATTCTAAAAGCTCCACATAAGATAGACATGTCCATATTACAAATGGAATATTACAAGTAGCTCATTTATCTCTGACTAATAATCAAAGTACACAACATATCCATTAGCATCTTATTAAGGGAATAGATCAGTTAACATTTCAGACGGGGTTCCTTTTATCACACCCGTTTGGTTCTGGCCTGCCTGAGGTGTGCTTCCAGCATTTTCAGTCTGTAGTTCAGATCTCCAGCATTTGCAAATTTCGTTTCTACAAGAAGCTAATTGATTAAACACATCCAAGGTAATCAGAAAAATCAATTTGGGCAACAAACTGCAGGAAGTTTCAAATATAACTTAAACCGTTCACTGCCTGAACAACAAGGCTGATGCTGCAGCAACTTTAGAAATAGCAGGGAAAGGCTGGACCAGTCGTTTGACTGTAGCTGTAGATCAGGTCCAGTGATAAAAAGGAATTAAATAAGGATCCTCAAGTCGGCCACAGTTTGTGAGCTAGCTGGAAAGTTGGCGGCCCGACTTCACTCAGTCTCCTTCAGGGTGGCACAGTAACGCTGTCTGAGAGTAGGCCCAGGCTGGCACCATCAGGCCTCCTGACAATGACTAACTTGTGGAGTTGAGACATTCACTCAGGAGGACATTATAACGGGTCAGGCCAGCGCTGACACACAGTTTGACAACACGGCGCTCTTCCCCCTTTCTCATTCCCTTTCCCCGGCAGCAGGAAAGTCGCCGGCTTCTGCCCTCAAAACCTAGGCCCTGTCCCTGGGGAGAAACCGTCTCTCGCCCAAGGCCGGGCCTCCCGGCTCCGCCTAAAAGAGTTTCCCGGCTCGGCTCTAAGGATACTCGTTGCTCCTGAAGCCTTCGCCGCTGTGCTCGATCACGTAGATGGTCTCTTCCGCCGACAGGTCGGTGAGCGGCTTGGCCAGCGGGAATGGCTTCCTGCCCAGCAGCGGCGCCATGGTCCAGCCAGCCGGCCGACCGGCCGGCTCCGGGAAGGAAGGGAGGGTGGCCGGCAGGAAGGCTGGTCAGGGATTGTCCGCAGCTCCGCCTGCCACCCCCCGAGCCAGAGTGAAGAAGAAGACCGCGAGCCCGCACTCGGCCTCCAGCTGAAGAGTTCAAAAATGGCGGGATTGGGCCGCGGCTCCGCTTCTCGCCGGCAGCTCGACACCTCCCGCCACCGCGCAACCCGCAGCGGCCAGCCGGAAATCCCGCCCACCCCGCACTCCCAATGGCTGAAGCTCGGAGCCCGCCACCCAGCCTGAGCCGCCCCCCCTCCGCTGATTGGACACAACCGCTGTCCATCAACCGCCAGTTACCAGCGCGGGGTCTGAGATCGCTGAGGTGAAAGGTTAGGAGCGGCGGTTAAACGGTGAGGGGGGAAAAGTACTTTTTAAACCCGGGGTGATTCACACAGCAAATTATGTCTGTGGAAGAAGCAGTGCTGCGCGCGTCAGATTTCCACATTTTAAATGAAAATTTGTCCTTTACTGAAAACATACGCACAAAGTGCAATGAAGAAACCGAACTTGCTATGCGATGCGATTGGGGCAGAGCGGCTGGGGAATGGGTCAAGGCCTGATTGATGCCCGCTTCTGTACGCCAATTGGTTCCTCCAGCTGTCAATTATCATCTAAGGTGCCAGCAAGTGTGGTTGCGGATGAAGTGGGTAGCGGGGCAGCGACAGACAAACTGGATTTAGGCTGAGTCTGAGAACTGTGAGACCGCTTGAGCCCTTCAAGGAGCCGAACACAAACCCACCATAGCAGCAGGCCGCGCTGGGCTGCACTATAAACATCCACTCAGCCTGCTACCTGCAAGAACTGGGGTGGAGGGGGAACATGGTTCCTCTATAACTGGTTGCGTTGTCAACATCATCATTGAGAGCATCTTACACGCTTGAAAAAACGTTGAATCGTGAACTGTGATGTGATTTATTTTAAATTTAAAGTTCATGTTAGCGCCAAGCTTGTTTTATAATTGTCGCATAGTGATTTGATTTAAAATTGTCACATGTAGTGAAAACTCTTTCCGGGACAGATAAAGCACAAGTTCATCGAATACATAGGGAAGGAGAGGAGAGTGTGTAGAATATATTGTGACAAGATATTGTTTCAGTCCTAGTTAAAATACCATTCAAATGTCTGATGGTACCAGAGAAGAAACTTTTCTTAGAAAATTGCTGTTAGCTCAAGAAGTTTTAATGTAAAGCTGAAATTTTATTAAAAATTTAATGTATAGAGGGTGTAGGATATGTTTACATGATCTCATGCTTGACTTTATGATTTACTTCAAAATGTTGTTCATTATGCAAATGTAGCAGGCATTTTTTGTGTAGCAAGACTCCAAACACAATCAGTAATGTGGTGAAAGGCTAACTAATCAATTTGATGGTGATAATTGAAAGAAGAATGTTGACTGACAGAGCGCCCTGTTTTGAATGGGATCTTCAACTTTCATTTGAACTATCTGGAACAGCAGATAAGGTCCTTCACCCAAATACATCAGAAAGAGACCAAGATGTTGTAGAGGGTAAAATACATCTACATTTGCACAAAGCATTAATTATTGCCAAAAGAACCAAAGGAGAAATAAGAAATTTCTTCACAATGTGGCTTATTGATTAAATCAGATTCCCCAGTAACTTCAAAAAGACAATTAGATATGTACCAGAAGAAAGCTAATTTGGAAGTTATGGGATGCACAACAAACATCTTTACTTATTAAGGACCAGATCAGAAACTCCAAGGTATTTTATGAAGTTAGCCTAGACCTTAACTTTCACATTTGATTTGTTTCACTCCAGGTATAATTTAAATGACCCACTAGAAAGCTTTTATCAAAACAAACTTTATTCAATATAAAAAAAACATAACTTTTACAAATTAAACTACTTAAATATGACAGTGTAATTCTTAATTACTAGCTATTCTCTATTGTTCCAATGTAACCAGTTAGCAGAGAAACCAAAGATACTTAATTAGGTACTATATTTCCAGCTCTTTCACATTGTGGAGAGTGATCCAGGCAAACACCAGTCTTTTAATTTTCATGCCGCAACTTAATAGTAGAATCTCAAGAAGATTCTTGTCTCCAGATCTCAGAAGGGAAAAGAAGGGCACTTCTCCCAAAAAGCAGACTGGATATAGCCAGCCTTAGAGAACTCGAACCCAGTCATATGACCTTACTAATCAATCAACCCCCACTCCACAATATCCCAAGGGAAAAACACAAAACTAGAGAATTTGCTAATAGTTCAGATCAAAACAAACACTGCATCAACTAAGATCACTTATGTTGTTGTCGTAACATAGTGCTAGATGCAGACAAAATGGCCCCGACAAAATGAAATGGTCTAGTAAACACATTCAGCACAGAAACATGATTAAAATACATTCCTTAAAGACAGTATCATTACAATTTAAATAGTCTCATGTACTACAAGATTCTTTGATTCTGTAGCAAGGTTGTACAAATATGTGAATAGGCAAAATGGCAGATTATTGTTAAATTGCTTTTTTTGGCAGAATGTCAGCTGGATCTCCAGCCTTATCAGCCCAGGGACCTTTAACATTAAAAGCAAAATCCCACAGATTCTAGAAATCTGAAATAAAATGTGGAAATTACAGGTCTAGCGACACCATGGACAGAGAAGAATTATTAATGTTTCAGAGCAGAAACTTAATTAGATCAGCCATACAATTACTTTGGCTACAGGAGGTTAGAAACTGGGAATTCTGTAGCAAGTGACTAATCTGACTCCCCAAAGCCTGACTACCAATTTCCTCATCCCTGAATGAGTGCAGTTTCAGGACAAAGTAGACTGCATTGATCAGCTCTCCATTGGCAACTGTAAACATTCACTTCTTCCATCATCATTGCACACTGACAGAAGTGTATGCCATAAAGAAGATTACTGCAGCCACTTGCCAAGGCACCTTTGACAGCATATACCAAACTATGACTTCCACTACGTAGAAGGACAAGGAAAGAAGTCTCACAACACCAGGTTAAAGTCCAACAGGTTTATTTGGAATCATGAGCTTTCAGAGCACTATTCCTTTATCAGATGATTGGAAATGGAGATCTTCAATGAGGAGAAGAACCACTACACTTTCACAGCAACCTCAGCAAGACGTGCCAGATCATCAACATGGCTATCACCATCACGTAAGAAAACCGCCCACCAGCTACACAGTACATATTCATGGGACTCTGCCAACATTGTCTATCTCACGCTGCAGGAAAGAATATCCTGACACACGGTACATCGGTGAGACAATGCAGACACTATGACAATGGATGAACAGATATCACACGACAATCACCAGGCAAGAGAGTGTTTCCTTCCTGTTGGGGAACATTTCAGCAATCAAGGGCATTCAGCCTCCAATCTTTGAGTAAGCATTCTCTAAGATGGTCTTTAAGACACCTGACAAAGCAGAATCGCGAAGCAGAAACTGATAATCAAGTTCCGCATGCATGAGGATAACCTCAACCAGGATGTTGGGTCCATGTCACACTACACGTAATCCCCATCATTTTGCTTGGGCTTGCAAAATCCTACTAATTGTCCTTCCGTGAGACAATTCACACCTCTTTAACCTGTGATTATCTCTCTCTACTCACATTGTCTGTGTCTGTAAAAACTTGATTACCTGTAAAGACTCATTCTAACCATCATCTTGAAATTGCATCTGTCTATATATAGTGTTTATAAACCCAACTTTCACCTGAGGAAGTACCAGCATTCTGAAAACTGATTCCAAATAAATAGACTTTAACCTGATGTGAGACTTCTTACTGCGCCCACCTCAGTCCAATGCTGACATCTCCACATCATAGAAAGACTAAGAACTGCAGACACATGGGAATATTATCTGTAAGTTCATCTCCAAATGCACACCATCCTGATTTAGAACTATATTGGCGACGTAGCCTGAGTCTTGGAACTCCCTTGGTAATAGTGCTTTGGGTGTACTTATAATTCCTTTCAATTTAGCATGAACTGCAATTAAAGTACCCCATGATACACAGGTGTTTAATAACAGCAAAATGAAGTTAACCTGAATGAAGTGCCAAGAATATATCACATTTCATACTCATGGACCATGGTAGTTCAAGAACATAGCTCACCATCATCTGTTCAAGAGAATTTAGAGATGGATAATAAATGCTGGCCTTACTGGTGATACAAATGAATAAAAAGTATGAAAATAATTTACTGACTTGCTAATGCAGTGTAGTGTGTAAGTTTAATTGTTCTGAAAGACATCCATTGAGTAGTGGAGCAAGAGAGGCAAAGACTTTCACTACAGAAACATAGCCTTTAGAATGCATAGCACAATGTGTTTCAGAGCTGAACAAATTTCCAGGGACTTTCCAAGTTTTGCCTTCTCAGTAAGTGTCCTCATACATATCTCAGAATATGAGAAAGTCCAATGTATTGGCAGGAACATAGGAGCCATTCAGTTCTTAATGTTGGAGGAAATCTAAACCTACCTGGCAGATGTGTTTGCAACCTTCCATTAGGTCTACTAAGAATGTGATCTTGCTCCAGTCCCTGAATTGGTAGTAACAAGGATCAATTCATCCTCAGATATGATTTGACTGGCAGCAAGGTGAATGTTAGCCAGTAAGAGGTTCACAGCAGAATCCTGCTGGGGAAAATCTGAATGGTGAAAATGGTGTAATAACACCTATTAGCATAGAGGAGTGCTGCTCAAATGTAGCACAACTGAAGACAGGCCAGTAAAATGAGAATATGTAGCTTCATAGAATATCTTTGAATTGAATAGTGACCAGAGAAGTCCTAATTAAAGCAGGGAAAGAGATAATGAGGGAGATGGCTAACAGTTTACGAGCCTGAAGGAAAGCCAGCTATTACACCAGGCAAGACCAAGGTTAAGGAATAGGATGTACAGTTGGCAGAAACTTTTTGACATTAAATAGGAACAAAGGAAGTTGGCAAGTGAGATGCCTTCTCTAGTCAAAAAGCCCAAAGGATGGAACCTGGAGTGATATTTCAGGTCAGTGATGCTCCAGGAACATGTGACAAGTTAGGAGACTATCTCCTCCCAAACCAAAAGCTCCAGCCAGGAAGACAATGATTAGTTTCACCAAAAGATTTATGGTGAATTTAAATTGGAACCAGAAAAAAGTGATGTTTCATTTAGTTGAAAATCCAACATAAATTACAATGAAAACTGGCTTTCCATTAGAAGGCATAAGTGCTATCGTAGACATGGAGCCTACTATCCAACTGACTAACAGAGAGATCCAATCAGATTGGATGCAATACTCACCCACCTTAATGTAAAATCACACGACAATCCTACATTTAAAACAATCTGTTTCCAATGCCTTAGACTTAAACCTCAAAAGGAAAAAGGTAGCAGAAAACTACAGTTGCTACTGTATGTTTGACAAATCAGTGTGAAAAGGATAGCCACACTTCTTTACTTCCTATGCTTCTTTGATAAAACCATATATTAAAACAAATAGATTTTTTGTCTCTGAAGTTGTAAGGAATATGAGGGAGTCAAGAGCTCACATTATACTTTTCTGAAATGCATATAATTATTCTCACAGCTTTTTCTAAAATTTTAAAAACTGGACAAATACCTTTCAAAATGACTGAATCTGTCCGTCTATAACCTTCAAAGAAAGAAAACTACCTGGCCGCATTGAAGAAATTTGCACCTCATAACAGTAACTATACATTGTGGGATGCACAGGTCAAATTCAACAAAAGTGGTTAAAAAGACCATCTGCATTTCGTAATCCAGGTTGGCCAATAGAATATAATCATATGCTTAGACAAAAGAGCCCAACCACCATCCTTCCAATTCATAATAATTGAGACATTTAAACATCTCAGAAATCCATTTGGGAGATGTTGTGAATGTTGCACTTGTGAGGATAAAAGAAAGTGGAGTCACAGGACATGGGTTAGTTGCAGTGAACAAGACAGGTTGATTGAGAAGTTGTTCACTGTAAGAAACGCAGGCTAGACTGATTAAAAGCCTGCAAAACAATCACAAACTAAACATGTGAGTAGACTCAAAGTGGCAGCAAAAACATCTACCCAAATACACAACACACACCTTTTGTCAAAAACAGTGAAGAGGTGGTTGTCATGTGACAACTTGTGTAGCCAGTAATATTGCCTTGCTAAACTACAAAATCTTAGTATGCTATTTTACCCTTTAACTTGTAGAAATGAAGCTCTGGCCAAATTGAATACCCAGCCAAATCTACTGTTACTGCTGGAACCTCTGTACCATCACTTATAAGAATGGGTCATCTCTGCATGCTTATTTCATTGTAAAAGTGAATCTTTCAGCATTGGATTTTCAGTTTAGAAACTTCCATGAAGGAATACCTCATTTCTGAGAAATGGACTCACATAAAACAATATTTATTTTCTCTGTGGTCTCTATGCTGTAAATCTTTCTTTTCTCTATCCCTCTGTTATTGTATGAATACAAAAGAGACAACATCACAACCCCACTTTCACATACTGAGTGTGTGTGGAAATAAACTAACCCTTTGAGTTTATCCCCATCTTCAGTTTGTTGTGGGGTTATTAATAGGAATTGGATCACACCAAAACTGAAGGGTTTGAAAACGTGTCATCATTTATAGAAGTAGAAGCAAATCAAAACATATTTCTGTTCATAGATGGGTGGTGAGAAGAGAATTAGTGCTATTTAAATTAATGCACCAACCCTCTCTCTGTAGCATACAGAATTTTATCTGAGTGAGAAAGCGATTGAAAATAAAAGCGAAGGAATGTCTTTGCAATCATAGCCAGTGTAAAATAGAGTAAAATGAGTTTGTGTGCTGCAATTTCCATATGAAAACATAACATTTATGGAAATACTGTAATGGAGAGAACAGAATCTGAGCAATACTAACTGTAAGAAGGATTTCTCAGGGCATCTGTTTAACAGGGGGGTTTGAGTTCCCCAGGAATCATTACCAGAATGGCCAAATACCCACAATTGTTCTATGTTAGTGGTACTGTTATGTACCACTAACATAGAACAATGATAACCCCCTAATTTCGCCCTTATGTACATATGAGGATCTTGCTCTGTAATCTCCATACTCAATAATTGTCATTTCTGTTCTAATAACTTACACTACTCACCTGTTGACATCTGGATTACTGTCTGTGATATCTGCTGCACTGGGGCTGGTACTTGGGGTGACACCTCAAAGGATTGCCTCACTCATCTTAGACCTTCCTTCCCTCCTCCCTTCAGTCAACAATCCTTTAAGTCATGACCCTTTTTCTGACAATTACATTTATTACTCTTCCTGGGTTTGCTTCAACATTTTCTAGCTCTTTTTTCCCCCCCACAAAGCATACTCCTTTACTTTTAACCAGGATCTATACCTGTGGCTGAGGTTTATTGATCTGCACTGCATTTGGGCTTTCATAGCCCAATTCATAGTCAATACTGGGCTGAATCCTTGTTGTATTTTTGTTGCTCATTTTGGCTCTTTGCCAATATCCAATCTCTCCTTTGTAAATCAGACAACACTACCCAGCACCAGTAACTTTCCTTTCACTAATATCCTCACATTGTCTAAAGTTAAATTATGAACTTCCTTTAATTCATTCATATTTTCCCAAAAGGTTGAATTCTGATGATTTTGTGATAATGGACCTAGTTTATCCATAAGCAATTGCTTTTCTGCTGCTGTTAGCAGCATTTTTTGTGTAATGATAGTAAGTTATCCCATTCCACCTGCATGAGCTTTTGTCACAGTTTGCATTTTGGCCATGTTAACAGGCAAAGGTGTCTCAGTACTATCACTCTGAACTAATTTCTCACTAGATTTTCACTATAGGTCGATGCCAGAGCTTTGTTATGGTGAGTTTGGGGAACATTTCACTGGATCTTCTACTCTGTGCACAGTTGTTGTGCTTACCAATGAACAAACTTTAGGTATCCTCTAGGCAACATGCATAATTAACCAGAAACATTCAAATCACAAATCTATAAACTATCAATCTGCTATTCAGCAAAAATCATTAATCCTTATAAAAAGGATGAATTATGTTTAGACTTTAAAAACTCCAACACGCTTACTTTTCATTGTTTAATACTTGTATTGACAAAACATGATGACCATTTGTCTTGCTGAAACTATTTTTTTTACAAACTGAGATTTTGAATTTAATATTTTCTGCAATGTTTCAAATCAGTGTTTAAAAGTTTGTTTTTCTGAGATGATTAGAAAAGAGTATTGTGATCCCTATAGAGATTGATAACTTTTAAAGTAAAATTTGAACTTTATGACTGACTGAATGAATCATACAGCGTGGTTTAAAGTTTTAAGACTTTTGCTGTAACAAATTAGAATTAACATTAACTAAATATTATTTTTGCAGGTAACATATAATTCAAACTATACAAAAGAACTTCCCCTATTTAACTGCTTACATGGCTGACTTCCCACATCTCTACGTATATGGGATTCCCCAACTGTTCCTCAACCTGACTACCCTTGACCCAACAGGATCCAACCCAACAACCAAACCCCACCCCACCTCACCATCCAGCACCACTTCCTCAATCCACACCCAATATCTAACTCTCCCCAATGGCCAACTGCTCCCCCCAACATCCAATTCCCTATGACATCCAAGTTCCCAGCTTCTGAATCCATCAGGCCAACACAAATCCAAATACCCCCTATGACCAGATCCTCCCACATTCCCATGTCAGATCCTCCCACATCCCAGTCCCCCACCCTAATGCCTAAACCCCTGTCCCTGTTGTCTGGCATCCCCATCTCTCCCATTTCTAGTATCCTTTCATCTTGACACATTGATGTCCAAATACCCCATTCTCTGATGACCAAACACCCTAATGTCTGAACCCTCCATCCCCCAATTTTCAAACCCTCCAATGCCCATGTCTGAATGTCCATCCATGTCAAAATGTCCCACCCTACTTATGTTCAAATCTCCATTCCTAGATCTCAGAAATTTACCACTTCCATTTCAAATGGACCTTTAAACTCACCTGTTATGGCAGCCAATGCTGTAAAAATAGATGTGTCTTCATTTGGTCTGCCCATTTGGTCACTGGAGCTGGAGAGTCACTCCACTGCTCAAGTCCCATCTCGCCGGAGTCAGAAAGGTCAGTTGAGACAGCTGCTTTAAAATTGAAGCTTGGGAAGTCGGCACAAAATGGCAATCCATTTTAATTTAATGCCTGTACTCAAAATCAGTATAGACTGTTCTACAATTTTACTTTTACTGATTTCTCTTATGAAACAACTTTTTCAATTTTTTAAAAAAAGTAGTCAGTGTATGTTGCTTCTGCCTGAGTTTTAAAGCGTGAACTTAACCAACTTTTTCTAAGTGTTGCAATCTCCATAGAAAATAATAGCTAAAAAAACTTAATTGATTAAACACTATTTTTTTGTAGGGAAACTATATTTTAAACTACAGAAAGGAACATTTCATTTTTATTTGCATCATCCTAGCCACAAACAGTCCACAGTTGTTCCCGACTTCCTATGGGATCCTGCATTCTCATTTTGTTGAGTAGTAACTTTGAGTGACTGTCCTGGGGTGTTTCCTGTTATATATGTAAAAGGGTTGCAAGTTTAATACCTGATTACATGATTTGATGGTGATGTGATTAGGATGTTGTCACAGGCTGCTGTTTTACTTTCTGTTTGTATTCTGTGCAGTGCAGAAAACAACTCTTCAATAAATCTGCTGTTATTACTTCAAATCCACATGTTTCTTTCTTTGTTAAAACCTGCTGCACCTAACATAGTTAGGATGTTACACTTTGTTTAGTTTTTAAGAGAATTTCTTAAATCCATCACCTTCAGTAAAACCTGTTCCCATTACCTTGATCATACAGATAAAACCCCCAGAATCCATAGAAATCTGCATCTTCTCAAAGATAGGCCATGTCTGTCCCACATTCAGCTGTAGTAGCTTGCCAAGCCAAAAACAGTTAACAGCTTCTTCTCTCTACTGACCAAACAGAACCTCTTCCTCTAGTTATATTCATTGACTTAAGGAAATCTGTAATCTGATCTGAAAAATAGCTTTGTCTTCCCTCTTCCATATGACAACATTAAAGACAAACTTGTAGCTCAGAAGATATGCTAATTCACCATCTTTAATCCCAACTCTATCAATTTGTGTTTTCAGCCAAGAATACATAATAATGCTTAGCTGAGAGCCTATAAATGCATTAGGTTATATAATCACCTAAATCCCAGAGAAGACATTGCTCGATTGACATCTTAATGCTCTATGATCTGTATTATCAAATTTAGAATATTTATTTACACAAGATAAACAGGTTTCAGATGCTTGCAGTTTCTTCTATTGATACTTTAAGGGATTTGGATTATTGACAAATTTTTGGACTGTAGTAACGAGGAGTTTTTTTTTCAAGAAAATGTTATCAATTAGGCACTTTTTTTTTTAAGCAGACCCCACTGTCATTATAGAATCCATTGCTTCTATACAGTACATTGTGGGCGAATGTGTGTGGGAGTGCCATAGTTTGACATGGACAAATTAATTTTGAGTATGTGACATTTCTGTGAACAGATTGAGCAGTATCTTTTCATTTTGATTTGTATTCTAATCACAATTTTGACGTTTTGATAAACTTTGTATTTTCTGTTCTCTTTAGGAATATTGAAGTTATTCTTAGAATAAAACATAAAAACATAACTAGGAGCAGAAGTGAACCATCTAGCCCCTTAAGCTTGCTCTGCCATTTAATAAGATCATGGCTGATCTTTTTGTGGACTCATCCATCTGCTCACCATAACTGAGCTTCTTCATTACTCAAAAATACATCTATCCTTGCCTTAGAAACATTTAACAAAGTAATCCCAACAGCTTCACTGGGCAGGGAATTCCACAGATTCACAACCCTTTGGGTGAAGTACTCAACTCAGTCCTAACTTTCCTGTCCCTTATTTGGAGGCTATGCCCCCAGGTTTTTTTTTTAAACATCCAGTGTAAACAACCTCCCTGCTTCTTTCTTATCTATTCCCTTCATAACATTATATGTTTCTACATATCTTTCTCCTCGCCATAAAATTCATAGCCTGTCAACACTTACTTTCCTGTAGCACCTTGAACATAGTACAACACCCCAAGACAAACAAAATTTGGCACCATGTCATATGATATTAATACAGTACATTATAAAGAGTATCCTCACAGACAGGATAGAATAAATAGATTTAGCAAGGGATTGTGGAGCTCAGAGACTTGACCAATGCTTTTCAAATTGTTTTTAATTGAAGGACTTCTTTTCAAATGAATCTGTGACCAGACTACCTTAAACCACATTACATGGTATTCCTAATATAATATCCTACTCCTGGATCAGAGTGATGCATGTGAAGTGTTCACTGAGTCAAAACTTTACAGCACATAAAGAGGCCTTATGGCTCATGTCTGCATTGGCCATCAAGCACTTATCTATTCTAATCTCATTTTTCAGCACCTGGTCCATAGCTTTGCATGCTATGGCATTTCAAGTGCTCATCCAAATGCTTCTTAAATGTTGTGAGGGTTCCTATCTTTACCACACTGAGTTCCAGATTCCCATCACATCTGGGTGAAAACATTTTTCCTCAAATCTTCTTTAAATCTCCTTCCCCTTACCTTAAATTTATGCCCTCTGAAAATTGACCCCTCTATGAAGGTGAGAAATTTTTTAGTATCTCCTCTATGTTGTTCATAATTTTGTACATCTCAATCAGATTTTTCTGCTCTAAGGAAAACAATGCCAGCCTGTTCAGCCTCTCTTCATGGATGAAATTCTCCAGCCCAGGCAACATCCTGGTGATTTTCTTGTGCACCTTTTCTAGTTGCAATTACATCCTTCCTAATAGTGTGGCAATCAGAACTTCACACTGTACTCTAGATATGACCTAATAAGTGCTTTATACAGTTCCATCGTAATCTCACTGCTTTTGTATTCTATATCTTGGCTAATATGTCTCCTTAACCATCTTATTTACCTGACCTGCTGCCTTCAGAGATCTACAGACATACACCCCAAGGTCTCTAGTCCTCCATACTTCCTAGTATCCTACTATTGTTTATTCCCTTGCTTTGTTAGTCCTCGCAAAATGCATCACCTCACACTTTTCAGAGTTAAGTTCCATTTGGCATCTATTCAGCCCATCTATATTCCTCTGAAATCTGAGGCTTCTCCCTACTATTTACCACACCACGAATGTTTGTGTCATCTGCAAACTTAACTCCCACATTCATGTCTAGATCATTAATATGCACTACAAACAGCAAGGGACGCAGCACTGATCCATTATTAAACACAGGCTTCCAGTTACAAAAACAATCAACCATTACCCTTCGCCTCCTGCCACTAAGCCAATTTTTTAAATCCATTTTGCATGGGCTGTTATCTTCTTGATCAGTTTCTCATGCAGGACCTTGTCATAAATCTTACTGAAGTCTATGTAGATTACAGTAACTGCACTACCCTCATTTACACACCGAGCCCACCTCCTCAAAAATTCAATCGAATTTGTTAGACATGATCTCCCCTTGACAAAACCATGCTATCCTTGATTTTTTTTTTAACCTAGTGGAGATGTATTCCATCCCTCAGATTTTTCCAATCATTGCTCTGACATTGTATTAGAACCATGTTTTTAAGAAAACATATTTACAGTTTGCAGTGAATTGCCAGTGTGTACTTCTTGCTGCAAAGTCTATCTTAACCTTGGCAGGGACTTGGAGAGTAGAAACCCAGAAGGAACAAGAGGAGAACATAAGCAATGGGAAACACTGATGCCAGCAGGTGCAGGGAGAGAACAGAGTGTTCATTTCCAGCAGCCACTCACTCTGTTACTCCACCATGACATCTCAGATAATCATTTACCTGTGGGTCAGCCTTGCACCATCAACATCTTGTAAGATCTCTCTCAACATTTACTGGCTTAGACAGCTCAAGATTTGGCCACCAGTGGAGGAGCAAAAGAAGTCAGGAATGCACAGAAGATTAGAAATTGAGTAGCACAGTTCTCAGAGATTGGAGGTGGTTGCTGAGATACATTGACTTTAGAAGGCAGGTAGTCTCAACTTAACATCTCATGCAAAATATAATCATGCAGCACTCTACTGATTTAGTGTTAACCTAAATTATGGGGCTTGAACCCACAGTCTCATGAGGATAACTATTACTAATGGCACAAACTTTTAAGAGGCAAATTCATAATGATTGCTGATCACGTATCCAAAATAAATGTTTTGTTGAATTATCTATATTAGCTAATCAACTGCATATGGTGCATATTCTAATCATAGAATCCAAAAAACACTCCTTCCACGAAGTGTACAATCAAAGCATACTTTGACTCTTGATCAGCTTGGCACATTAATTTAAATTGCTAATAGCATCATCATTAACCCGGAATCCGAGTTAATTGTGTGTCGCTTGTGAACATCTGGCTATATGTTTGCAGATATGATTGTGATTGTAACAGAGGTCCCTTAAATTAGTACAGTAGCTACCAGAAAAGATCAAACGTCACCACACAGTACTTACAAATATTTCCAGAAGGGGCTAAGGGTAAGGGGCTTGGATTTAGGTATTTATGTAAATAGTATGGTCAATCTCTTTAATTAATGCAATACTAAGTTTATTAGCAAATTTGAATTCTATGGAACTAATGGGTTAAAAATTACCTCAGTCCTTCAGTTTAGACAGAAACACCTGTAACAGCATGGTTAATATGTTAATACAATGGTCAGGGATTCCCTGTATATTTGTACCAAAAAAGCGTAACAACAAAGTGGAGCACAAAACAGTTGAAGAATTATGTCATATCCATAGTTTCTCAATCGTTTATGATGATTATGCAAAATACCAAAGCTGCTTCTCAACACAGATCTGTCCCCACACAAGTGCAATGCAAGCAAGGTTCCTCAATTCACATGATCTAATTTTGACTGAAATGGGAATGATCATATTTCTGGTATTTTAAGGCAATTGTTTTTTTTATTTCTCCAATATTTCTTCTCCTCATCAAGATTGCAAATGTATTTTTTGTATCTTTGAATGGACCTTTGTGACATCAGAGTAAATATGAAAAATTCAAATGGTTTTTATTTTCATCCATAGAGGGACTTATAAATATAGCAGAAGTTTGGTATTTAACACAAGCTTTATTTGGTTAAGCTAAATTTCATTTATTTTACATGTTATTACTATATCCATACTGTATTTTAAGGAGATTCTCAGCATATTTTGACATCATTTACCAATGGGAAGATCTTACTAAATTTTGGTACAACTTGCCTGCTGTATCAATTCACAACATGCTGGGCCATGTTGATTTGTGGTTGGAAATTGGCAATAATAAAAACCTGCTGAATTCATCTTGAACCTTGGGTCAGATTTTCATTTCGGAGGTAGAATCCCAAGATGGGAATTGGGGAATGGGCTTAATCCCACCATCACAATCCTGTCTTCATCTTGAGACTGACAGGCGTAGAATATTTCCAGGATTCCACTAAATGATCTGGAGGCAGTCCTGCTGCCAGGAGTCAGAAGTGGAGGCAGGTCTAGTCCAGAATAAGGAGGCTAAAATGTCTAGTTCAGAATAAGCAGGCCTGCCCCAAAACTCTTGTCCTGGTGCTTTCCATACAATGGCTCATCTATAAACAGTTGAACTTTCTGATCACTTTAGACATCTCTTCCTTGCTGTCTCACCTTATCCTTCTACCTGATCCCTCACCCCATAATCCAGTTTTTGAACAGAATCCTCAAATCACAATCTAACAACTGGAAACTGATGAATGATTCATAAGGATTGCTGAGTTAACCAACTATGTCAAGCGCTTGTAAGCCAATTAGGCAGTTAGATTGCAAACAATCAAAAGCCCATAAAACTCTGAGTAAATAGGCTCCAGAATTGCTTTCTCAACACAAAAGCTGGGGGCAGGGGAGCCGCAAACATTTAAATCACCAAAACATAACAGGCTATGGTCCAAGTGCTGGTCAGTGAAATTAGTATAGATTCGCATTTGATAGTTGGTATAGACATAGTGGGTCAAAGGGCCTGTTTCTGTGCTGTATGACTATGACTATGACCCTTCTCAACTTGACGTTCTTCAGCTGTGACCCAGAATGTGTAAGTTGGAAAGTCTTTATGCCACAGAGAACTGAGACAAATACTGTGTTTACCCAACATTCAGATGTGCATCTTTCTTCACAAAGAGTTCTTGGACCACAGTCAGAGGGGAAAACCATTTGAATTTTCTTCTTCCCCCTGATTTGTAACGTTCCTCATGCTACTAATGAAATCACTTAGTTCAGCGCCAACCAAGAATCAAAAATACCACCTTCTGGTTTGCATAGTTATATACTACACGAGGTGACGTCTGTAACCCCAAGTTGTGTGTGAAGGATTCTCTGAAACATTTAGCAGTGCTGTCCAGGATTAATGAATATCCTGCAGGATAGCTTATCTGAGCTTGGACTTGTTTTGCTCTTCCTTATCATGACTTACACGTGAGCCTGAATAGTACAAGGACTGGCCCAGCTGAGGAAGTCTTGACTTTATGAATCTGCAGCTCTCTCAATGAGGCATTACTTCATTCACAGTACTATTTAAAATAGATGCAGAGACACAGAAAAGCCAAGAAGCGGCAAAATGTTCCAGCTCGAATTAATGCAAGCTCCTCAGGTTGCTCCTCCAATCATGCTACATATTGGATTTGAGTCAGTTTAACTTCTCAGCCCACACCACAGGCCAGGACAAAGAAGATTAACTTATCACGCTGCTCAGTCAGATTGCAGAAGTATAGATGTGTGCAGCAGGTCTTTTGAAAGGTTCTCTCGTGCTTCATGCATACGTTGCTGAGCTCGCTCAAATGCCGCTGAGTGAAGAAAAGACAAACATACAATGGAGATGTATGGAAATGAAAATTCATAATTTTTTTTCAAACTGTTACCTTGTTAGAGAATAACATAATGATTCCTTTCACACAGTGGAAGAAAAAGCTGCAAGGTGCCTTGCTCCAACCTGAGAATATTTTCCAATGCGTGAGTCAGGGTCTTTTATATTTCCCACAGCATCCTTTGAGATTTCAAAGCAAGACTGTGAAGTTAACATAAATCTAAGACATTTATATGCTGTACCACTGGTCACAATAAACTAAACTCGGCTTACCTGGGACCAATGTTTCCTTTTAAATGTTGCTGCTGTTGCATGAGGCAACTTTTTCAGTGTGTGGTCTCTTTAAATATAACCATGCATACGTTATTTCTCACAGAACAATGCCTATATAGCACCTCTGAGGCCACTGTGTGGCCACACAACTTAGCATCAATGCCTCAGACTGTTACAGTCAGCAGGTAGAGGAGATTTTAATCCCCACCCAACCTAGCTAGAATTCAACGCTATGTTTCCAGACAAAATGGGATAGTTCCTATTATAATGCCCTATCAGAGTCCCAGAATACTCAATGCCTTACATCAACAGGGCATAGACACATTCTAAAACACAGTGGTGCAATAACAAAGAAATCTGAAATCAAAGCAGTCATTTTCCACGTCACAAATAAAAATTATTGATCAAATGTTAATGTTGTTGAACTGTCACGCGAAGTCGTACTTCAATGATCACATACCTATCACAGAGTGAAGGGAGGCCTGATGAGAAAGTCCTCCCATTCGTTCCAGAACATTCTGTGTTCTCCTCCTTGCCATGCTTGAATCAAGAAAAGTCCTATAAAAACACAACACAAACTCAATAGATTCATTCACAGCACAAACTTCAATTTAATAAACATGGCACATCGGCTATTGTCTCAGTAGATTACCAGCAGTGATAGCCATCCAAGTGGCATTATAACACTACACCTTTATTATCCTTTTGTTACATTTCCTACTGAATTTTCTCAGAGAGATGCTCCTACTGATGGACCTGGCTTGATCAAGTGGATAGCCAAGATACCAAGGATGCCTCAATATGGCAAAGCTTTCTATCTCTCGTCCTGCCATTGCTACAGAAAAGATTTAATGAACTCTGGATGCTATAAGCAGGAGCACACCAAGGGCAGCCTCACTGAATCTGAAGACAGCTTTGCCCCTCTCCCCTCGCACTAATTGCACGGACATGTGTACATGGGAATATGTATGATTCATACAGATATACAACACAGAAAAAGATTCTTCAGCCCATTAAGTTGCACCGATCAAAGACAAACCACCTTGCTGTTCTAATGAATGTACCTTCTCAATGCCATAAAGGGAAAAATTTTTTTAAATTTCTGCCACCTATGAAGTTGACTTACTTGGCCAGACAGGAAAGTGTCCAAATCTTCACTATGTACAGGAGATGCACTCAAGTAATTATCTAATGGGTCACCTCACACTGTCCCATCCCAGCAGGCTTTTTAAAGTTCTGGCTGTTACCATGTTCTAGGTAACAGCCTGCAGCTCAGAGGCTGAATATCCCACCCTCCAGCACTCACTGTGAAGGATGTCACTCTGTAATCCAACTCTGCCACTAATTCACAGCAATTCTTGTATTACCGGCATGCACCAACAGCAAGACTGAACACCAGAACGCCATGATTTGTGCAGAACCCACCCTTGGAGTGCCACCATGTCACCCAGCAGCTCACTGTCTTGGTACAGAGCAGGCACTGTGTGTGGGATTTCCAGATTTGCAAGGCTCAGTTTCAGAGCTGTGCCTTATCCAACAATTACAGCAGGAAGGCCTGAAAAATCTTTTTTTTTTTGCTGAGCTAAAAAAAGTCCATCCTTGCTTGCTCTTAATTTTGCAGACTTCACTCATGTGGAACATCTCCAACCAGCCCCATCTAATCACGGAGTGCTGATTGCTCAGATTATTCAGTCCACGCACTCCATACAGTTAATAACTCCCAAGTCATAACTGGAGAGGTAACCAGGAGTACCAACTCCTAGTTGGTAAACATCATTCACCTGGTCCAGCAACTCAAGTCACCCAATTTGTCTGGTATCGAGACATCTCAGCTTCACTCACCTGCACTGCTGCATGCAATAAAGCTTGATTGTAACAGTTCCTGTGGTTGCTGTTCTGAAACCAAATCGACTCAATCTCTCTCCCTGAAATGCAAATATGAGAATTTAATTTCACCTATCCTTTGGTTACATTCCATACCGTTCCACCACCCAATTATATCATCTTGTGTATTTTATATCATCCTCTTACGATGATATTAACTGTTCATAAATCACATCCTTCTCCATCCCTTTGTTAACAATTTGCATTTATGAGCATCTTTATTGTAGAAAAACATCCTAAAGGCACTTAATTGATGCATGATATGAATATTGAGCCAAAAAATGTGATATTAAAGGGAACAAATAAACATGGCAAATGAAAATATATTAGGTTACAATCAGAGGTGGAGAGCATAGTCATAGAACAGGAGGAAGTTACAGAGATGGGAAGAATTGAGGACACAAAAGGACTTAAACACAAGAATTTTAAACTTGCAGTGCTAGGGAATGGAGCAAACTTTCAATCTTTCAGGTTAGGGTCAATGGGGTAAGAGGATTTGGTGCAGGGCAGGATATGGTCAAAGCTTGAATTGAGCCAAAGTTTACCAAAAGTGGAGGGCCTGTGACGGTGTCTTTTAAAGTGAGGGGCTTTTTACACAGCACGCTCTACACTGTTTTGGTACGGCATTACCTGAATGCAATGATCAAGTAAGCCTGCATAATTAAGAACAGAACCCTCTACAACCCTTTGTCTGTCTGCATGGCCATCTGCTAATTCAGTGCTGAAGAATTTTGTTATGGTAGGGCATACTGAATGGCAGTTCCTGCTTGCGTGTCACAAGTACTGTAACATGGGCATTTTGAATGAGGTAGAGTCTCTATCTTCCACTAGACACCACGCCGCTGCAATAGAACTTGTGTTTATTTAGCAGGAAACAAGCTTATCTCAAGATTGTTCCATCTATCCATCGCCTGCTGACGCAGTTGGTGGCTGCAGTTCACTCCAAACAGGGTATAGAACAGGGGAGCAGTGAAATAATCAAGTCGTCAACAGATGACCAAGACATGAATGAAGATTTCAACAAATTGGCTGAAGCAGGGATAGAGGATGTTATGAAGTTGTCTTTGTGATATGGAGCTCAGCTTGGAATAACATATAATGAGTAGGTTGCAGCTTAGCCTGAGACGGTGGTTGAGGAGGAAGATAAGAATTATTGCAAGAATTGAAGGGATTTGCTTTGGTTTTCTGAACGATTAGCTGGAGGAAATGGCTCCTCCAATTCCAATTTTTTCCGCAGGGTAGCAGTCTGACAATGCAAGGGTGCAGAGGGAAAGAAGGTAGTGTGGAGATGCAGAAAGTAGTTTTAGGAGAACAGTGAATCAAAGGAGATAGGGGAAGGACAGCTGATATCACAGATGAGCAGTTGTTCAGTCCAGAGGTTGAGGGAGAGAAGAACAGAGGATATCCCAGGAGAAACACAGCTAGTCTGGTCTTGGGGAGGATAAACATTGAAGAAATGAGGGGATGACACAAGGCGAGATGTTTGGAAAAAGGGAAGTACTCAAGGATGTGGGTAGCATGACACTATATTATTGTGGTTTGGTCAGATGGAATATACAGATAGGCAGGGAAATGTCCAGAAGTGACATGGCAATCCTACCTTAACTCAGTTTTCAGTCACAAACTACTCAACGTCAAAGGAAACATCTAC
Organism: Sphyrna mokarran; assembly: GCA_024679065.1. Classification (NCBI taxonomy): domain Eukaryota; kingdom Metazoa; phylum Chordata; class Chondrichthyes; order Carcharhiniformes; family Carcharhinidae; genus Sphyrna; species Sphyrna mokarran. The sequence continues at coordinate 35,212,929 of JAGIQG010000022.1, read as the reverse complement.
AGTAAGATCCTGAGACAATTACATGAATACTTTGCATAACAAACCATTTCTTCGTCCTCCTACACTTGAACATTTTCCACCTCCCTCCTCTCAGCCTTTCGTATCAATACATCAGGTAATTGCTTTTCAAGATGTTTGTTTATTTGAAATGCTTTTATTATTCAGAGCCAGAGAGAAGGGATCAAGTAACACCATCTCTACGCAATAATTGCCCACTAGTGAACAGAACGCAGATCTCTAGCATCTGGGAATAACTAGTAGGATATTTGTAAGCAGAGCCCAACGTCAGACCAAACCTACCTTAATAGAACCATAGAACTCTACAGTGTAGAAAGGGGCCTTTTTTTCTCATCAAGTCTGCAACGAACACAACCTCACCCAGGCCTACCCCCACATCCCTCATATTACACCCACTAGTCCCTCTAACCTACACATCCCTGGACACTAAAGGGCAATTTCTTAGCATTACCAATCAATCTAACCCGCACATCTTTGGACTGTGGGAGGAAACCGGAGTGCTGGAGGAAACCCACGCAGACACGAGGAGAATGTGCAAACTCCACACAGATTCTAATAATTCGACAATTCATAGAACTCTGGGGTGATCCATGGAACTAACTGAATAACAGTGAAGACTTTAGTAATCAGGAATGAAATCCTCTTTTGTCTTTGGATGATCCCGCCAACAGCACTCTCCATCCCCTCCCCACACATACCCCCACCACACCGTCAGCCCCACACATTATACACTTTCAATCTTATGCCCAAAATCCTGCGCATCTTTTTTAGTTAATAGTAAAATAAAAATTTTAAAAAATCCATACCAAGTTTAAGCTGTCAATTGTAAATAATCTTGAAAAAGTCATTAAAACGTGGAGCTAACGAACAGAATGGGGCAAGTGCAAAGTAGCATCCAAAGACTAAACAGAAGTAGACCAGCAGCTCAACTTAGAAACAGGTTCTAATAACTGCTGGTCCTTTCCATAACAAATCCAATCGATGCCCTGTGATAACTGTAAACCACTCAATCCAGAGGCTGGCTACTCATTAACAGGTTGGGATTTTTCTCTTAATTTTTGCTCTCCATTTTCTTCTCTTGTCTACAGAAGGCATCATCATCTTCCTTTGGGTAAGGCAATGTGGTCATAATTGTGGACATCTGCAGAGTCAAATCCAATCCCTCAACAGCCAGCATACAATGAATCGTTTCTATAACAATGATTGCTGGAAAATAAATAGGAGCAGGAATTACAGCTGACTTTTCTTCTCCCTCCCCTTGAAAAATGAGATTGACTGCAGCACCCCAGCCAAAACCCTGGCTGGAATTTCCTGTTGCAGCATAGGCAAGGGATCAAAACCAAGACCTTTCTGTTCTGAATTGATCAATACAATACAGAATGAACTTTACAACCTGAGCGATTGAGTGAACGAGCGAATGGATGGAGTCATTTTTTATTGATCAAGAATTTCACATCCCTCCAGTTATTTCCTACATTTACCTTGAATGTACTTGGTGTCCGGATGTAAGTCATATCTTCAAGCTCAAGCAAGCCACCGACAAAAAATCTGTGCATTTCTGATGTTCCAGGAAGGATTGGTCTCCACGTCTGACATGTCTGTGTGTAGCTCCCTGAAAATAAAAAGAGGTTACAACATTAGGGCCTCCATAAAACAAAAATATATGGGATACCAAGTAACATAAGAACATAAGAAATAGGAGCAGGAGTATGCCATCTAGCCCTTCAAGCTTGCTCCACCATTCAATAAAATCATGGCTGACCTGAAGTGGATCAGTTCCACTTTCCCGCTTTTTCCCCATAACCCTTAATTCCTTGTAATATCAGAAATCTAACTTCTCGTGACTTAAACATATTCAATGAGGTAGCCTCCACCACTTCAACGGGCAGAGAATTCCAGAGATGATGATGATGGTACCACCATCACTCCTGTGTCCTCTAGTTCTGATTTCCTTTTTAAGTGGAAAGAATCTCTCCACTTCTACCTTATCTAATCCCTTCATTATCTTGTAAATTTTTATAAGATCCTCCCTCAGCCTTCTAAACACCAACAAGTACTGGCCCAGTTTATTTAATCTCTCCTCATCTCCGGTATCAGCCTGGTGAACCTTTGCTATACTCCCTCCAAGGCCAATATATCATTTCGCAAATAAGGGGACCAAAACTGCACACAGCACTCCAGTTGCGGCCTCACTAGTGCCCTGTATAGTTGCAGCAAAATCTCCCTGCTTTTATATTCTATCCCTCTCGCGATAAAGGCCAACATTCCATTTGTCTTCTTGATCACTGCTACACTTGCAGATTGAGTTATTGCGATTCGTGCACAAGAACCCCCTGGTCCCTCTGCATAGTAGCATGCTGCAACTTTTCACCATTTGAATAATATTCCATTCTACTATTATTTCTTCCAAAGTGGACAACCTCACATTTGCTAACGTTATACCCCATCTGCCAGGTCCTCGCCCACTCACTCAGCCTATCCAGAGCTCTCTGCAGACTTTCTGCATCCTCCATGCAATTTGCTTTTCCACTCATCTTTGTGTCATCAGCAAATTTTGTTACGCTACACTCTATGTAATATGGTAAACAGTTGAGGCCCCAGCACCGATCCCTGCGGCATGCCACTAGTCACCAACTGCCAATCAGGAAAGCACCATTTATTCCAACTCTCTGCTTCTTGTTAGATAGCCAATCCTCAATCCACGCCAACACTTTACCCCCCAACTCCGTGTAGCCTAACCTTCTGCAGCAACCTTAACTTTAGTCACTAACCTTTCACTTCTACTATCTAGCCTCAATTCCAGCATTGACAGATGGGATGATAAGGTACATCATAAAATGAGACAACAGACAAGAATAAACATAATGAAAAAAATACTCATACTGCAGGGGTCTTGATTAACATTCAAAACGCCTTCTATTTTCTCACGCCCTGACAGATAAGCTATGAAAACTGAGCTTGGGAAGTCTCAATCCAATTCACACTTTATATGAACTATCATCACAAAACTCAATTGCTAATCTTCTTTCTTTAATCTCAGTTAGAACATGGAACATTACAGTGCAGTACAGGCCCTTTGCTCCTCCATGTTGCGTTGATCTGTGAAAATCAATCTAAAGCCCATCTAATCTATACTATTCCAATATCATCCATATGTTTATCCAATGACCATTTAAATACTCTTTATGTTGGCAAGTCCACTACTATTGCAGGTAGGGCATTCCACGCCCTTACCACTCTGAGTAAAGAACCTACCTCTGACATCTGTCCTACATCTATCATCCCTCAATTTAAAGCTATGTCCTTCCCCTAGCCATCACCATCTGAGGAAAAAGGCTGTCACTGTCCACCCCATCTAAACCTCTGATCATCTTACATGCCTCCATTAAGTCACCTCTTAATCCTCTTCTCTCTAACAAAAACAGCCTCAAATCCCTCAGTCCTCATAAGACCTTCCCACCATACCAGGCAACACCCTAGTAAATCTCCTCTGCACCCTTTCCAATGCTTCCACATCCTTCCTATAATGCGGCGACCAGAACTGTACGCAATACTCCAAGTGCGGCCACACCAGAGTTTTGTACAGCTGCAACATAAACTCCTGGCTCCGAAACTCAATCCCTCTATCAAGAGAACACGCTGTACACCTTCTTAACAACCTTATCAATCTGGGTGCCATCTTTCAGGGATCTATGCACAGGGGACACCAAGATCTCTCTGCTCACGCACACTACCAAGCATCTTACCTTTAGCCCAGTACTCGGTATTCCTGTTACTCCTTCCAAAGTGAATCATCTCACTCTTCTCTGCATTAAACTCCACTTGCCACCTCTCAGCCCTGCTCTGCGGCTTATCTATGTCCTTCTGTAACCTACAACATCTTTCCGCACTGTCCACAACTCCACTGACTTTAGTGTCATCCGCAAATTTACTAACCGTTCCTTCTACGTCCTCATCCAGGTCATTTATAAAAAATGACAAACAACCCCAAAACAAATCCTTGCAGTACACCACTTACAACAGAACTCCAGGATGAACCAGCCAATTTCTGATCCAAGCTGCTAAATCACCCTCAATCCCATGCCTCCATATTTTCTGCAACAGCCTACCTTGGGGAACCTTATCAAACACTTTACTGAAATCCATATACACCACATCAACTGCTTTATCCTCAAACACCTCTTTGGTCACCTTCTCAAAAGAACTCACTAAGGTTTGTGAGGTATGACCTACCCTTCACAAAACCATGTTGACTATCCCTAATCAAATTAATCCTTTAATATAATTATTCCTCAGTTATAATGATCATAGCCAGCTGATGTGTGAAAACAAATAATTCCACAGTTGATATAGTTCTCCTAAGGTTGAGAAAAAGGGTGCTACAGTAAAATGAGCTTTATTCTGCATGTAAGTGTACTAGACTTAACCTGGGATTTTTCACTATCTGGTATCAACACTAAGAAAACGTTCCATTCTCCAACACTGTCATGAGGAATACAAAATATATAAAAATATACATAAATATATGAAAAAATCTTACTTTTTGAATTGATGTTCTTCTGGGCTGTCCCAGCATTAAGCATGGGGATACTTTTCATGACTGGATGCAGCAGAAATGCAGAGCTTAAATCTGATCCATTGGTTGTGGAATTCACTAGCTTTGTCTATTGCAAGCTACTTCCACTGTTTGACATGCAAATAATTAATAACTTTTGATTAACACAACCTGGCAGAGGTATGCAATCTACCTGCCTTCTTCACCTGCTGCTACAATCAATGCACAAGATTTGTTGGCATGACTGTGATGGGGGCCATGCATAATGCAGGCTGGAGAACTTGACCGATCTAGGTCCCTGCAGTTTGATTGGCAGGAATATCAGCAGGTAGCTCTTAGTTATATGGCAGATCACAGAGCAGAGGTGGAGATGTACAAGAGAAGCGTATACAGAGCATATCTTTTTCGCACTGATTCTGGATGGGCTGAATGTGGTGGTAAATGGGAAATGCCGATAAAGTTGGGCATGCAGCTCATTACGATCATGGTCATTTTAGGGACTTGGTAAAGGGGGGGAATCGGCACAGAGGTGGATATGGATCATGCCACTCACTTTCCACCTGACTTTACCAAGTTTTTGTGCTTGGAAATAGGCACAACGCAATAGTAAAATCAGGTCCTGTGAGGGGATCTCAAGTAGGGAAAGAATAAATTTTCTTCTTTCCATGCAGCTTATTGAAATCACAAAAGACCAATTAACTTGGCTCTGATGCTCACTGATTCTTAAACATTCCTATATCACCCACTGTCTCAGCTCAGAATAAGAATGGCAGAGGAGCACTGGGGGCAATCACAGAACTGTTCACACCAGGGATCCATATCAAGGAGGGCAATCTCAAGTAAATCAAAAAAAATTCTAAAATAATCAAATACTAAATATTAGACAAGAGGAGAAAATGCTGCTTCAGGTTTAACTCTTCTTCAGAGCAGTTATTGATAAGCATTTTCTGATTTTGGTTCTGATTAGAAAATTTTTCTTACCAGGACTATTAGGGATTGTGACGTAGCCGTATCCCTCAATGCGGCATCTCTGCCAGAAATCACAAGATTGCACCGCAAAGTAAAGCACAGGCCATTGTGACAGGAAGCCTGCAAAATTCAACCAATGTCAGGTTCAGAGCAACACTTGAACATCTTTCACTGTTACTAATGTGATGCAGCTGAGGTGCTGAGACACACAAGCAACTGGATACAGCACCATACAGGAGATCATTTTACAAGAGACCGAGAAGCACTAGGTTACAGGTCAGCTTCACAAAAGAGGGGAATGGGAGGTTCTCATTCAATGGAAGATTTGATTCAAGAAAACCCTGTGCGGCAGACTGAGTAATCATTGCTTGGTTGTAGGGAGGAAAGCAGTACAGACAGGTAGTATTAATGTTACACTATCAGTTTTGGTTCACTATTAGGAACTGGAGGCACAGTTTATTGCCATTCAGCCCCTTGGAAACCAATGCCCCAATAGACAAGGTAGATAAGCAGCAGGAAATTTCTTGGTAATGGTATGTGATGCAGCAGTAGCTGACTAAACTTCAGCAGTTATCCTCTGACGTTCTCAGCTTGCGTGTGAGCTCCTTGAGATTATATAAGTGAAGTACCCTCCAAAAGGTGCCCTCATATCTGATATCTAATAAAACAAATCAACATCAATGACTTAGTCTGAACGCACTTAAATATTAAGTTGGGTTTGCACATCTGACATGTGATTAATTTACAAAAAATTCAGGATTCAGCATTAGTATCTTTCCTTTAACATTCAGCCTCCAGAAAGACATTTAAAAATGCTGATAGGTTATCTCAAAATTCAAGCGATTGTGCCTCAAGGGTACCGAGAGACATAACACAAGAGACGAAGTAAGCAGAGTCTGAAATACTTTGCATTCTTGAATTCAATGTCACATTCAACTCATAACATTTGGTTTAAATATTGTCAAGCTAACAGGAAACGCTATCTCAGCATCTTGTATGTCTTTGGCTGGGCCCCATTGCAGTTGACCCCTGTATAAACAAATAACATGAAATGAAAAAAGATTTATCAACTATTAGAACTAAGTATTCATGTACTTATCCATGCAGAGATCTCATGAGTGTAGAGAGTATGAAGTGATTACAGTACTTATCTGTTTTTTTCAGTTGATAGGTAGGACCTGGGAATAGATATGCAGAGCTGTTGATTCTGATCCACAGCCAAAGGCTGATCATTATACCCTTAACTATTGAACTAAGTTTCACTAGAAAATCTTCTACCCTCGCTTCAGGTAAGATCCCTGATCTATCTAGGCTGGATGTATATTTTCCACAATGTGGGCATAATGGAAAATAATAAACTGAAAAATTAGTCAGAATTGCTATTTCCAACTGTCCTACAATTACATCTCATCCAAATTACATTTATTTCAATGAGGTACAGCATTACTTCACACCCAGTGGAAATGTAAAGCAACAGAAGACAAAAAAAAGGGAAATAGAACTGAACAGTGACCCAAGGCTAATCACCTTCATTTGGGGTTTGCTTACAAAGTATTATTTGCATTACTAACAGAGTATGTTGGAGCATCGCCTATGCCATAATACAAAACATAAATACCAATATGAGACTGCAGCCCAGGGTGACTGGTGCTCCATTTCTCCAACTATCCTCACCACACCTTCTTGATGATGTTAGACCTGCTGAAGTGAAGTACAGAGAGCGCAAACACAAAAGTAATCTTTTCTAAATTCCTGTGTGGAATGTGGAAATCACTGGCTAGGTTAGCAGTTATTGCCATCTCTAAGTGGTCTATAAGAAAAGACGGTGGTAAGTGTCTTCTTGAACCACTTAAGTTCATCCAGTGGGGTATTCTCTCAGTGCTATTAGAAAGAGAGTTCAAGGGTTTTGAAACAATGACCAGTTCGTCCCGATTAAACATCCTTTAAGAGGAGATATCGGTAGCAGTAATAGAAGCTCACCATTGCAGACTTGCAGATTGTGGGGAGAATGAATTGGGATTGGGAAAGAATTAATACACCAGCACCTTCACAAAAACAGAAGAAAATTGAGAGTTTCTGCATTTCTCTATGTACAAAACAAATTGGATAGCATTCTACAATTCTATAGATACAGAAAAACACTTAAAAATACGAAAGCAGAATTGAGATGGGCATCTCATCAGTTATTATCTCAGAAATTCCACCCACACCAACATACTATCAGACAGATCAATTGCTTCACGAGAAAAAATGAGAAACAACTCACCCTCAGTTTTATCCTCATTTCTTAAGGTCATTTCAAAGTTGAATGGATATGAAAAGTAGGCCACATTCTCCTATTTAAAATAATAACAGTAATTACAACAAGACACAGCACTCAACACATATTTAACCTTAAACAATGGCTCAATTTTAACTTGCAGTACTTGAGATTTTCTTTTGAGAATTTGCAGATGGAAACCACTAAATGTGAAGTACACTGAAATCTCATTATAATATTGCTCCTTTGTAAATCTTTGGGCCGTAGCACATAACTATTTATAAACCATTTGTAGACATCCAAGGTGTTGGCTGTGGCTCTCTTGTCTTTAAAAGAGTGCTGAGACTAATAACATGATCATTTTGTTATTAGAATCCAAAAACCCATGTATTTTTATACAAGAATGAAATTGCAAGGTTCAAGATTTAAAACAAAAGTATTTACTCTGAATACTTATACAGTATCACCACTAATAAATACATTATCTCAAATAGTTGTGCTAAAAAATATTAAAAGCACAATAAACACAGATGCTTAAGCTTTAAACCAGACTTTTTAACCCAATTTTCCTTGTACACCATTTGAATTGTAACCCCAATAAATCCAAGTCCAATATTTCCCAGAAATTGAAAGATTAACCACTTGATTTAAGTACTGTTTCAAAGATTTGTATATGGGCTGAGAGTTTTTCTGCTTCTGCTTATTTGCAGCAAGATTGGGCCTTCAAATCTCCTCCAATTGTCCCACTGTTTTAGACTCACAGTTCAACTCAGGCATCGCTAGTATCTTAAGCAAAGCCACCTTAGGTCAGAACTCTCCGAGTTCTAATATTCTTTAACTCTCAAGTCCTGCATCTAAATTACTCTCTCTCCTGGTAGCTTTGTTATCTCTAAATTTCAAATAGTGAGTTGAAATTCTAACACTTTTAGCCAGCACACACAACTTCAACTGAACTTTGATTGAAAAAGATCTTTCCAAGAGCAAGCTTATTTTAAACTAAAAACTAAAACCCTGCTCGAAACCATAGCCACAACCACAATCTACTTGTTCCTATAACTAACTTCTTATTGATGTTTTTTCTATCATTTCCTCTTCTAGGAAATTTGGCTGCATGGTCAGTTGTTAGAAGCAAGGTACTTTACCAGAAATCATCTCCTGATGAAACCTAATTCTTAAATGGACTATCATTGCAATGTAAAACAGATTTATCCAGAAAAGCATCCAGGTTATCAGAGAGGGTGCTTGAGCACAACATCTAGAATGATAGTCCAATGTAGCACCGGTGCATTGCTGGAGATGTCAACTTATGAAAGATATGTTAAACATGTCTGTTCTGTTTCAATGAATGTAAAAGATCCAATCACATGATTCAAGAAGGTCACAGAAGCTTTTCCTGGTGTCATAAAATTATAAAAACCTGCATTCATACTGTATTCTTAATGACCATCAGATAGAACATAGAACATTACAGTGCAGAACAAGCCCTTCAGCCTTCGATGTTGCGCCGACCAATTAACAAAAAGCAATGACCCTCTAACCTAAACCATTCTCTTTTCATCCATAAACTTATCTACTAATCTCTTAAACGCCACCAAACTTGGCGCATCTAGAACTGCAGCAGGCAGGGCATTCCATACCCTTACCACCCTCTGGGTAAAGAACCTACCTCTGGCATCTGTCCTATAACTACCACCCCTTAATTTAAAGCTATGTCCCCTCGTGCTAGCTTTCTCCATCCTAGGAAAAAGGGTGGACAGTGATAGCCTATCTCAACCTCTAATCATCTTATATGTTTCGATAAGGTCTCCTCTTAGTCGCCTTCTTTCCAACGAAAACAACCTCAAATCCCTCAGCCTCTCTTCATAAGACCTGCCCTCCATACCAGGCAACATCTGGTAAACCTCCTCTGTACCCTCTCCAATGCCTCCACATCTTTCTTATAATGTGGGGACCAGAACTGCACACAATACTCCAAGTGCGGCCGCACTAGAGTTTTGTACAGTTGCAACATGACGTTGCGGCTCCGAAATTCAATCCCCCTACCAATAAAAGTTAAGACTCCGTATGCCTTCTTAACAACCTTATCGACTTGATTACCAACTTTCAGGGATCTATGCACACATACACCAAGATCCCTCTGTTCTTCAACACTATTAAGAGTCCTACCATTAGCCCTATACTCTACACATTTGTTATTCCTGCCAAAGTGAATTACCTCACACTTTTCCACATTAAACTCCATTTGCCACCTCTCGGCCCAGCTCTGCAACTTGTCCAAGTCTCTCTGCAAACTATAACACCCCTCTTCACTATCTACCATTCCTCCGACTTTGGTGTCATCCGCAAATTTACTAATCCATCCTTCAATACCCTCATCCAGATCATTTATAAAAATTACAAACAGCAGGGGCCCCAAAACAGATCCCTGAGGTACACTACTCGTAACCGAACTCCATGATGAATAATTTCCATCAACCACCACCCTCTGTCTTTTATCAGCTAGCCAATTCCTAATCCAATTAGTTAAATCACCCTCAATCCTATACATCTGCATTTTCTGCAGAAGCCTTCCATGGGGCACCTTATCGAACGCCTTACTAGAGTCCGTTTAGTAAGGCGTTTGATGTCTCAAAGTTCTTTACAACCAAGTACTTTTGAAGTGTAGTCACTCTTGTATTGTTGGAAAAGCAGTAACCAATCTGCTAACAGCATAGCGATAATGGCTGATATATTTTGGTGATGTTGATCGAGAGGTAAGTATTTGCCAGGACACCACAATAACTCCCCCGCACTATATAAATGGAATCTGCTTTTGCTAATAGTCATACATTTAACATCTCTATCTACCTAAACAACAGCAAAAGACTAGTTATAATGTTGAATTGAGTGGTTTGATTTGGATGAAGTGCACAGACCATTCATTTTGCAGCCATTAAAAAGACATGATCAGAAGAGGATTGCAACAGTATTAAATCTGAAAATTCAATCATGTATAGTTTAATGAAAGAATGACGAATGACTTTTCCTTTATATAATGCTTTTTATTCTGCCTGTTTCATGTCTACTCAGAGAAGAGAACTTCCAATATAGCAATATTTCCCTAGTACTACATTAAATTATCAGTATTAACTTGTAATACTTAATTCCCCAGAGTAGCAATAGAACCTGCAGCCTTGTTATTCAGTCACAGTCATAGTAACACTAGAGATCATTATCAGATTTGCTCTTTTGTGGATAAGAACCAGTTAGAAAATGCACATGTTGGTTCCATTTTGTATTTTAAGAAATCTCACAACACCTGGTAAAAGTCCAACAGGTTTATTTGGTATCACAAGCTCGTGACACCAAATAAACCTACTGGACTTTAACCTGGTGTTATGACTTCTTATTGTACCCACCCCATGTGTCTCCACAACATGTTGAATTTTAACAATATTTGAACTACACAAAAGAATAGGAAAATGTTGTAAATATGCTGCAGATCTGAAGTGAACATCAAGTTATTTGACCTCAGAGAGTATCTACCTAAATATTAATCAGTCTTTTAAATGCTGCCAGAGCTGCAGGATATTGAAGATTTTAGAATTTTTAATAGGCAGATTTATAACCTGCTTCAGTAGTTACAACACTGTCACCTAACTAAAAATGTGGAAAATTATGCAGGTATGTCTTACGTACAAAAAGCAGGACAAATCCATTGGCCCAATTAAATACCCCGTTACCTATTCTTAATCAAAGGAACAGAAAATGTTTTCAACAATGTTATTAAGCAACACTTTCTCACAGTAATCTACCCAACAATGCATTCAACAAGAATCACTTAGTTTCAGGTCTCATTACAGCCTTCATTCAAATAGGGACAAAATAATCAAATTTCAGTGCTGAGGCGAGACTGACTGCTCTTGATATCAAGGAGCCCAGGCAAAAGTGTTCCAAGCCCAAGCATCTTCAGTTGATTCATCAAACACCTTCCCTCCAACATTAGGTTTGAAGTAAAAGTATTGCACAATGTTCAAATCCATTCATAACTTCTCAGATATTTAAACAGTCTGTGTGTGTATGAAGACAGACCTAGGTAACGTTCAGGTTTTCACTTTTAAGTGGCAAGGCACGAGCATACCATACACTGCCAGGCAATGACCATCTTAAATGAGAGGGAAAGTAACCATCTCCTTAACATTAAATGATATTATCATCACTGAATCCCCCACCATCGACAGCTCAGAGATTACCATCGATCAGAAACTGGACAAGCCAACAAAGTACTGTGGAAACAAAAGCAGTTCAGATATTAGAATGAGTGACTCATCTCCTGACTCCTCAAAGCATTTTCACCATATATAAAGCAGTGTAATGGAATGAATACCCCTCACTAGTCTCAATGAGTGCAGCACCAACATCACTTGAGCTTGACACCAGTGAGGACAAAATAGCATTCTTGATCAGCATCCCAAATACCACTTTAAACATTCAATTTCTTCACTACTAATGCACAGTGGCATTGTTCTTACTGAACAATGCTGGGAGACTTCTTACTGAGCAATGCATATCACATACAAGACACACTGCAACAACTTGCTGAGCCTCCCACAAGGGGAGCTTCCGAACCTACAACTTCTGTCACCTAAGAATGCAAAACAACATGAAAACACCATCATCTGCAAGTTTGTCCTCAAGTCACACGATCCTGATTTGCAACTGTATCACTAGCCCTTCAACTTTATTGGGTAAAAACCCTAGGACTCTCTTCCTAATAGCACTGTGGGTGTACCTACACCAGATGGATTGTGGCTGTTCAAGAAGAAAAATCACCATCACCTTCTCAAGGGCAATTAAAATGGCCTCATCAGCAATGCCGATATTCCATGAATGAATAACAAAACTGAAATGACACTTTTCACTGATTTCATCATCTCTATTTCTAGTTTGCCAATTAGCATAATTTAAACATTGTTTAGAAATTTCCTTACCCGGCCCTCGACCTTGGTAGAGCAAGTCTGTGTCACTCCAGATAACTGCTGCTTTGGAGGACAGAACCAATCTAGTTAAGAAATGAGATAATTATTTAGGTATTGTAGGCACAAACCAGTTGAGGTAAGAAGTTCACAATCACTGAACCAAACTTGCAATCACACAATGGACAGGTAGGAAACAACCAATAATATAAAGATTCTGCTCAAAGGCTTGCCAACTCATTTATTTAAACATTTTCTTTCATTCCAGATTGTTTTTGATACTGTATGGTTGCATACTATATTGCGTAAACTATGTCTAACTCACTACAACATCTATAGTTATACATGATATATTACAAACTTGCATTTTCTCTAATACTGTCTCATATTCCAAGGGTTTGTCATTTAAAACTCTACTGCCCATGTCTAGGTTCCATTCACCCATCACATCAGTGACCTGCACTGGCTCCAGTTCAAACAACATCTGCATTTTAAAATTCTTACACTTCTTTTCAATTCCCTCCAAGGGTTTCCCTCCCAGGCCACAAAGCTCAGAGATACCTGCACTTGCCAATTCTGGCCTCTTGAGCATCACTAATTTTAATTATTCAGTCAGTGTTAGCCACATCTTCTATAATCTACAGATTCTGGAATTGCCTCCCTCAACCTCTCTACCTTCTTTAAAATGTTTCTTAAAGCCGACTTTGACCAGGTTTTTGGTCAACATCCCCAATGTCTTATGTAACTCCGTTCAAAGTTTGTTTGATAAAGAGTCCTGTGAAATGTCTTCTGATGTTTTCTTTCATTACATAAATATGAGTTCAGGTTGTTTCTCAGAAATGTCTAACAGGGGATACAGAAATCCCTGCTTTTGAGACTATTAAAACAAGTAGATTAGTTTAAAATTGGTACCGTAGTGTGCCTTATATAAACCAAAAGTTTCACAATGTCCCTCAGTTATATATCATGCAAAGATACTGTCTGTATAAGCACATACATAATTATTTTTGAACAAGTATTACAGATTTAAACTGTATAATGGGAAATAAGTTTAATTAGACAGACCACATTCTTTTGGAACAATGAAGCATACAGTGTACCCTATTATCAGGGGCAGGCCAGCAAGCTACAGGAACCAAGACTATTGAAATGAATAGAAGGATTCAGCTTCTAGCTGTAATGAAAAGCTGCAATTCAATCTCTACTGATAAAGGGACAGAAAGTAGACCCAGAGAAGACGACTCCCTTCTAGTTCCCAGGACTGCAGGTGATAGAGGTGACCCTCCTACCACATTTGCGTAGGTAAGGTTACTAGCCTGGAAGGGGGGGGGGGAGAACGACTGACAAGCTTGGATGACAGGTTGGGAGGGAATATCAAACCTTCAGAAATGTATATTTGTTGTACCCATGTGATGTAAGGTCAAAGAAAAGTTGGAATCCCTTGACTACCTTTCTCCTAATGCATTCATCAAATAATGAACATCTTTAACCGCATACTGTTTTTCACAAGTCTTTGTTTTGCTAAGCTTGGCTGAATACAATTCCCCCAGTGGGACACCCCAAGAAAATCCACTTACAAAGTGTTCTGTTACCTATTTAAAGCATAACTACATAATTACACTTTAGAGCTTTAAACAAAAAAGACAAGCTTCCTGTGTTGGGGTAACAGTTCTATAAAAATCTAAAAAAGTGCAGGAAATGATAAAGGCTTATATTTCTTTCAGATCCTTGCCCACAATATTCCCAGGTATATTTCTTCCCAGTACTTCCAATTGTCCTCATTCACTGCTTTCCATGTTCTCCCACACTCCCAAACTATATTTCACTTATCTCATTAGTACTTGTGTGTCTCCCATCTCCCTGTAACCCGATTATCTTCCCTACAAATAGACTTAAGACGTAAACTTTAGGACATAGCTAAAAATTAAAAATCAGGAAGACTGCTTCAATATTTTTTATCCCAAAAATTCCACTAACCCTTCTGGAATATTTGAGAATAAAAACATTTGTAATTAATTACCATCTGTAGACCTGATAAATAAATAAACGTATTCCTTCAGATTCATTGCAACATTATAGGATATTCCCATGATACAGATGTATAGTATTAGGTACAGTATAGTATTCTGCCTATATAGAACAAAGATTTCATTCAATAAAAAGTAATTTCCTGTTGATTTTCTCTGATTTTGGAGGGAAGCCAGATATTTATATGCAACTCAATCTCAGAACCTCCGTAACAACTAACTTCTAAACAAATACAAGGTCATCCTTAGCTTGGTCACAGCACTCTGCAAAGAGGTCATGGCTTTAAGTTCCATCCCTGGACTTTAGCACATAATTCAGAGAAATACTTTACTTTATAGATATCATCTTTTCAGATGACTTGTTAAATTAAGACCCACATAAAAGATCCTATGGCACTATTTGAGAAGGAGTTGTGATGTGCTCTTGGTGTACTGGCTAATATCTTTTCCTTTATCCAACACCACCAACATTAGGTTGCTTGTCATTATTTTCATTGCTATAGGTGGGAGTTCACTATCCATAAATTAGCTGCTGCATTTGTTGCCATCTGCTCCTCCAGGTACCATGCCCTAAGATAGCTTTGATGACTATGGATTCCCATTGGATTGGTCCATGATTACATTTGGCAAAGAACTGCAATGGTTTGCCATTGCCTTCTCCAGTAAAGCTGACCAAGAAACTCTCCCACTGTCAGCGTACTAGAAAGATTTATAGGCTAATAATTAATGTTTGGCCATGTTATTAGTGCACCTTCTGTGGTATTAAGTGATGAAGTGGGATTTGAACTCAGGACTTCTGGCCCAGTGGTAGGGTAGCTACTCACTGCACCACAAGATCTCTCTTTGCATTTGTCTATGCAATTCAGTAATACTTCATTGGCTGTGAGGCACTTTGGGATGAACTGAACTGATATAAATGCAAGCTAATTTTTTCTTTTCTAGGGATTATTTACACTAATTTGACCGCAATCTTAAATGGACAGGTCAGTCTTCACAATTCTACCTCAGTTACAAAATCTAAATGCTTATCCTTATCAAATGAAATGTTTCTTCACATGTACTGTGAACAGTGGCCCAGGTGATTTGTCAAAAATATAAATAAACAGACCATATGATATGAGAAACAGAAATAAATCAAGGTGGAGCTTTGACAAAAGCAGATTCTATAAAATAGACTAAAATTATTGCCAAATAATTCAAGGTTTTTCAGCAGTACTCAAGTTCTATATCACTAAATGACTGTAATTCAAAATGTCAGAAATGCAAGTTACAAGGTAAAGATAAGAATGGGAAGCTTGATAAGCTTTATTTCTTTAGGAAAATCAAAAGTTAAATTTAGAAATTTATGAAGCTGATAGAGCGTAGCTGAGCTGCTCCATTACTCTTGATATTGGTTTAAGTAGGGGAGGAGAAAGCCTGTACAAAGTAGCCTTCACTCATGCTGCTACGCTAGTAGGGGAGTGGTAGCCAGTGGAAATCTTCCTTTACTTGTGTAGGTGAAGCAGTAGGACAACAATAGCGAGTGGGCATTTCCCTTCACTTATGGTGCTGAATAAATATCAACAATTGATTCCAAAGAGAGCAAGGATTAGGGGAAATGGAGAAATCACAGCCAGCGAAACTGTGAGATGGGAAAGAACGGACACTAAAGATACACATGCTATTACACGTAAACATGAACACATGAACATAAAAGCATCATACTCACTTTCTGGGAGTTCAAGGAAGAATTGTACATACAGATTGTCATATTCATAACCCTTAGCTGACACTGAAAGATCAAAAGTGCAATCAGCAACACCAAACATGAAGGACAATCTCTAGAAACAAACTAATTCCTTCATGGAGCATATCCAGATTTATCAGACACATACAGGGCAAAGTCCATTAGTAAATGAGTTAGTTATCACATGCTTCTGGACTCCCATTTGGGACTTCCCATTCCTCCATTGCTCAGCTTTGGCTGATCTGTGCTCCCCAACTCAAACAATACAGCCAGGCTCTCCCTCTATCACCTGTGACCTAACCTCCAGTTATCCAAGGCTGCAGCCAGACTTTTCATCATTCTCAACTGGACCTAAGCAAAGGAAAATCTCTAAACCTTTTTGAAAAAAATTTGGATCTATGTTTATTGCATGATGATGGTGCAGACAAATCAGTTGTTCAGTAGTTAGAAAGTTTGCAGATTTTTAAGAACTTCTCTTTTCTACGAAATGTTGTGAAACAAAGACAATACAAGGATGGGCTAGAAGGACCAAGTTTGTAATTCTTTATCCTTTGCTTTGACGAGGAATTGCAGTCTACTAAGCAGTGGCACAATGGTTAGCAGTGTTACCTTACAGCACCGAGACTCGGTTTTGATTCCCGACTTGAGTCGCTGTCTGTGCAGACTCTGCAAGTTCTTCCCACGTCTCTATGGGTTTCTCCCACAGTCCGAAAGATGCGCTGGTTAGATGCCAAATTGGCCATGCTAAATTTTCCCTCAGTGTACCTGAACAGGCAACTAGGAGATTTTCACAGTAACTTCATTGCAGCATTAATGTAAGCCTACTTGTGACAATAATAAACCAACAGTTTACAAAATTAACTTGTTTAATCAGAATCTTACTAATTCATCATAAGCTTGGATACATTGGGATAAATACCATATAAAAATACAATGACATTCCTACTGCATAAAACAAAGTTTAAGATATATATTTTAGTCTTTTATCCCCTAAATGAACCAGAGTTTATCAACAGATTGTGACAGCATACTGCTGTGCACTATCCAGCAAGAATTATACCAATGATTTCCTCTTCACATCTGGGCAGGATTGGTTAGGTTTTTCCAGAGGTAGAGCTTTGCTGCTCCCATTCAAGAAATTTGCAAACTATAGGGATTGCCTATTTTTATCAATTTTATATTAAACTATTTAAAGTGCACACTTAAAGAACCACGTGCAGCTCCCTAAGCTCTGAAATAAGAACCCAAAATACTCAATTTTACTGTGCCAGTACAACCATCTACTTTATACATGGGCACAATGAATTTCCAGTTTATTTAGCTGGTGGGCACCACAACCTAATATGTATCCACCTTGGTTTTGATCAGGAGCATGAATCACAGCTAGCATTTCTCCCTCTGTTATGACGTGGAGATGCCAGCATTGGACTGGGGTAAACACAATAAGAAGTGTCACCATTCTATACGATCTCCATTTCATCTTAACTCCACTTCCCAACCTCTTCCTCATTGCCCTTTATCCCACTTTTGATTAAGTATTTACCTATCTCTTTCTTGAATCCATTGATCAATTCTGCATCCACTGCACTCTGGGGCAATGAATTCCATAGATTCACAACTCATTATGAGAAGTAGCTTCTGCTCATCTGTCTTGAGCCTCCCCGCTTTTACTTTATAGTTATGATCTCTTGTCCTAGACTGTTCTAGAAGGCAGAACATTCGGTTAACGTTTACATTTATGAATCCTGTTGAGTATTTTATATAGTTTAATCAAATCCTCCCTCATTCTTCTGTACTCTAGTGAGTACAAACCCAAGCTACTCAACCGTTTCTCATACAACAGCCTCTTTAAACCTGGAATTAATCGAGTGAACCTCTGTGAACCGCTTCCAGTGCCACCATATCCTTCCACAAAGAAGGTGACCAAAACTGACTACTATACTCCAAGTATGGTCTCACCAATGCCTTATACAATTGTAACAATACTTCTCTACATTTATATTCTAGACTCTTTGCAATATATGCCAAGATTCCATTTGCTTTCCTTATAACATTCTGCATCTGCATACCCATTTTCTGAGGCTCATGCACAAGGACACCCAGATCCCTCTGTGCAGTTGCCTATTGAAAATGTTTGCCATTTTATTTTTCCAGACAAAATGGATAACCTTGCATTTATCCACATTAAATTCCATCTGCCGGATTCTGTTCCATTCCCTTAGTCTGTCAATATCCATTTATAAACTCCTTATCTCCTCATCATAGCTGTTTTCCTACCCTATATTCATGTTGTCAGCAAATTTCGCTATGTTATACTCTGTCCTTGCTTGTAGATCATTAATATAGATTGTAAATAGTTGCAGTCAGATACTTAACCCTGCAGGACCCCATAGTTACAGACCGCCAACTGGAGAAGGACTAATTTATCCCAACCTTCTGCTTTCTATCAGTCAGCCAATTCTCAATCCAAGCATGCCTCCACCTCCAATCCTTTGGGATTTAATCTTTTGGATCAGTCTCTTGTGTGCTACCTTATCAAATGCCTTTGGAAGTTTTGGAAAAAAAAAATTTAGTTACCTAAATAGATACAAAATGGTTATTTAGAGAAGAGACTGAATCTGGGGGGTGGTGGTGGTAGTGGTTGGACTGGACACTGTGTGAAATAATGAAAGGCCTTGACTCTATTCATAACGATAGATGGCCCCAAGTTGCAAACAACAGCAAACCATAGGTAAGTGCCTATGACCATCACCCCCCCAGATTCAGTCTCTTCTCTAAATAAACATTTCATATCTATTTAGGTCATTCCGGCAAGAACTTCACCTCTCTTTCTGTTGAGAATTTCACCTCTCTCGTTGTGCAATGATATTGCAACTGACTATAACTTTCTTCATTGGAAAACGCCCACATTTTTGAGTAAAACAACTAAACTAAATAAACTGAGAAACAAAACAAGAAAAATAGTCTCTTAAATAGGAACCGCATGAAACAAAAAAAAAAAATCACAAGTGAAAGTTAGAATCCCTACAGTGCAGAAAGAAGCCATTCGGCCCATCAAGCCTGCATGGAAAATAATCCCACGCAAGCCCTACCCTTGCAATTCCACTCCTGCTAAACTCCTGTCGCTAAGGGGCAGTTTGGCATAGCCAATCAACCTAACCCAAACATCTCTGAACTATAAGAGGAAACCAGAGCATCCAAAGGAAACCCATGCAGACATGAGGAGAATATGCAAATTCCACACAGTCACTTGAGGCAGGAATTGAATCTGGGTTCCTGGCACTGAGTTAGCAGTGCCAACCACTGTGCCATCATGTCACCCAAACTTCAAAATTTTAAAGTTTATTTTTAAAGCTTATTTATTAGTCACAAGTAGGCTTAAATTAAAACTATAATGAAATTACTGTGAAAATTTCCTAGTTGCCACACTCTGGCACCTGTTTGGGTACACTGAGGGAGAATTTAGCATAGCCAACGCACCTAAATCAGCACATCTTTCGGACTGTGGGAGGAAACCAGAGCATCTGCAAGAAACCCATGTGGACACGGGGAGAACAAGCAGACTCCGCACAGACAATGACCCAAGCTGGGAATCGAACCCTGATCCCTGGCACTGTGAAACAGCAGTGCCAACCATTGTGCCACCCTGTATTAAATCAAAATATGATCCACAGGTCAATAACGCACTCCAGTCCCTGCAGTGCCAAATGGGCACAGAAGAATGAAGCTGCAGTGATGTTGTCAAGCTGTCCAAGCAGACAATCACAAGAAGGGATTTTTATAGATTTCCATCCTTCAAAACAATCAGGAAAGAACAAGAATTAAAAGAAAAAACGCTTCTAAAAATTTTAGGTGGATCAAATTCAAAGTTGGGGCACACACAAGGATTGAAATTTGAAGCTCCAAATTTCTAAAAAAAGTAAAATAATTGCATTAAAAAAATCTGCTAGTTAATCATTTAGCTGTTAATCATTCCATAATTATCCTTACAGGGTCTGGCCTGTAATTCGTACCATTTTATTAATCACATTTCAGTTAAAAACACATTTATAACAATACAAGAAATAGGAGGCATAGACCTTATTGCCCATTGATCCTGCTCCACGATTCTACACAACAATGTCTGATCGTGGACTTTTAACTCCACTTTTCCACCCACTCTACGTTTCACTTAATTCATTGAGACATCAAAATTCTGTCTCAGCCTTAAATGCATTCAATGATGGAACATCCATAACCCTCCAGGGTAGGAACATTAAGTAAGGGGCAGGTCAAACGGGTTGACTGATATGCTCTTGTCCTTTACCTTTCATATGTGCATGGCCTGTAGGTCAGCCCAGGAACTTGCTGATTCGCAGAGCTTAATACTGGCATCAGGTGATGTGTCACCATTGCTCACTGCTTCTAGTGGGTCTGATAGTATTTTTTTTCTCTGCTAGTGATCACAAACAGGTTAAAAATAGGCATATCATAATAAACTTACCAATTTCGCCATTCACAAACAGTTTAAGAGCACCGAGAGGAGGCTGCAAAAATAAAAATGGAATGCATTTTAAATCTGAAATCAATCACAGTGCAAATATATTCACAAACCAACCAACTTTTATTCTTTTTAAACAGATACCAATCTGACCAGAAAAAGCAATCAATATATTGAAAAACTGCTGTGCTCCAATTTAGTACCAGATGAGGCATTAGGATGTCAATCTGTGGCTGTAATCTCTAGGTGCCTCATCACAACACAATTAAAGAAGGAAATGTGATAAACAAGTACAGGTATTTCATCACTGCAGTAGAGGAGAAGAAGGGCATGAGAAGTCTCTTGACTAAAGAGCATTCAGGAATGAAATCAGAAAGCACTCCTCATAAAAAAAAATATAGGAACCTGGAACTCTCTTCCTAAAAAGCAACAGGTGCTGGGAAACTTGTAGCTCTCAAAACTGTTTTGAGAGTTGTTATTCAGTAGCAAAACTGTTATTCAGTAAAAGCATCAAGGGGTAAGTAGATCAAGTTACATTACAGATCAGCTTTGATCTAATAAATGCTAAGGAAGCACAATGGGCTGAAAGGCCTATTTCTGTTATTAGAAAGAGCAGCAACAGCAGGGATCTTTCATTCTCAGTTAACAGTATGTGGTATAGACAATTTTAAAAGGACAAGATACAACTTTAAGAAGGAAAAATGCTTCAAACTGTGTTTTACAACTGATGCACAATTAGAATTTCTCTTTTTTTTTCCCACTTCCTTTATCCAACATTTATTCTCATTCTGCGAAGTAAGACTCCCTTCTCCTTCAGTCATCCACTCAGAGGAAGCACTCCACCGCCCCCCCCCCCCCCCCCTCCTACCCCAAGTTTCCTTCAACAACACTGAGTCCAGGGTGTGGGATGCAAACAACAGCAGGATCTAAGTATAAGAGTGAAATGTTCAGCCTCTGCTCTTTGCTCATTTGAGAGTGGAAGCTCCCCAGTGTGAAGGACTTGATGTGTAAAATCACATTCGCCACTAGGTGTCATCATAGAGGCTAGATCCAATCCCTCCCATCACCAGCACAAGATCCAAGTTAGAATGTTTCTTCTGATCAATTCAACGTATAAAGTTATAGTTGTAAGTGAACAAAAACCATATGTAAAGAGGCCATGCAGATGAGTATATTCTGCTGTGTGCTGTCACAATCATAACAGGGCCAAAGTTTTGTATTGGCATCAGTATCCATAACAGTCAAGGCTATGGACCAAGTGCTGGTAAATGGGATTAGGTGGACGCTTGGTATAGATTCGATGGGCCTAAGAGCCTCTTCTGCACTGTATGATTCCAGAGAGACAAAAACAAAATGGTTCTCCATCATAATTGCCATTTTATGGAAAAGATATGGAGATGCCAGTGTTGGACTGGGGTAATCTGTCGGAAAAGGCACAGGTAGGAATGGGCTAAAGTTCAGCCCTCATGTCCTCCACAAATAGACTGGCTTACATGCAATGAATACAATGGGATTGAGCTTTGGAGAAAATCGCTGCCCAAGCAGACATTTTAAGGTCAAAAATCATGGGGCTGGGGAGCATAAGTAACAAAAGTATACTTAAATTCATCTTTCTTTTAATCAAGTTGAAATCTCTTGCTTTGTGAGCTTTGATATTCCAGTCATCAGCACTTTTTAGCAAGGGCATAAAGGAGGGAATGTGGGACTGTGCCCAGATTAGCGTTTAACTTTGAAACATTAGGCTCGCAACTTCCTGGCACCTAGATTTTGGGGCTATCCAAACGATGAACTAGGAAATCCCTCTTGGAAGCTCCCAGGTAAAAGTATAAGTGACAACTCTTCAGAAGCACTAACTTCCCCTGAACAATTGTGTGTGCTGGGAACTATCTGACAAAGTGATTTAAATTGCTAACTTTGGATGGTTCTGCCAGTGATATGCCAATAGTTACTTTGAAAAAATTAAATAAAATAAAACCACTTGTAATTTCAGCATGATTAACATAAACACGCAGACTGAGTACCATATGCAAACTTACAGGCATCCTCCCCATGCTCCCCCCTCACCCTCACTAAACATCCACTGCCTCTACTCTCCCTACCACCAAACTCCCAACTGCGCAGGATTACCCTGACACACCCCCTGCATCCGACGTCCCATCCTCTTATTTCCAGTGAGACCTTTAAGTTTAACTACTTCACGGCAATTAGTGATGTAAAAATGAAGTGTGTCCTATTTCACTAGGTTTCTTTTAGATTGCGATGCTGGAGCTAGGGACCTGCTGCACTGCCTGAATCTCAGCCAGAGTCAGGAAGATCAGGTGAAACAGGCGTTTTAGAATTTTAACGCAGCGAATTTGGCACAGAATGGCAATCCGATGATGTTGATTGCCACTCTGAGCAAGTTAGAGCCCAATGTATTAATATGATGCAGGGACTAGTCATACAAAACGATTTTATATCTCTAAGCGGCAAAAGAGACAGCCATGGGCAACTAATGAGAAGTATAAATAAAAAAACACATTGATCCAAAAAAAAAAGCATCTGGGAAATATACAAACAACTGCAAAGCTGGGGCTACAAAATGGAAAATATGAAAAACAACCTGCAAAGGATTACAAAATCAATTAAGAATCAGATTCTTTATTAGGGAATTTAAGAAATACTTCTACACAAAAGGATATAGAAGTTTAAAACCTTTTTCTGCAAACAGCAAATGAAGCAAGATCATTTTAAAACTGGGATTGATACAATTTTTGTAAATTTAAGATTTGGGGCAAATGCAGATACATGGAGTTAGGTCACAGATCAACCATAATCTTGCTGAATGCTAAAACAGGCTAAATGGCTTACTCCTGTTTCTACCACCTGAATTACTGATAAAGCAACTTACAAAGAGCAGCTGAGTCATTTGCTGAAGAGATAGCAGCAGTGAAGCCCATTTGATACCAGAAAATGACAAGTGCTCACAGAAAATTCTTGTTTGCTCAAACAATATGTCTTAACTTCTACTTCAAAATCACATGCTCCTCCAAGTCTAATGGTCAGTGTATGCCAATTCTGGTTCAACTACATGTAACTGTATGCTGCAAACTTGTTCCCACTAGGTATCTAGCACACAATTTTACAAAGGATCCTTGCAGCCAACACATCATTTAAAAAAAATCATTCAAGGCATGTGAACACTTCTAGCTAGGTCAGCATTTACTGTTCATTCTAATTGTCCTGAAGAAGATGAGGGTGAACTACCTTCTTGAACCTTTTTGTGTCTGTTGCAGGCCATGTAGGGTAGGTACACCAACGGTGATGTTAGGGAGGAAGATGCTTCATTGAGCCAATGTCAATGAAGGAACAGCAACATATTTCAAAATCAAAATGATTAGATGCTTGGAGGGGAACTTTCAGGTGGTGTCGTTCTCATGTATCACTGCTCTTGCCTTGCTGTATAGCTGTGGGTTTGAATGATGCTATCTACAGAGCCTTGGTGAGTCCCTGCTGTGCATCTTGTGGATAGTACACACTGCTGTCACTGTGTTTTGGTGGTGGTGGAGGGACTGAATGCTTGCGGAAGGGTTGCCAATCTAGCGGGTTGCTTTATCTTGGATGATGTTGAGCTTTGAGTGTTTTGGAACTGTAAAAGTGGAGAGTATTTCATAGCACTCCTAGCCTTTGTCTTGTAGATTGACGACAGGCTTTGGGGATCAAGAAGGGAAACCAAGCTCCTGACTTGCTCTTGTAGCCACAGGACTTGTGTAGCTCAAAAATAGAAAATGCTGGAAAATCTGAGCAGCTCTGAAAGAGAATAGAGCCAACATTTCAAGCCAAGCTGACCTTTAGGTCATCAGGACTCATAGTCCAGTTTAGTTTCTAGTAAAATTATTGCTCCTTCTTGACAGGAAAAAGAATGGAAGGAAAAAAAACATACTTACAATTTCAAATTCTTCTCCAACCAGAGTGTTAAGGTACTCCTTGTGTCTGTTGTACAGCTGTTAGCAAAACAGTAAATTCTGATCATTCAAATTTTACCCTAAAAATTGAAAAGGCAATATATTTTGGATACGATGAGAATCTACATAACTTCCAATGCTTGATTGTCAAAATGGCAATTACTATAATGTATATTAAACAAACGTTTACATTCAATCTGGTTCCTTTTATTTATTATATACTGGTTAGGGATGGAGCAAAGACTTGTTACTGGGAAAATTGGAGGAGAGTAATAAGGCTTAGTGTCAGATGTCACCAGGGCTGGGAAGATAAAACAGGTAGGTGGACAAGTGTAGACTGAATGATGCCAAGCATGCATTTAAAAGAATACAGAAGGGACAGAGGATAAAGTGAATAAGGAATATTCAGGCCTTCATTAAATGAGTTGGAGGACAGTTAACCAATTCTAGATTTCAAAGTTTCAGAGAAAATGATAACTGCAGAGGATAACCCACTTGAGGAAAAATACCCGAGGAAAGTTCAGAGGAACAGCAACCAAAATAGAATCAGTGAGTAAAAAAGTATGCAACAGAAAACTGGGAGAGCAAGTAAGGTATTTTTCTCTAATTTATCAGGACTGTGATATTCTCCCTTGATTTGTAAAGTCTCCAAGAACTTGGACATCGTACAGAGCAGCTGAGGGAAACATATTTGACAGGAGCCAAAAGCAATAAAATTCAGAGGTCACATTAGAAAAGGTGCAAGTGCTGCAATGAAAATCATGGCAAGAACCAGGATAAAAACATTCACAGAAATAAGAGAAATAAAAACAGAAAATGTTGGAAAAACACAGCAGATTAATTTGATTTTCAAGTTTGCTGATGACACCACCATAGTGGGTCGGATCTCAAACAATGAAGAAACAGAGTACAGGAATAAGAAAGAGAATCTGGTGAACTGGTGCAGTGACTTCAGGAAGCGTAAAGGAGAACATGCCCCTATTTTCATCAATGGAGACGAAGTAGAAAGGTTGAGAGTTTCAAGTTTTTAGATGTCCAGATCACCAACAACCTGTTCTGGTTCTCCCATGCTGACTCTACAATTAAGAAAGCCCACCCATGCCTCTGCTTTCTCAGAAGATGAAAGAAATTTAGCATATCAGCTACGCTCTCATAAACTTTTATAGATGCAGCAAAGTATTTTTTCGCATTGTATCAAAGCTTGCTATGGCTCCTGCTCTGCCCAAGACCGCAAGAAACTACAATACAGCATAAATGTAGCCCAATCCATCACACAAACCAGCCTCCCATCCATTGACTTGGTCTACACTTCTCACTGCCTTGACAAAGCAGCCAGCATAATTAAGGTCCCCACGCATCCCGGATATTCTCTCTTCCACCTTCTTCTGTCCGGAAAAAGATGTAAAAGTCTGAGGTTGCATAACAACCAACTCAAAAACAGCTTCCCTGCTGCCATCAGACTTTTGGATGGATCTACCTTGCATTAAGTTGATCTTTCTCTACACCCTAGTAATATTTAACATTACATTCTGCATCCTCTCGTTTCATTCTCTACGGATGTCAAGCTTTGTCTGTATAGAGCGCAAGAAACAATATTTTTCACTCTATGCTAATACATGTGACAATAAATCAAATCAAAATCTGGCAGCATCTTCAAGTAAAATGGTATTTGAAACTTTTAACTGTTTCTCCTTCCATACATGTTGCTAGACTTGCTGAACCTTTCCAGTGTCTGCACTGTTCGCTTTTATCATAGGAGGTGAAAGGTAGCATCTAGACTTGTGGAGAAATACAAAATGATGCAGAGTGGCTTTCAATGTGAAGAAAATCAATTGGAACTGAAGTAACTTGTATCATGTGCACTGATAATGCAACAGTCTATCAGAGGAAGACAGGAGATGGTGCTATTTATTCAATCCCTGTGAGGAGTCTGCAGGTGCAAAATAAAACATTGTTGGGTAGCACCTCCTTGTGAGCACACATTACACAGCAGCAGGTTGTTTTTTGACTATCTAGGATTCTTGACTTTGTCGGTTTTTACAATGTTATTTGAGTTAAACGCACTTTGAATTTGCAGCTGTAAAATCTGCACTAATCTAACACAGTGTGGTGATGTGGTCTTTGTATTAAACTTATAATGAGATTTTTTTAGTTAATATGATATGTTCCATGATCTGGGAGTCTGAGTCAAATTGTTACAGATACTATTACTTACTGAGTAGTTTTAAATGAAGTCACTGTGAAAATCCACTCGTTGCTAAGCCCCGGCGCCTGCTCGGGCACACAGAGGAAGAATTTAGGATAGCCAATGTACTTAACCACCACATCTTTCAGATTGTGGGAGGAAACTGGAGCATCCAGAGGAAACCCACAAAGACACTGGGAGAACATGCAGACTTCACAGGAGTCCCAAGGAGGGAACCAGGTTCCTGGCACTGAGAGACAGTAATGCTAACCACTGTGCCACCATCTAGCTCAAAGAAGGAGAGTCACTCATATAAACTGTACAAAGATGGCCATGTCATAATATCATGCCCCATCATCATAGACTTGTGCTCCATTATGCCAGGGCGGGTTCGAAGAAAAGAGGAATGCGTAACAATGTTTTCTTGCAACACAAACAGAAAATGCTGGAAAATCTCAGCAGGTCTGAAAGCATCTCTGGAGAGAGAATAGTGCCAACGTTTCGCATCAGGATGATCTTCCATCACAGCTGTTTTCTTGCTCCTAAATCAGCACGTCTTATACCTGCTGAGAGGGACTCTACCAAACAATTCAACAGCTACATATGACCCTGGTAGAGATTAGACTTAAGAGAATGGCATCAACTCGCTAAGAAAAACAGATTTTCCTTACATTTTTGTAGAGACTTTCCTCCCTATCTTGCTCTTCCTTCTGGACTGTGGTGGACGCATTGTTAATTTTGTACAGCCACAGGTCCTTCTTCTCTCCCTCAGTCTCAATCCTATTCCCAGAAAGAACAGAGAATTTAAGAAACAGGAAATTAAATTTCAAAAAGGAAACTCTGAAATAGGCTCTGTCAGATAAACACAGAGAACAACTGGGACTGGAGGCAGAGGAGAAAAATTAGACAAAAATCTTAAGATTTCAAAAATATTTTAAAAAATGATAGCTATGCATAGCTGGACAATTAGCATCTGAATGACAAAAGTTGTAGCTTCAGGTGGAATTAATCAGAAATGCCAAGATCAGGCCTTCTATAAAGAAAAAAAATGAAGGCTTGCATTTATACAGCATCTTTCATGACCATCAGTTTTACAGCCAACGAAGCTTTTGGAGATGCAGAAATCAACTTGCACACAACAAGCTCCCACAAAGTGCAATGTGATACTGATTGATAGATAAACATTGATCAGGGCACTGGATAATTCCCTTTTCTACTTCAAAGTAGTGCCATGGGATTATTTAGGGCCATCTGAGGGGGCAGACAGGATCTCAGATTAAAAAGTGGTAATTATGAAATACAGCAATCCCTTTGTACTGCACTAGAACGTCAGACTCAACTATTATTCTCAAATATTGACTGAGATGTAAAATGTAGACAGCACTGCTTAGAGATGGTGTTTTCACTGCAGGTCTGTCATATTGTTGATACTAACAGTTCATGTTTCAGGATTTATCCACTAGTGAGGCAAGTATCCTGAGGGAGTGAAAAGAATAGGCATTGCTCAACTGGAAAAAAAACCAAAAAAATGGAAGGGCCAAATACAACTGAATTAACGAGATTAATGGCCACAGCTAAGATAACCACATTATACAGGCTAACTGCAACATGCCTGGCACTGTATCTAATTTTATATTCTATTTTTCTTCCTCAATCCCTGCCCATTAAACATATCGTGGGAACCTTCTGCTTTAAAATGTACCATCTAAATGTTTTTTGTTGAATAGCCTTCCAATTGATTTTACTTTAATAGAAAGAGTTGTACACTGCCTCAGACAGAGCATAATATGCAGGGAAAAGCACTGGAGAGCCAGGGGGCTAGTCAGATGTGTCTCCAAAACTGTAAGGGGAGTAAGCAATTGTATAGAACGTTAGTTAGACCTCATTTGGAATACTGCGTCCAGTTCTGGTCGCCTTACTACCAGAAGGACGTGGAGACTCTGGAGAGAGTGCAGAGGAGGTTTACCAGAATGCTGCCTGGTATGGAAGGTCTGAGTTACGAGGAGAGGTTAGGCAAATTGGGGCTGTTTTCCTTAGAAAGACGTAGACTTAGAGGAGATCTAATAGAAGTGTACAAGATTATGAGGGGTAAAGATACAGTAAACAAGGTTAAGCTTTTTCCTAGGATGGACTCAAATAACACGGGGGTCACGGGCTTAGGGTGAGGGGGATAAGGTATAATTTGGACGCTAGAGGGAGTTTTTTCACAGAGGGTGAAACATTTGGGCCAAAGGGCCTGTTTGTGCTGTAGTGTTCTATGTTCTAGAGGGTGGTGGGTGTGTGGAATGCGCTGCCAAATAAAGTGGTGGAGACAGGCACTCTGGAGTTCTTAAATTACTTAGATGGGCACATGAATAGAATGCGAATGGAGGGATATAGAAAACTGATTTCAAATAGGGATCATGAGCCTTGGGAGTCTCTGGGAAATATGTAAATTGACGATGATATTGATGTACTTGTTTTTATCCTACAGATGCTTTGGTCTGCCTTTTGTCTAACAAGGGGCATACACGCGATGGGTCATGAGAGGGCTGCTCTTGGATTTTTCGAGAGTATCCTAGTGCTTCATGTCGTTAGTGTACGCTTGACCCGGACCATTTGATGGGCAACACAACAGCTCAGTGACTATTGCTGTGCTGTGCAGATACATGGATTTGGGCCTGTGTCTGTGGGAGTGTGCGCATTCTCACGTGCTCATGTGGGTTTTCTCCGGGTGCTCCGGTTTCCTCCCACATCCCAAAAATGTGCTCTTGGGCTAAGTGGCAAAACAAATTCTCCCTAAACGGTCTCAAATTTGGTTTTTAATCCATAGATCTATAAACATAGACAGGGAT
Organism: Sphyrna mokarran; assembly: GCA_024679065.1. Classification (NCBI taxonomy): domain Eukaryota; kingdom Metazoa; phylum Chordata; class Chondrichthyes; order Carcharhiniformes; family Carcharhinidae; genus Sphyrna; species Sphyrna mokarran. The sequence continues at coordinate 35,182,976 of JAGIQG010000022.1, read as the reverse complement.
CACGGGTAGAGGTGGGAACACCAGGTGGCGGCGTGGGCTCGTTGGGCCGAAGGGCCTGTTTCCCGTGCTGTTTTGTTCTTTGAATTGCTCCTTGATAGTGTATAGTACTTTAAACTGCATTCCAATATTTCAAACCTGTTATTGGTAATTCATATCTAGACTCTTCACCTCTAAATATCTAGACCCTTCTCCACCAAATAAATCCTTTGTAGTGAACAGTTCCCACCCAAAAGGCAAATTATCTCTTTTAGATGCTGAACGACCTGTATATTTCAAATGCTTAGTTTTAAGTTTAGATTTAAATAGAAGATTATTCATTTTGGAATTGAAAAAGGCAAATAGAATAGTTTTCTTGAAAGAGGGAGATGAATGCTGTAACAGATTAGAGACTTAATCCAGTAAACAGATATAAAGAGTGTGGCTAAAAAGGCTAATGGAATGTTAACGTTTATCTCGAGGGAAGCTGAAAACAATGAGAAAGTGATGCTTCAACTGTATAGAACATAGAACATTACAGCACAGAACAGGCCCTTTGGCCTTCGATGTTGCGCCGACCAATATAAAAAGCAATGCCCCTCCAAACTAAACCATTCCCTTCTCTTCATATACTTATCAACTAACCTCTTAAACGCCACCAAACTTGGCGCATCTACAACTGCTGCAGGCAGGGCATTCCACTCCCGAACCAACCTTTGGGTAAAGAACCTACCTCTGATATCCGTCCTATAACTATCACCCTTAATTTAAAGCTGTGTCCCCTCGTGCTAGCTTTCTCCATCCTAGGAAAAAGGCTATCACTGTCCACCCTATCTAAACCTCTAAACATCTTATATGTTTCAATAAGGTCTCCTCTTAGCCGCCTTCTTTCTAACGAAAACAACCTCAAATCCCTCAGCCTCTCTTCATAAGACCTGCCTCCATACCAGGCAACATCCTGGTAAACCTCCTCTGTACCCTCTCCAAAGCCTCCACATCTTTCTTATAATGCGGGGACCAGAACTGCACACAATACTCCTAGTGCGGCCGCACTAGAGTTTTGTACAGTTGCAACATGACGTTGCGGCTCCGAAATTCAATCCCTCTACCAATAAAAGCCAAGACTCCATATGCCTTCCTAACAACCTTATCGACCTGACTGCCTACTTTCAGGGATCTATGCACATACACACCAAGATCCCTCTGTTCATCTAGACTACTAAGAATCTTACCATTTGCCCTATACTCTACACATTTATTATTTCTGCCATAGTGCATTACCTCACACTTTTCCACATTAAACTCCATTTGCCACCTCTCGGCCCAGCTCCGCAACTTGTCCAAGTCCCTCTGCAAACTATCTGGACACAACACCTCAGAATGGAGTTACTGGCTTGGAAGGTGTTCTGCAGAGATTCATCACAACATACCAGGGTTCAATTATGAGAAAGCATTTCAGAAACTTGGTTTGTAGTCCCTTGAGTTTGGAAGACCGAGAATGATGTAAGAGATTCAAAGGATAGATGCAGAGAAATAACTTCTGATGAGGGAATCCAGAAAGAAGGGGGGAAATGGCCTGAACTGAATTCAAACACAGAAAAATCAATATCAAGATGATTTTGAAGTATCTCAAACTCTAATGCACTGGCATAAATATTTTTAATATAATGAGAAATGCAGATGTGATTAACTAGTGTCATTAACAAGCAGAGACATCAGAGTACAGTACTTGCCTGTAGGGTGACTTGGAGCCACTGAAGTCTGGTTTTATGGAGAGAACTCCATTGTTGTCCATTTTAATGGTGCACAACACATACTCATTCTCACGTTTCCCCAGCCTGAACAAACACACAGTATATAATTAACTATTAACACAGCAAACAATCTCACACACTAGTCTGGAATAGTTTTCATTCAGAATTGAAAAACTTACTTTCCGTAGGGCCCCAGGTCTCCCATAATGTACATGGTTTGCACAGGACTGCTCAGGACATGACTGTTCCTCACAAACTCCTCATTCGGTGCCCAGGTAATGATCCGGGACTGTGGAGTCTTCCCTTCTCTAAAGGTCAATGTAAAGATAATAAATAGGTATTACAGTTTGGTTCCCACACCAACCAATACACCCTAGGTTCAATTTCTGTTTTACATTGAATAATCTGAACTTAGCAAGGGGTTACAATAGGGTTCAGAACTGTCAGATTTTGATGAGAAGTGAAGGATCAGTGAACCTTCCCTAGCAGCGAGTCCCTGCAAATGGAGGGACATCAGGTGAGGATTAGATCAGATTTGAGATAATATCTTAGCATTTGAATTGCTTGCTGGCATTTATATCTCAGTTCATATTTAATGAATGAGGAAGCCTGACTTTGGATGCTATTTATCCCCTTCTTACTCCACACGTTATTTTGCCAACATGTTGCTGTTTCTTTGTCTCATCATGCCTAATGTCTCTGCCTAAATGCACAACCATGATAAGAAAATTCCGAGTTGGCAGACTATTGGACAGAAACAAAATAACATGTTGGTTTGCGAATCTGGATAGCACCAATCAGACCACTACTGACACCTGTAGATGGAACCCGCACCCAGATAGCAGACTGGTGCAATCCAAATTCACAAACCAACATCTGAGTTTAACCTGCAACGCTTCAAGCTAACTCAGAAAACCTGAACCTTGCACCAAATCCCCTCCTTTGCCAATTCATAGTAAAATGTCTGCTCTTATTTTGCAAATGAAAGAAGCCTAAGTTTGCCCAAACAGACTCAAGATTCAATCTACTCCTTCCCAGGGAAGCCAAAGAAAATGGAAAAAGTCACCCCATATTACAATACTAAATTCCTGAAAAAATACAGGGAATGGAGTAAAAGAAATTCATTCGAAGAAACAGAATTCACACAATTCAATTAAAAGGGAACAAAGTCAATCTAACTACTAGCCGAGTTGAAAAAATATCGAGTTCCTCGATGATCCAAGTCATTTAAAATGCAGTATGGCACAGCACAAAACGAGAAAGATCGGAAGTCCAAAAGTTTGATCCCTGTCCTGTCCCAATTCAGTGGGCTTGAAACTAAGCAGCAGTAGGCTTCTTACAATTGGAGGCCAAATTGGAGAAATCCACCTGGCAGCAAATTAATGACTCCTGCTGGATAAGATATAGACACATCATTTTCAGGCTCATCTGTGATATCACACTGTGCTTCCTCTCAAATATTCTGCCAAAAGTCAGTCTAAGTCTACATATGGACACGGAGTGGAGGATTACAAGTAACTCCCTCTACCCCAAACTCAGCATGGTTACTGAAGGAAGAAGAATAAAATATATGTTTACACAGCCATATCAATAAATTTCTGAAAGCACTGGTGTGCCATAAAGTAACTTCTGAAAGCAAAATAAAGCAACTGGTCATGATTTTCCTCTATACAGATGCAAGTTGATTTGTAATCAATATCAAAAAGAAAAAAAATGCAGTAGGTCCATCCTTTTTTTGGTAGATCTTTACCATAGCCTGGTTAGCTTAACTTCTATAGTACGAAAAATGCTTGAATCTATTATCAAGGAAGAAATAGTGAGACATCTGGATGTAAATTGTCCCATTGGTAAGATGTAGCATGGATTCATGAAGGGAAAGTCATTTTTGACTAATTTGGTGGAATTTTTGAGGACATTACATGTATAGTGGACAACAGGGAACCTGTGGATGTGGTGTAACTGTATTTCCAGAAAGCATTTGACAAGGTGGCGCACTAAAGACTGCTACATAAGATAAAGCTGCATGATGTTGAGAGTAATGTATTAGCATGGATAGCGGATTGGTTAACAAACAGAAAGCAAAGAGTGGGAATAAATGGGTGTTTCTCTGGTCAGCAATCAGTGACTAGTGATGTGCCTCAGGGATCAGTGTTGTGACCGCAATTGTTTATGATTTACATAGATGATTTGGAGCTGGGGACCAAGTCTAGTGTGTCAAAATTCACAGATGACATTAAGATGAACGGCAGAAGTAAAGCATGCACAAGATGCTGAAAGTCTGCAAAGCGATATAGATCGTTTAGATGAACAGGTGAGGGTATGGTAGATGGAATACAATGTTGCTAAATGTTAGGTCATCCATCTTGGTAGGAATAACTGCAAAGTTGACTATTATTTAAATGATAAAAAATTGCATCATGTTGTTGCGCAGAGGGACCTGAGTGTTGTTGTGCAGGAATCTCAAGGGGTTGGTTTGCAGGTACAACAGGTCATTAAGGCGGCAAATGGAATTTTGTCCTTTATTGCTAGAGGGATGGAGTTAAAACAGTGAGGTTATGCTGCAGCTAAAAAGGTGCTGGTGAGGCCACGCCTGGAGTACTGTGTACAATTTTGTTCTGCTTACTTGAGAAAAGATATATTGGAACTGGAGGGGTGCAGAGGAGGTTCACTAAGTTGATTCCGGACTTGAGGGGGTTGGCTTATGAGAACAGACTGAGCAAACTGGGGCTATGCTCACTGGAATTCAGAAGAATGAGAGGCGATCTTATAGAAACATAAGATTATAAAGGGAATAGATAAGATAGAAGCAGAGAAGTTGTTTCCACTGGCAGGTGAAACTAGAAATAGGGAGCACAGCCTCAAAATATGGGGAAGCAGATTCAGGACTAAGTTGAGGAGGAACGTCTTCACACAAAGGGTTGTGGATCTGTGGAATTCTCTGCCCAGTAAAGCTGTTGAGGCTACCTCATTGAACGTTTTTGTGGCAAACATAGATACATTTTTGAACAGTAAAGGAATTAAGGGTTATGATGAGCGGGTGGTTAAATGGAGCTCAGTCCACAAAAAGATCAGCCTGCTCCACCATTCTTATTGAATGGTGGAGCAGGCTTAAGGGGTTAGATGGTCTACTCCTGCTCCTAGTTTTTATGTCCTTATGTTCTGATTTCTTCAAACCTCTACTCTAATTGTCCATTTCCATGAGCATGTATTCCACAACTCTCCTTTGTTGATCATCTTCAAGTGATCTGCACAGGACAGTGCACGTGTTCAGTTGTAAAATTGTCCAAGGTTAAATAGTTTGCCATTGCTCTATATGTAAACTTATACATTAAGAATGTCCACCACTACAACAAACACGAGACAGCAGAAAGAGAAAGGGAATGAGAAAACCAAAACAGATTAGTTATTTCAAAAGTAAAGAAACAACAATGCCGCAAGAAATATTCTCCTCAGTTTGAAGTTAGCTGCGTAGGAGCTGTACCAGGCTCAAGCACAGGATGCTCTTAATTGCAAACTACTCCCAGCACTAATGTAAAGACATGAATAAAAGTTCAAAAGCTATTTAAACAAAATGCTGTGCAGTTTACAGAGCTGACACAAGCTGCTCAATATTTTAGGTAATATTTAAATTGTATCTTTGTTTATAACCAAAAAACTCAACATACCAGCTTTTCAACTATATACTTGCCACCTACCACCACATCTATGCCTTACATAATTCTGCGCTCCTGTCTTCTGCGTCGAACATGTGACATTCTCTGAACCAGGTACGACGGAGTCTCCTTCGATGACGTGGTCATTGTCCGAGAGTACTGGAAAACAGGAAGTATGTTGACTACCAACAACCGGCACAGCTTCAACAGTCTGGCATTCACACAACCCTGTAGCAGATGTCATTCACAGAAGTTTTTAATTTGTCACCAGCTTTACTATTCTCAGGCAAACACAATACATAATACAGGGAGATTATTGGAAAGGCAAAAGGTGACTTGGGAATAGGCGAGAGAGAGACTAGAAATAAAACAATTAGCACCTTCTGCTGGAAGATAAGCATGAATGTAGGGCAAGAAAAGTATTCATCTTGACTGGATAAGTAGCCTATTGACCTGCACAGTGTAGGTTCACAGATTGAAAGTAGACACTTGAATAAAGAAATTGAAAAACTGTTTTAAAGCAGAAAACAGTAACATAACTAATTTATGTACAAAGGGATGAAGCGCTATGTCCATCTTCCTATGTATTGTCAGAATATTATATCATCTTTCCAACAAAAAGACTTAAATCAATAATTTGAGAGTATATTTAGTGGTTAACTTCATTTTTTTTTAAAGAGGATGTTTCTATCAATATGATAGATTGTGACATAAGGAAACTTTTTTCAGTGAGGTAGAGAGGTGGTGGGAAAGAGAAGAGGAATTGGTGAAAAAACATAAGTCTGATGACACAATGAACAGGAGATGAGAGTAACTGTCAGATTTAGATCAGAAACAAGTGTAAAATAAACAATCAGGGTACAAGTCACTTATGAAACAGAAGCATCAAAGAACTGTCAAAAACAAAATTGGATCACTTTGTGTGGAGGTTGCACATTCTCCTCAGGTCTGCATGGGTTTCCTCCGGATGCTCTGGTTTCCTCTCGCACTCCAAAGATGTGTGGGTTAGCTACATTGCTCCTTAATGTTCCAGGATGTCCATGTTAGAGGAATGGCAGGGCAAAATATGTAGGGTTATGGGGATAGGGCCAAAGTGAAAGTATTGTTGGTGTAGACTTGATGAACCGAATGGCTTCCTTCTGCATTGTAGGGATTTTATGATTTATTACACACCAGTTAAACTGCCAGTATAGTGATGTAGACGGCACTCAAAATAAAATGGGCCAGCTGGAGGCAAGAATCTGTAGCATGGAATCACAATACAAGGCATTATGAAGAAAAGGACAGGCAACAAAATATTGCAAATGCTAATATAATTAGAAAAATTAGAGAAGTAAGAAGGTGGGAGGGCCTGCTGATTAGATAGACTAGTTAAAATAAACATAATGGCAACAGAAAATAGGCACATAACCAGTAAAAGGTTAGAAGTCTATATAGATTAAAATATAAAAAATAAGGAGAACCAAGCATGCTGAAAGAACCATATCACAGAGCATCTAATAGCAGAAAACCTAGGGAATAAGAGCAAGGGTAAGCCATTCAGCCTTCAGGCCTGAGGTGAACGAAAAAGGCGGACAAGGAAAATCTGTGACAAAGACATAATTAATAATTGCACAAAATTTTAATTACTAAGAAAATAAACTGAAAACTGCTGACAAAGCAACAGATCAAAAATGATCAATACAGAATTTAGTATAAACATATCCACTAAAAAGCCAGAATAAACTAATTAGCAATAAAACATCATGAATAAATAAAGAAAAAAGCAAAATTGTAAATGACAGAAAAAGGTATATTCTAATGGCGGCACAATGGTGAGCACTGCTGCCTCAAGACACCAGGGTTCAATTCCAGCATGGTCTCTCCACGTTTGCATGGAATTCCTCCAGATGCTCCAGTTTCCCCTTCACAGTCCAAAAACGTATAGGTTAGGTGGATTAGCCATGGTAAACACATGGGGTTATGGGGATAGGGTGAAGGGAGGGCCTGGGTGAGATGCTCTTTCAGAAAGACGGTGCAGACTTGATGGCTGAATGTCCTCTTTCTGCATTGTCAGTATTTCGTGGCTCTGAATGTATTATAAGCAAAGCCAAGGATGACAAAATTAAGGAAGAAAAATGAAGGAAAAAAAGGGAATCAAAAAACTAAAGAAATTAAATTGACTAGGAATATTAAAAAGTAACATCTTATAGGTACATAAAACAATAAAAAAAATCAAGAGAGTGTTAAGGAGAGATGCACAAGATAAATTCATTGGTAATGACAGCAAAACGTCAGAAATATTGATATATATACACACACATATATAAATATCTTTGTATTTCCAAAATATTACTTTGGTTCATTATTTACAAGAAAAACCTGATAGACAGGTGTAAACATAGACTCTCCTCACACACCACTGATCAGTGCTATGGCCTTCAGAGAGAACTCAGTAGATTGGGTAGATTTAAATTTTCCTCCAACATTAAGGATTGAGTGGCCCCTGCATCCTGAAGGCAGTCATATTTTGAAACAGGATCCTGAAAAGGCAAAATATTGGAAGTTCTCTGGAAGTTTGTCCAGCTCAGACACATACAGCCATGCCCCCAAAGGGATAAGTTTCCGCAGCAAGAAGTTCCACTTGCTCTGCTCTTACCCATTCGGGCACTTTTCAGGGAACTCTTCATACGGAGCCCGGTTATACCAATGGGCTCTCCTCACAATCTCCAGTACTCGGACCTGGAGTGCCATATTTTATTATAACTGGAATACAGCAGGGATTCTTCTTCCAGGGCTTCTTAAATCCTCCTTCATATTTTCTTTCATGGTGGTGGTGGTGGTTGAGGGGAGGGGTGGGGGGGGAAAAGAGAGAGAGAGAGAGACTTCCCTATCCAGATCATCCTGCTTATCTTCCCAACATGGAAATGATGTGGAAAGGCTTGGCCAGGTTTTCAGATCTACAGGTGAGATTACAGCTGTTTGCTGGAATTGCTGTCTCCCTGGCTACAAGGATTCTCCGGTCCTCCAAATGCATGCACAGGTTGAAGGGCAAACAATTTTTGAATTAATCCAACAATACCAGCTCATGCAATCCCACAGACTTCCCTGAGATTCTTAGAGAGTTTACCCATTGGTCAAATGCAATTTGCTCCAACCATTCGTACTCGATGTAGATGCGGGTGAGTGAACTTCTGAGGAGTTTTTCAACTGCGAAACACTTCTAGGACTAACCTGTAGGTATTTAGGAAGGCAGCCTTGGTCTGCTCATAATTCATGGACACATCAGGAGTCAGCAAGGAGCCGATCTCTTCAGCTCTCTCTCTTTAATTCAAGCTGCCCTTGAATTAAAAATCTTCAGATAGCTGATGGCCATTTTAACTGACCTGTTATTTTCTCTTGTACGTTCCTTTCTTCACATTAAGGAATGAGTCCCCTGTAGTTTTTGTCATTTTAAAAGATCACTGGCACTTTTTAAAATTTTGGAATTTGGCATGCTATATATAAATCTATCATCTATAAAAATATATAACGTCTTAGCCTTGGCTAAGCTATTAATGTAATTCTTACAATAAAAAGGGAGATAAAACAAGTCATTGAACTAGACATGAATTAGCTTAGGATCAATAATAGAAAAAATAATCAAATCTTTTCTTAATCAAAATACAATGGAAAAACATCAAGGACAAAAAATATATTAAAGAACTGTCAGTAGATTCACAAATGTAGGTTTTGGATTATTTGAATTAGTAACAGACAGAGTTGGCAACAGGAATACAGTAAACTTGGTTCATCTGGATTTCCAAAATGCCTTTGACTTGGTACTAAATAGTAGGCTTTTATCTAAGACCAGAAGACAAGTAGCAGAATGGATAGCAAGCTGATTACAAAACAGAAAACCCAGAGGAGAGGTTAACTGTGTTGTATTCAGAGTGTTAAATGGTGAGAAGTGGGGCTCCACAACAGACAGCACTGGGACTTCTATTGATCACAATTTACAGAAACAGTTTGAACTCAAGATTTAGCACAGTTGCGCAGTTAATACTGAAGAGGATTGTGAGAAAATGGAGGAAAACATTAATAAACTTGCTAAATGATCATGCAATTGGCAAATGAATTTCAATGTAGACAAGTGTGTGGTAATACATTTTGAAAAGGAAGAGGAGGTTCTAAATAGGATTAAGGAACAGAATCTGAGTATTAGAGAAACACATACCGATAAGCATAATAATCTAGTGTAATGAGACCTCAAATGCAAACCAAGCACTGGAAATCATTTCTAGAGGGACAGCATTGAAATGCAAACCACACTTGGAGCACAGAGCTGATCCCGGCTCCAATTTTAAAAAAATGATGTAGAAGCCCCAGAGGGGTCCACCAAAGAAAAGATTCACTGTCCAGCACCATCTTTTATCACAGACTCCCTGCAATGTCCACTGCGCCCTGCAGGAAAACAACTCATTGCACACACTGAGGATTCAGAGCTCCTTACCTCAAGTTTTATCAGAAGTCAAAGGTTTCTCAATCTGTACAACGTGGTTCAAATGCCAGCTTATACAACCGATACCTGGGTTGTGCTCTGCTGCCCTAGTTAAATCACTCAGCATAACTCAAAGAGCATTATCTATCAGCAAATTGATCAACAACAATGAAATCTTTAGCTTACTCTGGAGATGCCTCTCACTCTCGCAACAGCACAACTGCCTTCTTCAGTTAAACAACAGTATAGCCCACCAGATCACAAGTAGGATTTGAATTCGCACTTTTCTCAAACCCTATAACCTTTTTTTTTATTCAATATCATAAAAGTCACAGAAACCCTACAGTGCAGAGAAAGGCCATTTGGCCCATCGAGTCTGCACCAGCCACAATCCCACCCAGGCCCTACCCCCATATCCCTACATATTCACCCTCTAATCTAGGATCTCAGAATACTAAAGGGCAATTTTTAGCATGGCCAATCAACTTAACCCGCACATCTTTGGACTGTGGGAGGAAACTCATGCAAACAAGGAGAATGTGCAAATTCTACACAGACAATGACCCAAGCTGGCAATTGCATCCTGCACAGTACAGAGGAATGGACACTATCAGATGTTAATGATTAATACAATAAGCACAACACTATCTGGCTGCATGAAACTCCTGAAGTTGTTCAGAGCTTCAAGTAACTGAAAGATCAACATGTGCCCACTTTAACTATTTGATTTGATCCATCCTTTGCTGAATTATTTTAATATACAAAAAAAGGGATTGAGTTTTAGTACCTCTTCCATGCTGGTATATCGATCAAAGTCGGTATAGGTGAAGATTCTGAAGTTCTTTCTCGCTTCAGTTTCCTCCAGAGACAGAATCTCCTTGTGGTATTGAAAGTCTAGAGGACTCTGGCAGGCATCTTCATTCTTGTACAGTTCAACTTCAAACTAAAATAAAATAAGACATTCTATAATATTCTTTTCGAATCACCATTCTTCCATTAGTCTTCTATATAGCAAAGATGTAAACTGAAGGAATTTGCATTACTTTCTCAAAGAATATCCTTTCTCTTTAATAGACATGCTTCTAAATCAGTCACTGAGATTCTGATATTATTGTAAAATGATAGACGAGTTACCTGACTGAATAATTTTTCTTGCCAACCCAACACAACCTCCTCTTGGTCGTACATCCGATAACCAGCTGAAAAATTAACGGAAGAATATATAAATGTGTGCAGTCTCACAAGGTAAAGAAAAAATTAGGAAACATGTTAGTATAGCCAAGGATAAAGTAAGGGAGTACCTAAGCATAAATAAGGAAACAATGGAAAATTAACTCAGCAAGACATGGAGAAACATAGAAAACCTCACCATGGTTAAGGGAAAAAAGATGAAATGCATCAGCACAAGTCAGGATAAAATGAAGGAATATTACAAAGTAGATGATAGGAACATCACCATACAGGAAATAATGAAAAGACTTACAGTAATACATAATCTTTCACAAGAAATCCCAAAGTACTTCAGAGACTGATAAATGCAAAAACACCATACATAGCACTGGTGGTAATAGACTGAGATAGTAGCATTTTGGGAGACGAGAATAAAGATTAAAGAGATTAAAGAGCAACACAGCACGGGAAACAGGCCCTTCGGCCCAACGAGCCCGCGCCGCCCTCATAACTATATAGTAGCAAATCCATTATCCTATTATATATATATTATTATATAGGAATAATATTATTCCTAATATGGAAAATTCTCACTATAGGGACAATTTGTTTCCCAATCTGCCTAAGAGCGAATTTTTGGGTTGTGGGAGGAAACCGGAGTGCCCGGAGAAAACCCACGCAACCACGGGGAGAACGCGCAAACTCCCGCAGACACCGGCCCAATTCCAAGTGTCTGCACAGCCACATCGATAGTCTCTGAGCTGTCATGGTGCCCTTCAGATGGTCCACATAAAGCACTCATTTACGACATGAGGTACCAGGCAACCCATGAATCAACATCCAAGAGCTGTACCCGCACCACCTGCCGAATGCATGCTCATTGTTGGTCAAGTATGGACCGAATTACCTGTGGAAAAAAGCCGTAGTTAAACAGTCCTACTATATCCCTCTATCTGCATACCGCTCACGTGGCTGTCCAAGAGACCCTTAAACAGCCCTAGCGTGCCTGCTCCCACCACCTTACTCGGCAGTGCATTCCACACCCCCACTACCCTTTGTGTGAAAAACTGCCCTCTAATATTCGTCCTATACATAGCCCCCTCACCCTATGGCCATGACCCCTCGTCCTATCCATTTCTAAAGGCGGAAAAAGTTTACCTCCATTTACTCTATCTATACCCCTTATAATCTTATACACCTCTATGAGATCCCCTCTAAGCCAACGTCTTTCAAGGGAAAACAACCCCAGTCTATCTAATCGTTCCTCATAGGACAGTCCTTCCATACCAGGCAGCATCCTGGTAAACCTCCTCTGCACTCTCTCCAAGGACTCCACATCCTTCCGATAGTACGGAGACCAGAACTGGGCGCAGTATTCCAAGTGAGGCCTAACCAAAGTTGTATACAACTGCAACATCAAACTCCTACTCTTGTATTCTATACCCTTTTCTATGAAAGCTAACATACTATACGCCTTCTTTATCACCTTCTCCACCTGTGAGGACACCTTCAGAGACTTGTGAACCTGCACCCCCAAGTCTCTCTGCGTCTCTATGCTCCGTATAGTTTTACCTTTTATCCTATAACTCTCTTCTACATTTTTCCGGCCAAAATGCATCACCTCGCATTTATCCGGATTAAATTCCATTTGCCATCTATCTGCCCAATCTACCAACCTGTCTATGTCCTGTTGTATTGCCTGACACTGCTCTTCTGTACCCGCCAATCCAAGCATCTTGGTGTCATCAGCAAATTTGCTGATCTCACCACCTACCCCTACTTCCAAGTCGTTTATGTAGACCACAAATAGAAGAGGACCTAGTACTGAGCCTTGTGGCACTCCACTAGTGACAGGCTTCCAGCCGGAAAAAGAGCCTTCCACTACTACCCTCTGTCTCCTCCTCCCGAGCCAGTTCTCGACCCATCTACATACCCGACCCTGTATCCCATGCGCCTTCACCTTCTCTATCAGTCTACCATGAGGAACCTTGTCAAACGCCTTACTGAAATCCATGTAGACGACATCAACAGCCTGTCCTTCATCAACTGTTTTTGTCACTTCTTCAAAAAATTCCACTAGATTTGTAAGACAAGACTTCCCCTTGACGAAGCCATGCTGCGTATCCCTGATCAGATCGCAGCGCTCCAGATGCTCATACATCCTGTCCCTGAGGATCCTCTCCATTAGCTTACCTATAACTGAAGTCAAGCTCACCGGCCTATAGTTCCCTGGGTTATCCCTCTGACCTTTTTTAAACAACGGTACTACGTTTGCTATCCTCCAGTCCTCTGGGACCTCACCTGTGTCCAGGGAAGAGACAAAGATTTGCGTCAGAGGCCCAGCCAAGTCTTCCTCAACTCCCTTAGCAGCCTGGGGTAAATGCCATCAGGCCCCGGAGCTTTATATGTCTTTAAGCTGCCTAACAGCCCCAACACCCAACAATATAATGAGGAAATACCTTAGCGCAAAAAGAAATTAGTAAAAGATTCAAGAAACAATCAGGCTGGTGTGTTTGAATAGTGGTGGGATTAGAGATGGTAAGTGGGGAATACAATTAAAAAGGCTTCTTGGAAAGCTGACTAAGCCTTGCTTTTTCTTACGTTCCATCAAGTCCATTGTTCAAACAGATCAACTGAACAACCTGGAATGCAAGTCTCACCCTGACAACTTAAAATCTAAAAATTTACAGTATTTTAATTATGTGAAAGAAGTTGCAAATAATTTCCATAAGATGTAGGCTATTTGGCCCATTGAGTCTGCTCTGCCATTCAATGAGATCATGGCTGATTGAATATGATCATCCTCAACTTCACATTCCTGCCTTATCCCCTTACTGATTAAAAATCAGTCTGTCTCAGCCTCGAACTTACTTAATCACCCAGAATCTACAACCTATTGTAGTAAAGAATTCACTACCCTCAGAAGAAATTCCCCCCTCATCTCTGGCTTAAATGGGTTATGCTGAGGTATGCCCTCTGGTCCCAGACACTCCGACTAGGGGAAACAATCTCAGTATCTACCCTGTCAAGTCCAGACAATGCTATGTGTCTCAATAAGGTCACCTGTCATTCTTCTAAACGCCACTGAATACAGGCCCAATCTACTCAACCACTCCTCATAAGAAAATCCGTCCACGTGAGGTCATTCAATTTAGTCTCAAAAACAGGAGGGAAGATTATCTGAATGGTGGCAGTTTAGGAAAAGGGGAAGTACAATGTGACCTGGGTGTCATGGTGGAACAGTCACTGAAGGTTGGCAAGCAGGTGGTAAAGAAACTTAATGACATGCTGGCCTTCATTGCAAGAAGACGTGAGTATAGAGTGAGGATGTCTTGCTGCATTTATAAGGGTCTTTCTGAGGCCACACTTTGATATTATATACAGTTTTGGTCTCCAAAAGGACCTCTATAAAGGATCCCTAATAAGTCAGTGGAATTATTCCTGGAGCAAAATATTCTATCCTCACCTTTATGTCAAAATAGGAAAATTGTTGGGGTCAATTCCAGTGTTCTAAGGTAACCTGGGATTAGGGATCCTTTACAGTAAAAGGAAAGTTATTTTATGACAGAGTTTAAACATAACTCTATAACTGTAACTTTAATAATGAGGCAATTTAATTATTAACCCTTTATGAATATTTAAAAATGAAATATTTCCAACTTTTCACTTATTCAGTTCCAAATAAGCAAACCCTCATGGACTTAAATGCCATTTAAATACAAATAGTAACAATGAAGACACTTGGCATAATGAATATAAATGGTTTTGAAGCTTTCAGAGAGATTTTATGGAGAGAGCACAGCTTGTAGAAAACCTCTGTCTTCAAACAAATCAAGCCCAAACTGAAAAGTCCAGTACCCTAAAAAACATAATTGTCTACCACCACCATTCATAATTGGATGCAACAAGCATCTGACTCACTGGGCATAGGATTCTTTAGCTATCAACAGCATACATATAGTCCTGTGCTATTGCTTCACCAGGTTTCTATCTCATTCAATGATACATCTGAAGTCGATCTGGCACGTTTGTTTACTCTTTATTGAGCCAAGTTTGGTCTTTTTGTCCAGGACTGGTTTGATGATAATGACAGAGTGAAGAATATGCCAGACATGCTGTAGACACTTGATAGAAAGATACAGTCAAGGATATGTGGAGTTGATTGGGATGGGGTCTTCCGACTATGGCATTCATTTCTATGCCACTCTTTTTATCATGATGTTTGGAAGCACTCACTTTTTAACTCATTTGAAGCTACTGACTCTTGCATGGATACAAACATGAATTATGCTGGCTGCATATGTTTTAGGTTTTAAATCCTCCTGAAACTAGCCACTCCTCATATTAGTGCATCATCAACTTTTTAAGGGAAGTAGCAAGGGAAAACCAGGCACACATCCTCAAGAAAAGAGAAAGTTTATTAGCACCTTCCAGCACCCAGTGATATTGCAGAGCTATCAATGTACACCCCTGAGTGACTGAGAAGACAATACCGTAAAAAAGGGAAACATAGAAATCCTGAAATAGTGTTACTTACTGATGGGATAAAATCTCTCAAATGCTGTGCAGCAAAACACAGGGATACACCTTGTGCCATCCTTGTACCTTCTTTCTTATCCTGCATATTCTTCCCTTTCAGACAATAACCCAATTCCCTCGTGAATGTTTCAATTGAACCTACCTCCAACACATCTTTTAGCACAGATACTAACCATTGTCTGTGTTTCTCCTCATATCTGCATTGCTTCTTTTGCCAGTTGTCTTAAATCTGTGCCCTTTGATTCTCAATCTTTCCACCACTGGGAACAATTTTTCCTCTATCTACTCTGCCCAAATCTCTCATGATTTTGAATAATATCAAATCTTCTCTTCTCCAATCAATTTAACTGAAGTTCCTCATCCCTAGAATCACTTTCACAAATCACTTCATCACTCACTCTAATTCCTTCAAGTCTGTCCTAAAATGTGATGCCAGACACAATACTTTAGTTGAGGGTGAAACAGCTTCCTATTCAATTTTAACATAACTTCCTTGCTTTGGTACTCTATGTCATGATGTGGAGATGCTGGCATCGGATTAGAGTAAACACAGTAAGAAGTCTCACAACACCAGGTAAACAATCTTGGTAATAAACACTACTAGCTTTCGGAATGCTATTCCTTTGACAGGTGAGTGGAAAGTTCTGATCGCAAACAGGGCATATAAAGGCACACACAGTTTACAGAATACTGATTACAATGCGAGTCTTTGCAGCTATTCAAGTCTTAAATGTGCAGACAATGTGATTGGAGATAGCATTAAGCCTAGGTTAGAGAGATGTGTATTATCTCCAGACAGGACAGTAAGTGAAATATTGTAAGTTCAGGCAAAGTCGTCAGGGTTACAGATAGTGTGACATGAACCCAAGATCTCGGGTGAGGCATTTCTCATGTGTACGGAACTTGATTATCGGTTTCTGCTCAGCGACTCTGCGCTGTCATATGTCGTGAAGGCTGCCTTGGAGAGCATTTACCCAAAGATCAGAGGCTGAATGCCCATGACCATTCATTATGACAATGGATGAATGAATATCACTCGACAATCACCAGACAAAACTGTTCCTTTCCTGTTGGTGAACACTTCAGTAGTCACAGACATTTGGCCTCTGATCTTCGGGTAAATGTTCTCCAAGGTGGCCTTCACAACATACGACAGCACAGAGTTGCTGAGCAGAAACTGACAGCCAAGTTCCGCACAAGAGGACGGCCTCAACCGGGATCTTGGGTTCATGTCACACTATCTGTAACTCCCATGACTTGCCTGAACTTGCAACATCTCATTTACTGTCCTTTCTGGAGACAATACACATCTCTTTAACCTATGCTTAATGCTATCTCCAATCACATTTGTGCACCTTTTAAGACTTGAATAGCAGATTAGCTGCAAAGACTCACATTCTAATCAGTATTCTGTAAACTGTGCGTGCCTTTATATGCCCTGTTTTTGATTAGAAATCTCCATTCACCTGACGAAGGAACAGCATTCTAAAAGTTAGTGGCATTTACTCTCAAATAAACGTGTTGGACTTTAATCTGGTGTGAGATTTCTTACTGTGCTTACCCCAGTCCAACGTCGGCATCTCAACATCAAACAGATTTATGCATTCTCAACCAAACTGTTGTTAGTTGTAGTGGTTAATATGTGAGCAATTTTGCGTTAAATACACTTTGGGGAAAAAACTTGCAGATCAAATAATAAGCAACCCAAAATGTGGAGCTTACAGGTTATTCCCTCTGAAGTCGGGACGTCAAATGCAGACATTTCGATGATATCTTGTTCCTGCTCAACTGCTGGTTGCAGAATATGTCGAGTGAAAACAGCTGTCGGGGTTACCCGCTGAAGCCATACTCTTTATATAAAAAAAAATACACTTAATTTCTTCCTTCGGTCAACCTTCGATTTAAATTACTTTAATTCGGTAAACCCATCAATAATACTACATCTGCTTGGAGGCTGGACAGCGTGACTTTGGAATAAACAAATCCCTTCAAATACCAAGGGGCAGTTTCAAGAAATAAATATTTCACAGGACAGCTTCAAAGGAAGACAGCCTTTCCCCCCTGTAGGAAACCACTTTCCATCTCAGCAACCAGCTGTTTATAAATGAATTAAAAAGCTGAGCACGTACCCCACTGAAACACCAATTGCATTTGTTGAGCACCTTCTGCCGAACACATTGCACTAATATCACCCACTAACCCTGCATCAATCTCACTCTTTCCCCCACAAAACCCTGCATCAATCTCATTTCCCCGGTCTCCGTCCTATCCCAGTCCCAGGTACCGGATCCGGAGGTTCTTCACCGGGTCTCGAGTTCGGTAAATGGCCTCCACTCTCTCGCTGCTGCAATCCGCCATTTCGCCAGTTGCCAGGACAACGGAGCAAGGGCGGGGTTGCGGTTCCTATAGCGACGGACTAGGCCTCAGGCCTGCTGGCGGTGGGACGGACAGTGTTCTGGCCGCTGGGGGTAGTCCATGGAGCAGTTCCTAGCCATGACCATCCTGCTCCCCAGCCTGGGCGGGCCCGAGTCCAGGCAGCAGAGCAGCAACCCTGAGGTTGCTAAAGCTCACTGATCAGAAACAGCCTCTTCTGGCAACGCTACTGAATTCTTGTTGCACAATTGCTCAGCTTTTTTCTCCTTAGGCTCCTCCTATATAGATCCTCAACCCACATAAAAATCATCTAACTGCCTTCTTGGAGAGACTTATGCAGTAAACAACCCAAGGCTAAAGTAAAGAAATTATCCTGTTAAGTGAGCCCAAAGATATGCCGTTTAGGTTGGTTATATTAAATTGATCCTATTGTCAGGGGATTAGTGGGGTAAATATGTGAGGTTTCAGGAATTGGGCCTGAATGGGATTGTAGTCGGTGCAGACTCGATGGGCCAAATGGTCTCCTTCTGCACGATAGGGGTTCTGTGATTCAGTTTTCTGCATTGTCCAAGTGGTGCCCAGTAGTCTTGGATGACCTTGAATACCAGTGCACTCTACATGCTATTCGACAGGCTATCTCAATACAGCGTTTAGTATTTATAGCTCAACTCTTTTCATTACTTCTCAAGAGTCTTCTAATTGCTTCTAATCCTATCAGCACTACAGACTATACCTTTCTCTACCTTTGCTATTATCAAGCTACCTCTATGAAGCACTTTTGCTAGTCACCTTGACAGCTTGGTAGTAAGCTCGACACTTTCATTATACTCTCTGGCTAAAGGAATTTCTCCTGAATTCTTTATTGATTTCTTACTCTATCAGCCTCCATCTTGTGAGATGATAGTTTGGACCTTGGTGCATGGTTACTCCGTGTTAAACATTGCCTGAGGCATGCTACAGCGCTCAGTGGCCCAGTATTCAACAATTTCCAAGAAACTGGAAATTGTAATGACGTAGGGCATCAGAAGAATCATGAATATAGATGGGAAGAGACTGGATAAGGGGAAAAGAAATAGAGTGAAGAAATAAGTTCAGTGAGGCAAGAACAGGATGAAACAGTGCTGTCAGAATGTGTGGAACTCGTTGCCGGGGCTAGGTAGTGGAAGCAGTTACGATAGTGACTTATAAGAGGTAACTTGACAAGTATATGAATACAATGGGAATAGTGGGTTATGTTCTTTGGAAGAGTAGCGGGTTTTAGTTAAGTCAGGCAGCATGGTTTGTGCGGGCTTGGAGGGTCAAGGGGCCTGTTCCTGTGCTGTAATTTTTTTTGTTCTTTGAAATAGAGTGACATTTTTCTCCCTAACCAATGTCTTTCAACCCTACATTCACAATGCCACTTTTGTTCCAATGGGTCCTCTTGTCCTTAATATACTTACAGAACACATTGGGATTTTTCTTCATTTTGCCCACCAGTATTTTTTCATATCCCCTCATTGTTATCCTAACTTCTTTTCAAGTACTCCCTGCCCTTTCTATACTCTAAATCTGTTGTAATTCTTTTTTTCCAATGTTGTATATCCCTTGCCATCCAGGATTCTCTGGACTTTTTAAAATTCATTTGTGGGGCATTGACATTCTGGCTGACCAGCATTTATTGCCCATCCTTAGTTGCCCTTGAGAAGGTGGTGGTGAGCTGCCTTCTTGAATTGCTGTAGTCCGTGTGCTGTAGGTTGACTCAATGCCATAAGGGAGGAAAGTCCAGGATTTTGACTTAGTGACTGTGAAGGAATGACAATATATTTCCAAGTCTGAACCATGAGTGGCTTGGAGGGAAATTTACAGGAGGTGGAGTTTCCATGCATTTGCTGCCCTTATCCTTTTAGATGGAAGTGGTTGTGGATTTGAAGGGAGCTATCTAAGGATCTTTGGTGAATTACTGCAGTGCATCTTGTGGATAGTACACACTTGTGCAAATGAGCGTCAGTGGTGGAGGGAATGGATGTTTGTTAGAGTTGGACATTCAGGCAATTGAGAAGTATTCCATCTCACTCCTTGCTTGTGCCTTGTAAATAGGATCTGGGGAGTCAAGAGGTGAGAATTCCTAGCCCCTGTTTATTAGGTGAGTCCAGTTGAGTTTCTGGTCAATGGTAACACCGTTGAATGTCAAGGAATGGTAGTTAGTGTGTCTTATTGGTGATGGTCATTGCCTGGCATTGGTGCATCACGAATGTTATGCTACTTGTCAGCCCAAGCTAGATATCTCTTTGGGACCAGTGACCATAATTTATTAGTTTTATGATAGGTCTAAATTGGGGGAAGGCCAATTTGATGATATCAGGTAGGAACTTTCAAAAGTTAATTGGGGGAGTCTGTGGGAAGGCAAAGGGATGTCTGGTAAGTAGGAGGCTTTCAAAAGTATGTTAGGGAGGAAATTGTGGGTCCTATAGCAGAGATGTTTGAATCATCAATAGGGTAAGCACGTTCCTCTTAGAGTGAAAGGCAAGACTGGCAGATTTTTGGATGACTGGATATTGAGGCCCTGGTCAAGAGAAGGAGGCACATTTATTGCACAGGCAGCTGGGATTAGGTGAATCCCTTAAAGAGTATAGGGGGTGTAGGAGTAGAGTTAAGAGAGAAATCAGGAGGGCAAAAAGTGGACATGAGATTGTTTTGGCAGATAAGGCACAGGAGAAGCCAAAGAGCTTTTACAAATACATGAAGAGCAAAAGAGTAACAAGGGAGAGAGTAGGGCCTCTTAAGGATCAACAAGGTCATCTATGTGCAGATCCACAAGAGATGGGTGAGATCTAAAGTGAATATTTCTCATCAGTGTTTTCTGTTGAGAAAAGCATAGATGTTAGGGAACTTGGGGAAATAAGAAGTGATATCTGGAGAAGTGTACATATTACAGAGAAGGAGATACCGCAAGTCTTAAAGTGCATCAAGGTGGATAAATCCCCGGGATCTAGTGAAGTGTACCAGGACGTTCTGGGAGGCTAGAGAGGAAATTGCGGGTCCCCAGCAGAAATATTTGGATCAGCGATAGGCACAGTTGAGGTGCCTGAAGATTGAAGGGTGGCAAATGTTGTGCCTTTGTTTAGAAAGGGCTGCAGGGGAAAAGCCTGGGAACTACAGACCAGTGAGCCACACATTTGTGGTGGGTAAGCTGTTTGAGGACATTTTGAGAGACAAGATCTATAGGCATTTAGAGACACAAGGTCTAAGTAAGGATGGTTGGCGTGGCTTTGTGAGTGGAAAATCATATCTCTCAAATTTGATTGAGTTTTTGAAGGGTAACCAAGAAGGTAGATGAGGGCAATGCAATTGATGTTGTCTATGTGGACCTTGATAAGACTTTTGATAAGATACCGCATGATAGATTGTAGCATAAGGTTAAATCTCACAGCATCCAGGGTGAGGTAGATAAATGGATACAAAATTGGCTTGATGACAGAAGCCAGAGGATGATAGTAGATGATTGTTTTTCAAACTGGAGGCCTATGATCAGTGGTGTGTCTCAGGGTTCAGTGCTGGGTCCACTGTTATTTATTATTTATATTAATGATTTGGATGATAATATAGGAGGCACGGTTAGTAAATTTACAGCTGACACCAAGATTGGACAGCAAAGAAAGTTATCTCCAATTGCAACAGAATCTTGATCAATTGGGCTAGTGGGCTGATGAATGGTAGATGGAACTTAATTTAGATAAATGTGAGGTGTTGCATTTTGATAGATTGAACCAGGGCAGGACTTACTCAGTTAATGGTAGGCGTTGGGGAGAGTTACAAAACAAAGAGATCTAAGAGTACAGATTCCTGTTTTCTCAAAAATGGAGTTACAGGTGGACAGAGTGATGAAGAAGACATTTAGCATGCTTGGCTTCATTGGTCAGAACATTGAATACAGAAGTTGGGACATCTTGTTGAAGTTGTACAAGACATTGGCAAGGCCACACTTGGAATACTGTGTACAAGTTCTGGTCTGTCTTTATAGAAAGAATATTATTAAACTGGAAAGATTGCAGACTAGGATGCTATCGGTACTTGATGGTTTGAGTTATGAGAGGCTGGATAGACTAGGACTTTTTTCTCTGGAGTGTAGAAGGCTGAGGGGTGATTTTATAGAGTTCTATAAAATAATAAGAAGCATAGATCAGCTGGATAGTCAATATCTTTTCCCAAGGTATGGGAGGGCATAGGTTTAAAGTGAGAGGGAAGAGATACACAGGTGTCCAGGGGAGCAATTTTTTTTTTTACAGAAGGTAGTGTCTGGAACAAGCTGCCAGAGGTAGTAGTAGAAGCAAGTACAATTTTGTCTTTTAAAAAGCAGTTAGTTACATGGATAAGATTGGTATAGAGGGATTGTGGGATTAGCTTTGGGGTTTAATAAAAAGGGCAGCACAGACAAATTGGGCCAAAGGGCCTGTTTCCCTGCTGTAAACCTCTATGACTCTGTTGTCCAGATTGGTTGTTTGAACATGGGCAATGAAGCTCAGGCTAAAAGTTAGATGATGCCTTTTTCTGAGTGACTGTATGAAAGATCTCGTGTCCTTGCATTAAAAAAAACCAAATTCCACTGAGGAGGTTTGAATTTAATTCTTTGGCACCTGAGGAATCATGAATGGTGCAGAACATTGTGCAATCATCAACGAATATCACCAGTTTTGATCTCATGACGAAGAGAAGGTCCTTGATGAAGCAGCTGAAGATGGTTGGGCCTAGGATATTAGCCTGAGGGATGCCAGAGATTTCCTGGAGCTGAGACAAAGATGGCTGGACTTGTGGATAGTGAGGAGCATTGTCAGGCAATGCAGCAAGACATAGATAGGCTGGTAGCTTGGGCAGATAGATGGCAGATGGAATTCAATCCTGATAAATGTGAGATGATGCATTTCGGGAGAAAGAATGTGGGGGGAGGTATATGATAAAGGGTAGACCTATTAAGAGTATAGAAACGCAGAAGGACCTGGGGGTGCAGGTAGTCTCTGAAGGTAGCAGAGCAAGTGGAGAAGGTTGTGAAGAAAGCATATGGTATGCTAGCCTTTATAGGAAGGGGTATAGAGTACAAGAGCTCGCCTTTAATGTTGCAGTTGTATAAAACGTTGGTTAGACCTCATTTGGAATACTGCGTCCAGTTCTGGTCGCCTTATTACTGGAAGGACGTGGAGACTCTGGAGAGAGTGCAGAGGAGGTTTACCAGGATGCTGCCTGGTATGAAAGGTCTGAGTTATGAGGAGAGGTTAGGCAAATTGGGACTGTTTTCCTTAGAAAAACGTAGAGTTAGAGGAGATCTAATAGAGGTATACTAGATTATGAGGGGGATAGATAGAGTAAACAGGGTTAAGCTTTTTCCTAGGATGGACTCGAATAGCACGAGGGGTCACAGGCTTGGGGTGAGGGGGGTAAGGTATAATTTGGATGCTAGAGGGAGTTTTTTCACACAGAGGGTACTGGGGGTATAGAATGCGCTGCCAAGTAAAATGGTGGAGGCAGGCACTCTGGAGTTATTTAAGAAATACTTAGATGGGCACATGAACAGAATGGGAATGGAAGGGTATGGAAAACTGATTTAAAATAGGATCATGAGCCTTGGGAGTCCCTGGGAAGTGTGTAAATAGATGATGATATTGATGTACTTGTTTTTATCCTATGGGTGCTTTGGTCCACCTTGTTGTCTAACAAGGAGCATACATGCGATGGGTCGTGAGGGGGCTGCTCTTGGATTTTTTTTTCGAGAGTATCCTACTGCTTCACGTCGTTAGTGTACGCTTGACCTGGACCATTTGATGGTCAAACACAACAGCTCAGTGACTATCACTGTGCTGTGCAGATATATGGATTTGCGCCTGTGTCTGTGGGAGTTTGCGCATTCTTCCTGTGCTTGCGTGGGTTTTCTCCGGTTTCCTCCCACAGCCCAAAGATGTGCTCTTAGGCTAAATGGCAAAACAAATTCTCCCTAAATTGTCTCAAATTTGGTTTTTAATCCATAGATCTATAAATATAGACAGGGATCACGGGTAGAGGTGGGAACATCGGGGTGGTGGCGCAGGCTCGTTGGGCCGAAGGGCCTGTTTCCCATTCTGTTTTGTTCTTTGATCCACAAACAGAACCATCTTTCTATGTACCAGGTATGACTACAACCAGAGTTTACCCCATGGTACCCATTGATTCCAGTTTTTCTCAGGCTCCATGCCGTACTCGGTCAGTTGAATGTGACCTTTATGTCTCACCTTATCTCTGGAATTCAGGTCTTTTGTCCATATTTGAACCAAGGCTGTAGTGAGATCAGGAACTGAGTGACCCTGGCAAAACCCAAATTAGGCATCACTGAATAGGTTATTGTTGAGTAGGTGCTGCTGGATAGCACTATTGATGACTCCTTCCATCATTTTACAATGATCAAGAGTAGATGATTGGTTGGTAATTGGCTGTATTCTATTTGTTCTCTGCACAGGACGTACCTGGCAATTTTCCACATTGTTGGAAGATGCCAGTGTCGTAGTAGTACTTAGAGAGCTTGGCTAGGGGATTGGCAAATTCTAGCGCGCAAAGTCTTCAGTACTATAACTGGAATGTTATCAGGACCCACTGCCTTTGCAGCATCCAGTGCCCCCAACCATTTCTTGATATTGTGTAAAGTGAATTGAACTGGTTGGAAACTGGCATCTGAGATATTGGCGAGCACTGGGGGAGGTTGAGATGGATCATCCACATGCCACTTCTGGTTGAAGATTGCTGTGAATGCTTCAGCCCTATCTTGTTGGTCTCACCCTTTATGGGAACGTGTACTCTATTTCATTTTTGAATGATTCCCACTGCTGTGATGTGGATTTTCCAATAGGTAGCTGCTCCCAGTCTACATAATGTTGAGATGCCAGCATTGGACTGGGGTAAGCACTGTAAGAAATCTCCCAACACCAGGTTAAAGTCCAACAGGTTTATTTCGTAGCACAGGCTTTTGGAGCATTGCTCCTTCTTCAGATGAATGATGAGTTGTGTTCACAGACAGGGCCTATGTAGACACACATTCAATTTACAAGGTAATGGTTGGAATGTGAGTCTTTACAGGTAATCAGGTTTTAAAGGTACAATACATACCTCTTTAACCTGTGCTTAATCCTCTCTCCACTCAATGTCTGTACCTTAAGACTTGATTACCTGTAAAGACTTGCATTCCAACCATTATCTTGTAAGTTGAGAGTGTCTTTATATACTCTATTTGTAAACATAACTTCTACTTACCTGAAGGATTGACACTCTGAAAACTTGTGCTACCAAATAACCTGGTGTTGTGAGACTTCTTACTGTGTTTATGCTATTACCATCAGCCTTCCCCCAATTCAGAAATCTTATTTCCAGTCCATCTTTGTCCTTTTCCATAGTGATCTTAAATTTTATCTAGTTATGGTCACTATCATCCAATTTCTCCCTCACTGACACCTCTACTATCTGCCCGACTTAATTCCCTTAGATCCAGAACTGCCTCCTCTCTTGTAGGGTTTCCTATGTGCTGGGTCAAAAACCTCTCCTGGATGCACTTTAAGTATTCTGTCCCTCTAGGCCTTTTACACTTTGACTATCTCAATTAATATTGAAGAAGTTGAAGTCCTCTACTATTATTAGCTTATTATTTTTACACTTGTCTACAAGAGAGAATTAGATATTAAATATAATCAACCATGATCAAAATGAATGGCAGAGCAGACTCAAAAGATCCCTTTTGCCCCCACCTGACCCTCTCCCCTTCTTTGACAGCAAAAAAGCCATCACATTTCTACTTGTCAATTTTGAGCAAGTCATACTAAATTCAAAACGTTCATTCTTACTCTCTCCACAGATGCTTCTGGACCTGAGAAGTTCTTCCAGCACATTGTTTTGATTTTAGATTTGCAGTATTTTGATTGTATTTTATTGTAGATTTGCAATTTGGTGTTCTTTGTCAGGTTGCTGTCATTCCATATTATGGAATTATTAATGGCTATTAATATAATATCCACAAATGGAAATACCTGTACCTATCAGATTCCTTTATAATCTAACACATTAACTTTTATTTAGCAAGGAATAGATGAGCTTATTCCTCAAACTTCATATCTATCATTTGACAATTATAGGCCTATTCTGGAAGTTAATATTTTCTTATATTTTGTCAGTCCTCATTAGTATAAACTAAACACACAAGTTTGACGAAAAGCATTTATGCATATTAATAAACATGGGTTTAAGCACTAGTTCCAGTGGAACACAAACTCTAATTCTGCCATTCTAAAATATGAGCCTCTAATTCCACTTTGGTCAAGAGTCCACACTCGCCTTTTGAAATCCCAGGTATAGTACACCTTCCGCATTACCCTTGCCTATTTTGTGGAGGGAGGGGAGACGATGGTTAGGCTTTATTAAACTACAAATATGCCAGTTATGTTATAGTCACTTGTAATATTAAAGATCAAAATAAAAACCATGTTCTTTTCAATCAATTGCAATACTTTATTTTCACAAGCATTTTTAATAACAATCTAAATAATCATTCAGGTTTTACAATATGAAAGGCAACACTTAACCTCTGAGGTAAGAAAGTATTTTTTGACATTATGGTTTGCATCTTCAGCAATTTATTAATCACTGAGGCACACACCAGTGATTTATACATTGTTTGCTTTTTGTCTCAGTGTTCATGAATAAGAGGCAAATTTTACAGTGAATAACGCAGTGGAGGCAATAGAAAAGTATTAGCACCCATTCTAAGGTGCCCCAGTAAATATCAGAAAATAACTTTCACTAAGTGCTTTATCTTAAATGGAGCAGAGTATGCAAATAACCATAATACACAAATACTTTAAAAATACACATGTGTGCTTATTCCGATTGCCAAATCTGGTGCTTACCTTCTCAAATTTAAAAGAAAATATCAGTATGAAAAACATTAAAACCAAATGCATAACTGAAAATCCATTGTTTAGAACTTGGGCTGTGCAATAGAATCAAACTAGTCATTTTGTAAAACTGAGTGCTAGATAATTGATGTTGTCATAATGTCTGCCACTGTAACTAGAATGCAATCTGAGCAATATTCCCCATTTGACAGTCAACACATACCTTCAAATCATGTTTCTTTGGAATGTCACACTGCTAAAGTGTGACAACTTATTAACATTTCTCTTCACTACCTTGACAAATTCATTTGAGCAGTAAAAGCCAGGAACAATATTTGCAATAAAGCTAACAAAGTATTTTTAATTATGAAAAGAACTTATTTACATTTATGAACCATTTAAAACACAAACTTCTACAGATTGTTGAATTAATTTTCAATATTGGCTGCTATGCACAGGTATATAATACACTGTGTCCATGGACCACCTGTACTCAATCCCTATTGCTTCACTGGTCTAATAATAATCAAGGCTTTTCACACAGCCAACTCACATTAGAATCACTCTTACATCAGTATATTCTGAGACTGATTGAAGAAAATTGAGTTACAAATCAGAACTATCAGTATAAAACTCGAGGACGTAAGTCCGTTACAACACTGAAAATGAACTGCCTATTATATCCTAGGAAAATTCAATTAACTACCATTCAAATCTGTTCACATGTCCCAGAACATTCTGGCTGGTTTCCATTCCATTGCACAACACTCTTTGCACTCAAACTTTTTAATGTAATGTCCTGGACCAAAAACAAAAGTAGCAAAATGGAATTACAAAGAAAAATATTCAACGTACAAATTGATTAGTCTATTTAGCTCTTTGTATTCAAAAAATATATCTCTTATGCATTTTACTTCAGAAATTACAATCTTTAATAGTTTTCACATTGTCCTGGCTTCATTTCCATGAAAAGCAAAATCTGTATCAGCAAGTTGGATGTGTCCGTACTATAATTAGGAAATCACTGCTCTTCAAAGATTCTGAACGAGAACCCAGTGGTTGAAAGATCCGCTATGTACAGCGGCCATCTACTATGAATCTCCACTGGGATGGAGATTGGGATGGGCACACCATAATTGGCACTAAAAAGAACCATACTTTGCTTATTCATATAGAATATTTTTAATACTTTTTAATGTTGTCAAGATCCACAAAAAAATGATAAAGCTAAAACATACAAAGTATTCGCAGGGGCCACAAGTAAAAAACATTAGGAAGTTAGGAGTAAGAAGTAAAATCAGGTGGAACTTTTTAACCCAAAGGGTAATGTAGATTTAAAATATTACTTAAGAATAAGATATTGAAGCACAAAATACAAAAGGTGTACAAAATGTAGTCAGATCCACATTTGGAAAGGAGAGACTGGAGGACTTTTAATTTGCACTGCTCTGTGAAAAACAAGTGATGCTGCCCATTTTACACGCTACCTTATTTAGATCAATTTCAGTAGAAATGAAACATTGGGCAGATTTAAAATGGTTGCCAAATCATTATTACCTGCTTTTCATATGGCGAATATGGAGATAGTGAGAAGATTTGTAGATGGATAGATGTATAAAAGAGGGGAGAGCCATATGCATCAAACAGAAAAGTTGAAAACAAAATGAGGACAACAGCAAGTGAGGATCAGTAATTAAGTACCAAACTCAAACAAATAACACTGATATACACTTGGGCCAGGCAAGCATAGATCGTGAATAAGGATTTGACTGGGGGATACCATTAAGAACACGCTTTTAGGGCCATTTGTGAAGAGTGAAAGAGAGGATGCTCAAGCAGGAGCATTTCTATTGCAGGGAGAAACTTCTATTAACACCGGCAGGCTCCAAGGATAATGGGAATAAGGAGAAAATATTATGCTTTACCCTGAACTGCCTTTTCATTGTCCAATTAATAAATGATTTTTCTGCTCTCTTGTGCCTAAACAGGCAATGAGAAAATTATACAGAAAAACATTCTGCAAAGTTGGGGGTACAAAATATATAATAGCTTTAAAATAAAGTCAGTATGATGAATATCCAAGATTTTGTTTTTGAAAATTTCTCCTTTCCTTAAAGTGTTGGTTGGCTCTTGTAGGGGCTGGAGGTAGGTTAGACAAGTCTGATTTCTTTACCATCCTAAGTGATACTTCCTCATGTAAGCCCCAATGCATTTTCACAAAATTCTCATCGGTTGGCAACACTCCAGCTAATAATTAAGATGATCAAACAATGATGTTTTCAATAAAAACTGAAATAGTGGTATATGGTAACCAGTGTAACACACTGGGATCATGACTATGTTTAATGATCTGCGTACTACAACTGTCAGATTGTTATTTTGTTAAAGTCATTGATTAATCAGTATTACTTGTTATATTACGCAGCTGGCATTTAATCTAGTATCATCTCTAGTTAGGAGTTGTCTGTTTTCAGTAAAACAGCTGCAGAAAGATAGCAGCCATTTAATTTAGTGACCAAAGTAATAGAATGTGATTTGTTTTGGTAGCTGAGAAAAAATTTTCTTTCCTCTTCCTCTCAACATGCCAGCTCCTTGCTGGGATTCTATTCCATGGATGCCAGTATTCTCCAACTATATTGTTAAAGTAGTCAATTTTCTTGAGTGAGCCTATGCAGTCAGTGCTGACAAGACAATTCAAATACGGAGGGAATTACAATTAAGTCCAACCCAGTCATTAAGTCATTTATACATACATTTTAATGTCATAGTCATAAGGAGAACCCTGGCTGGTTTTCCACTGAAGGTGTATATATCCAAGAACAAAATTTATTTACTTTCTTAGTAAATCTCTAAATTATCTGTGAGCCACTGTAGAGTTCTCCCAAAGAGAAAATGCGAGTCCTGGTTAACAAGGTACAGAAAATTGGTTCAGTATCACTGAAAAAGTGCATACTTTTCTGAAAAAGGTACAACAAACAAATATTTAAAGATATTCTTTCTCCACAAGATTTTCCAATCATTTTTTCTCAAGCAAATTTATTAAAATGATTAGCTCCAGAAATGTAATGCCAGAACATTACCGCCCCACCTGGCACAGAATCGGAGCAGATGAGGGGCGGAAAATGGAAACGTCCATTGACATCAGGCAGGATTTTCCGGTCTTGGTCGGAAAAGGCTGTAAAATCAAATATACTTGGTTTGTATGCTAGTCTTAAAGTTGTTTTATCAGGAAATGTTGAGCAGGTTAGGAAAAAGAGATGATCTTACATAAAATTCTGACAGGACTTGACAGAGTGGATGCTGACAGGATATTTTTCCTTGTGCTGGAATCTAGAACTTAGGAAGCAAGGGTTTTAGAAGAGAGGGTTTTCCATTTAAAACAGAGATGAGGAGGAATTCCTGTTCTCAGTGGGTCATGAATTTTTGGAATTCTGTACCCCAGAGCACTGTGGAAGCTGAGTCACGAATATATTCAAGATTGAGACAGACTAATTTTTGAAGTATAGAGAGTCAAGGGTATGGGTAAAAGACAGGAACGTGGGGTTGAAGTCAAGATCAAACCAGTCATGATATCACTGAACAGCAGAGCAAGTTCAAGGGGCCAGATGCTCTTAGTTCTTATGTACTGAATATTTATTTACAACTTCAACAGTATTTTTTTAAACAGCGCCCTTTGTGCCTTCCTTGGCTGCAGATGACAACTTCCAACTTTGCATCATGGAGAAAATTTCAGGGTGAAGACTGGGTGTTTAGGGATAAAGTCAAGAATCAACATCAATCTGTCTTCAATCAGCTCGTTTAATCTTCATTAAGACTTGGAGGCACTTCAGTGTCAAGGCACTTTCATATTGATGTTCGAGCTCCATAATAGCAGCCCTCAAATCTCCATTCCACCTTTTTTATTGTAGCGTGTGCAGCCATTCCCTGTGGAAGGCCAATAGGAAGGAGGCCAAAGTTTTCTTGCTTTCAAGAGGTATCCTTAGGACCCATCAAACCCAAATGATGCTAATTAAGAGGCGAGCAGGACAATTCCTTTCTATTAGAATACTGCTTTTGACACTATCAATATAAAAGTGTCTTCAACTAGGAAGACCCAGTGGAACCATGGACCATACCCCACAAAAGGGACATCATCCTGCAATACAGAAACATTTTAAATTCAGACCCAAAAGTCACAACCATCACAATTCATTAAAAAGTAAAAAATAAATATCATCCTTCAAAATCAGTCAGTCAGTCGTGTGATGGTTAATTCAGAGTGTACCATGGAATAGAGCCAAGTTGAGATTCTGGGTTAGCTCTCAGTTACTGGCTGGGTCACAGCATTCTGTCCAGTGCAAACCCTCTTCAGTGGTGGTGCCCCTGAGTCTTCATCATCCTCCTCTTCCACAACCTGTGAACAAATTACAGAAAGAATTGATCTGAAGAATTAGCAAATCTGTCCTGTCATAGTTAAAATTTTTGACTGAGACCAAAATTCACTGCAACAAACACCCAAAATTAACATTATGAAATTGACCTCTATGAAATAAACACTGAAAAAATCTAACTCTTACTGATGCTGAGTACAAAACTAAAGTTTTCTTTCCTGGTAAAATTGCCTGGCCCTGTGAGATTTTCAGAGCCCTACCAAAATATTTTTTTCACCGAATTAATAAATGAACTAGTAAAAATTCTGAATGGTTCAGTGAATCAGTTTTGTTACAAATCAATTCAATGTCAGTGAGATTTAAAAATTTAGAGATAAAGAGCTAAAAAGACTGCATCTCTCTCGAATCTCAAAGTTATTGCTATCACCTTTTAGTTTGTTTCTGACAATAATAATTTTAACATTCCTAAGATAATTAATTTGTAAAAGGAAAATTAAAAGTCCAAAACAAAAAGCCCCCAAAAGGGTAACTTATAGCTCAGCTTTCAGGATCAACCCTGCAAATGACCTCATCTTAAATTTCTGCTCTATTAGTCATTGATCCTAGCCAGTTGACCACTTTCCAGTACCTTGCTGAAGTGGCTATTCATGTGCAAGCCTAAAGACAAGGAATCTGCAGGCTACTCAACTATGGAGGCACCAGAGCAAACTTCATCCTGCTGGTCCCTACACAATTTTAATTTCACAGCAAAGACCACAGGAAAAGTGATCAGTAACTTGAGCCGATTTTCCCTCTTTAAATAAAGGTAAGTATAGCTTCCCAACTGTCATTATTTTAACCCACTAATTCACCAAGAAGCCCAACTATGAGGTTTATGGTCATAAAGTGCAAATGTTTTAAACTATCCTAAACAGAAGTTTTAAACAACTGTACAATCTCTCGAGCACTAAATGTTGGCAACAGTCATCTTAATTTATAAACCAATGGTCCTGCAAAATGGCTAAAATTTCTCTAATCATTTTCACCTATGTGTTTTAATTAATCATTCCCCTTTCTACTATGGCTACATGATATCTGATCTGGCATTTAAACAGGAACATTAATAAAAAAATGAAAGTGGCTGTGTGCATACACAGACTAAGATTTGTCCTTCATTCATCAGTCTGTGTGCTTTTCTA
This sequence comes from Sphyrna mokarran, assembly GCA_024679065.1. Lineage (NCBI taxonomy): Eukaryota > Metazoa > Chordata > Chondrichthyes > Carcharhiniformes > Carcharhinidae > Sphyrna > Sphyrna mokarran. The sequence goes on along the minus strand of JAGIQG010000022.1, from coordinate 35,150,625 downwards.
AAATAAAATTCTGGGATTTGCACATTTGACTCACCCATGTCCAAACAGAGCTAAATAACCCAAGTGAAAGAAGTGCTGTTTAAAAGGAGTTCAAAGTTGGTTCTGGAGCTCAATGTAAACATGTGTTCTGCTCTAACTACTTAAACATATACATAAAAGCTCAGTATTTCCTGAATGTAGGTACGCATGCAACATGTTCTTGGCTTACCTGAGGCTGCAAGGGAACCAGCTCCTCCTTTGTGAGCATTGGAGGGTCATCTCCTACTTCTGAGGAAGGAAGGGAAGGTTCTGTGAGAGAGAATTGACAAATTACAACTGCTATAACCATAATGTCCATTTGCTGAATAACAGAGAAATGGCAGTGATTCTAGCAGGAGGAGAGAGAACAGTGAAACTCAACCAAAAATAAGTTGGAAATTGGAATGTTAGTTTGCAATTTTTTCAAAGCAACTTTTTATACTGATCATTCAAATACCATCAGGAAAGTATTTTAAAAAATTAAATGGAGACTGTGTCTAGACAGGAAGAAAACTATTATTTTCTTTTTTATTCAGAGCTTGCTAAGTACAATAGATAGAATACTATAAATTGGCTTCAGTGCCCTGAAAATTGAGTAAGCAGCCAGGGTTCCCATTCCTAACTACTATCCAGTGACAATAATAAAGACAGTCAGTCTAGGCTCAGTTAGCTGATCTCCATTGGTATTGGTGTATAGAATGATTATTATGGCAAACTATTCAAAGGAAAAACTGGAGTACTAATATAACTGAGAATCTGTGTTTTCCACAGAGAGGATAAGAAAGCTGAGTACTAACTGAGTTCTATAGCACTACAGTTAAGGTGCACACATAACCAAAGAGACACCTGTTCTCCTCTCTAAGAAAACTGTTGTGATATAATTCTATGAACAACTAAATATTCTCCAGTATCTTGCTCAAACTATCACTGTTCACTAATAGCTCTGGACATTCATTGGTGATAGTTATTTATTTTGAATGACATAACATGAGTGTGTGCCTATCTTGAGAACAATTATAGAGATCAGTTATTTCAGCACATACTGGAGATTTAAATGGCAAGTTTTTGCACTGTATTCACTTTGGTAGAATAGAAAAGCAGAAGATTTTTAAAGGTGAATGAAACACCTAAATGTTACGGTTAGAGAAACAGGCATATTCACACAAGGAACACAAAGCTAGCAATTAGGAAGGCAAATGGCATGCTGATTTTATTGCAAGAGGATTGGAATACAAGACCAAAGAAGTTCTGCCTACCACACAATTGAGCAATGTGATATATGAATTTCAATGTCTGTGATACTAGGTACATAGGCCGTATGCCTATTGTTGACTGATCAAACCAAACAGCATGTTCCTTCAGTTGTTCATAATAGGCAGAGTACATACCATATTAAACATCCTATGCTTGCAAAACCCAAAACAAAATGTCTATTGTGTGATTTGATTCTGCAACTGGGCAAGTGTGCTAATAGCTACATTAATAAACAATTTAAGATAATCAGTTGAGATTGTAATGTGGTACATTCATGCTAGCTAGAAACAACACATACATTCATACACAAGGACCATTCTCTGCAAACAAAAGGAATATGATTAAGCCTTGTGGCTTTTATATATTACCCAGAGGCTTGTGGAACCTACAGTTCCTCACTGCTTCCTCCATGACAATAGATCAGCCAGAGTTAATTCACCAACCAACTGACATTCCTTTTTTCCTGTAGTATAAATTGTTGTGACTGTTGGTGAAATTTGGATTCTTGCATTTGTCCTGATGAGTGCAAGATGAAAAGTTTTGACAACATGTCTCACTTTTCAGCAATAACTCATTGCCTTATTTTGATGATATTTGTTGGGGGACGAATCAGATCACCAGGAGAGCTCTCTGCTTTTGTTCACAATTAACTGAACAGTCAGGCAGGGCATTTTAACATTTTAATGAATAATGGTATCTGACAATTTAGCACTCCCTGCATACTATTCTGAATTGTCATCCTAGTACCCGTTCAAGAATAGTTCTGTAGTTCACACTGATTACTCAGAAACAGTAAAGATAATTTCTATTGCTCTCCATACCTTCCATGCTTTCCTGCCCAAGCATGGGAGGCTGAGAGTCATCTGCTTTAAAATCAGACAGAAGCGTTGGGCTGACAGGTTCACTCTGCTCCGGGCTGGGGCTCGAATTTGTACTGCTATCCACTTTTACCTGGTAGGCATCTGACAGGGAGCTTTGATTGCTCGTCTCATCTGAAAGATTAGGAAGGAAAGACATATTTAAATCAATCTGAATTTCTCATAAGTAAAGAGAAAAACAGTCCAATAATTTAGGCCTATCATTAATAAGCAATTTAAAACTCTTTCCCTAATTTCCATCCCTGCCCCCCGAAGGCATTGACTCCTCCTTGTTTATGGGTACAAGGTGCTTTATCGTTCCTACTGACCATCTCCATGCACAAGTCTGGACAGTAAATACAAATTGTTCTCCTACATCTGGCATCCGAACCAAGCCCAAATCATCCAATACTTGGGACATAGTAGAAGAGTGGGTATGATAATAGACTGGACTAGAAACTTAAATCCCAATATGGAAAAATCTGGTCATTTGTGGAATAACACTGAAAAAAAAGTCAACATGAAAATCTCAACCAATTTCATAATAGCTATCAGGGAAGGCAACCTACCATCTATATCAGGTCTGTCAAACATGTTACTCCACTCTTACACTGCATAAGTGATTCTCAAAACCCTCAGAAGTGAGTTTGCAAGCCAATCAGTTGCAAAGAAAAACTTAATTCTCTCAAAAAGGACAGCTTATCATTACCATTACCAATGTAACTCATATCCCAAAAGATGTAACAGTATAGATCAAATAAAACTAACAGTAAGTGCACTGGGTCATCTCTACATCATGTCAGAGCACCATGCAATAGAATTTAAACACACTCACCATTCAGCTCCAGAAGAATGGGAGAGGAGCTGTTATCAGATACAGGCAGCAGCGGGAAGCTTTTGTCTCCCTTTGTACCTTTTGTTTCAAGGCTATTCTTCGATTTTGATTTGTCCTAAGAACATAAAAACGTAAGAAATAGGAGAAGTAGACTCGTCGGCCCCTCAAGCCTGCTCTATCAGTCAATAAGATTAAGTCTGATTGGATTGTGACCTTAACTCTACTTTCTTGCCTATCGTCCATAACTCTTAATCAAATTTTCTCTAGCCCAACCTTGAATATATTCAACGACTCATGCTCCACAACTCACAGAGGAAGAGATTTCCAAACACAACACTCATTTCTGGGAAATTAAATTCCTCTTCATCTCCAGCCTAAATGGGAGACCCTTTACTTTGAAATTGTGCATCCAGTTCTCGATTCCCGCAAGAGCATAAACATTCTCTCATCAGCTACCCAATAAGCCCCCTCAGAATCTTATATGTTTCAATAAAATCAGCTCTCATTCTTTTAAACTCCAACAAGTATAGGCCCAATCTGTTCAACCTGTCCTCATAAGACAACCCCTTCCTCCCAGGAATCAGTCTAGTGAACTTTTTAATTGCTTTGAATGGAAGTAGTTCCCGTCTTAAGGTGACTAAAACTGCACACTAGATGTGATCTCACCAATGCACAGTTATAACAAAACTTCTCTACTTTTATACCCCACCGCCCCTCTCTCACTCTTGCAATAAAGGTATTCTTTTGCTTCCTAATTCTTGCAGGATCTGCATGCAAGCATTTTGTGATTCATGTACCATCACATTCAGAACCATAGCATTTTGCAGTCTCTGACCATTTAATTACTATTCGGCTTTTCCATTTTTCCTACCAAAGTAGACAAACTTCACATTTCCTCACATTATACTCCATCTGCCAACTTCTTGCCGTTCCTGATACATACCTCAACAGCGGTTACTGGATAGTGATCATAGTGAGAACCTGGGATGGATTTTTTAACCCTATTGCTAACACAGGGGCACAGAGGTCAAATGTAAAATTTCTGAAAGAGGCTGAGTTGGGATCAGCTAATTCTAAAGTTTATTTTAAGTTCACTTATTAGTCGCAAGTAGTCCTATATTAACACTGCAATGAAGTTACTGTGAAAATCCCCTAGTTGCTACACTCTGGCACCTCTTTGGGTACACTGAGGGAGAATTTGACATGGCCAATTCACCTAACCTGCACATCTTTGGGCTGTGGGAGGTAACTGGAGCACCTGGAGGAAACCCACACAGACGCAGGGAGAATATGCAAACTCCACACAGACAATGACAAAGCTGGGAATCAAACCCGGGTCCCTGGTGCTGTGAGGCAGCAGTGTTAATTATTGTGTTACTGTGTCGCTTCTCAGCATAGAATTGAACTTGGGATTTTCTTAGTTTTACCCTGGTCAATACACTTACCAATTGAGCCAATCGAGGAGCTCGAATGTCCTTTTGGGGAAAAAAAGAAGAGAAAAATAAAAGAGTATCAAGAATTGTCAATTTTAACAATTAACTTGGTCTTTGCTGATATCATTAAAGGGGACTGATTTGAGGAATTACTAAGACAGTCACTTGGTCGTACAGAACCAATATTGCTGAAAAGACACATGTTGCCAAAGTTCTTTGCCTTGCACCCTATCAGACAATGCAAGAAAGCCAAATTTCAAATCAACATAACAATTTATATTGCAGAAGAAAAAGAATGTTAATTGATCGACAAGTCAATTTTGACCAAGACATTGCCATGGACAAAATAGCAGGGAAATACATGCTCCCCAAACCTCTAAATAATTTAAAAAAGACACAAGGCTGAACATATTATTTTTGTTTTCAGAGAGTGGGTCTTGAAATATGGGGATATGTCACTGTTAGCAAGTGTAAATGAGCCACATTAAGAGCTGGTTAAAAGCTCTCTTTTCAGCAATTACTGAGACCAATAGGAATTGGAGTCAACTCTATTGGTATAGTACTTTCAACATTGAAAAGTTGTTCTATGGCATTAGTTACCAAATAAACCTGTTGGACTTTAACCTGGTGTTGTGAGACTTCTTACTGTGTTTACCCGCATCAAACGCTGGCATCTCCACATCTTCACAGATGTGTCAGGGAAAAGGCTGAAGAGTCAAGCATTACTAATAGGACAATGCAAGATGGATGAATACAGCAGAGATACATAATGCTGGAGTCAAGGATGGTTTGAAGATGGTTGTAGAACTGGAGAAGGTCAGACATGTAGAAGGATGCAGTACAAAAGAATTTAAGCACAAAGTGAAAATCTTTCATTTCAACTTATAACCAAGAACAGAGGTGAAGAGCAAGCAGGACTTGGTGTGGATTAGATTAAGAGATTTAGATAAATTGAGACTTATGGAGGATGTAGAGGATGACCAGCCATCAGAACACTGAAGTAATCATATTTGGAAGTGACAACAGCAAGAATAAGTGTCTCAGTGACAGAAGGGTTTAGGTAGGGATAAAGGCTGGTGATGTTATAGAAGTGCAAGTAAGCAGAGTTTGTGATGGAGAGCATATGAAATTGGAAGCTCAACTTAAAGTTAAATAAAACAACAGGGTCTGATTCAGATAGAGACAAGGGCCAGGGAATGGGATAAAGTTAATGGCAACAATAAAGTCTTTGTGATGGAAGCAATTGCAATTCATCTAAAGCTGGATATTGGAGGAGCACTACAAGAACTGAAAGTTGGGGTAGAGAGATAGAGCTGGCTATCATTGGGATTTCTGTGCGAGTCTTTCAGCATCCACAGAACACTCAAAAGTGGAAAAAACAGTCAAAAGGAAAAATGACAATTTTGTCCATTCCTTCTTCTCCCACTTGGCCATGAAAGCAATGGAAGCAGACTTTGAATATCTTGAAGGCAGAGCTAGATAGATTCTTGATAAGCAAACAGGTGAAAGGTTGTCGGGGGCTAGGTGGGAATGTAGAGTTGAAAGTACAATCAGATCAGTCGCAATCTTATTGAATGGCAGAGCAGGCTCAAGGGGCTGAGTGACTCATGCTCCCAATTCATATGTTTGTTTGCATGTTTTGAGTGCCTATATCATCATGAGCCACTCAAAGGCGAGATGTGGCACAGCTGCACCTATTATAATAAATGTAAATTAGTTCCAACAATCAACACTCTGGCCTTTTTGGTATGCAGCAAGGGATTTAGTTTTAAGTTGGGGCAGTTTTGTGCTGTGGGCCTAAACCCACTAGGAACTGGATTAGGATTGTCTAACCAATTTTTCCATATGGCCTTTTGTTACAGATTTCAATTTTTATGTCAATTAAGGTGAATGATGATGAAATACCCACCTCTTTGGGGTCAGTCACTGGTACCCATTTGAAGATCCGCAGTGATGTATCACCCACTGTCACCCACTTCTTCTCCCTGTGGTTCAGAGTTCAATTTGTGAGGAACTGAGAGCTTCAAGTTTACTTAAATGAAGTGCTAATCCACACAGACTAATAAAGGCTCAGTCTTCAATACTAACCAATAGAAAAGTCGTAAACAGCACACAGCAGTTGCAGCAAGGCAGGCTGCATCACTGCAAGACTGCCTCACAAAAATTTAACCTCTAAGGAACACAACTATATACTTCCCTGTCCAAATATTGTCAGAATCTATCAATGTTGATTAAAAAAAAAATCAACAAATTGCAACTGTGCTATATTAAAATTATTTACAAAAAAATCCTAGCCATATCATGCTCAATTACAGTTGTTGAAGGACATTTATAGACTGGTTAGGGACCACAAGTTTACACTACTGACAATCTGCCAACATACTGCATAAAGATTGATATAATTCTTACTGACCTTCTATCAGATTATTTACAGAGATTATACCTTGCTACCATAAAGAGACAGGTAAAAGCAAACATGGTTTTGCTGTAACAGTTAAATAATATATTTGGCTCCTGCCTTGCATCCAGCCTACTCTGGGAAATTCTTCTGTTAGTTTATTAAAAGATACAGAAATAACTGTACCCAAGTTGCTTGAATACCATGAACACTGAGGATCCTTTAAACATCTTTTTAAATTACTTGTAATATATCCATAATTGAAGATTGCTATTATACCACACTGGAATTGAATAAATTAGTGTAATTAATAATACTGATGAGCTGCAGGCAGAAATTGCTACATGCCATTACAATGTGATTGCATTAACACAAACATTTCCAATCTTCCTGTGCTAGCTCCCTTCTTTAATCTCTGAAATTAATTGTGGACATTTTTATATTCAATGTTTTCTGGTCAGTTTCCATAATTACTTTAAAAAGAATTATGTTGTGTGCATTGTTAGCTAGATGATTACTTACACCACTGCACTTCCCAGAGCCAGATTTAACACAATCCTCTTCCTTGCTTGACTTGGATCATTACCAAAAGAAGGATGTTTATACATTGGTACATATCAAAAATTTTTTTCCTGCATTTCCTTAATGCAATGGGGGAATTTTCAGCTACGTTCAGAGTGGGTAAAAATGATAATTCCAGAGGAAAATTCCCTGAAACCACAGGAACGAGAACCTCAGCAGTGAGATCTCATTCTTGGATTTGATACATCCCTCCGTGGTGACACAAATGAGGTTCCTGCCTAGAAAAGCAGGAAACTTAGTTAAATTAATGTATTTAAAGGACATTTAAAGTTTCTCAGTGTGTGTACATGTGAGTGTAATAAGAGAAGATAGCATGCCATACTAGAGTTTCAGACTTGGGCTGAGGTAATTACACAGGCCACGAGGAAAGAGTTGGCCCAAGTAAACTGGCCACAAATAAGTGAGGACAACATGGTTGAGTAATGGCGGATATTCAGTGAGGTATTAAATACCTACATGTAATTAAAGTATATTTCTGAGAGAAAGAGAAATTATAAAAGGAAGAAAAATGTTCCTTGGCTAGTTCAGGAAGTCAAAGAGGACATAAAGGCAAAATCTAGGGCATACCAAACTGCAAAAGCTAGTGACAAGCTGGAGGGTTGGGAAGATTTAAGATTCAGCAAAAGGCTACTACAAATAGAATCAAAAGAGCTAAGCTGAACTATAAAAGGAAACTGGCAGAAAACATCAGCACAGAAACCAAAAGCTTCTACAAGTATATAAAGAGGAAGAGAATAGCTAAAGTAAATATTGACCCTTTGGAGGATGATATTGATGAGGTATTAATAGGGAACACAGAAATGGTGGAGGCACTAAATCAGTATTTTGCCTGTGTAGAGAATAACGAAGTCTTTGCAAAAACTGTAGTTAATGTAGATCAACTTGGTGCAGTAACCATCACTAGGGAAAAGTATTGCATAAACTAATGGGATTAAAAATAGGTAAGTCTTCGGGACTTGATGGCCTGCTCTCTAGGGTATTAAAGGAGGTGGCAGGAGAGATAGTGGGTGCATTAGTTGTGATATTTCAAAGTTCCTTGGATTCTGGTAAGGTCCGGGTGGATTGGTAACACACTAATGTGACGCCCTTATTCAAAAAGGCAGAGAGGCAAAAATTAGTAAACTACAAACCAGTTACCTTCACCTTTGTGGTGGGGAATTTGTTGGAATCAATCATTAGGGAAGAAATGACTGAGCACTGGGAAAGATAAAGCTCAATCCACCACTGTCAGCATGGTTTTATGAAGGGAAACTCATGCTTGACAAACTTAAGAACATAAGAACATAAGAAATAGGAGCAGGAGTAAGCCATACAGCCCCTCAAGCCTGCCCTGCCATTCAATAAGACCATGGCTGATCTGTAGTGGTTCAGTACCACTTTTCCACTTTCTCCCCTTAACCCTTAATTCCCTTGTCAATTAAAAACCTATCCACTCTTGACTTGAACATATTCAGTGAGGAAGCCTCCACCACCTCATCAGGCAGAGAATTCCAAAGATTCACCACCCTTTGCATGAAAAAACCCCTCCGCAACTCCGATCTGAACCCCCCCCCCCAATCTTGAGGCTGTGCCCTCTAGTCCTGCTATCTTTGCTAAGCAAGAAGTCTCTCAACCTCTACCCTAACCATCCCCTTCATTATCTTATACGTTTCTATAAGATGCCCTCTCAGCCTTCTAAATTCCTGAGAGTACAAACCTATCCTATTCAGTCTCTCTTCATGATCCAATATCCTCATCTCCAGTATCAGCCTAGTAAACCTTCTTTGCACCCTTCCAAGGCCAATATATCCCTCTTCAAATGCGGCGACCAAAACTGCACACAGTACTCCAGCCGCAGCCTCACTAGCACCCTATACAGCTGCAACAGAACCTCCTTACTTTTACATTCTATCCCCCTAACTATAAAGACCAACATTGCATTCGCCTTCTTAATCACCTGCTGCACCTGCATACTGTGTTTTTGTGATTCGTGCACAAGGACCCCAAGGTCACTCTGCACCGTCGCATGCTGCAGCTTTTCTCCATTTAACTTGCTTGATTTCTTTAAGGATATAACTAACAAGATAGGAAGCTTATGAGTGTGATATGTCTCCAGAAGGCGTTTGACAAGGTGCCACATAAAAGACTGATACAGAAAAGTAAGATTGCAGGGGATTGGGGATAGAGTACTAGACTGGCTAACTGACAGAAAGCAGAGGTCCTTCTCTGGCTGGCGAAATGTAACCAGCAGCATGCCACAGTCCTTGGACCTCAACTGTTTACAATCTATATAAATGATCTGCAAGCACGGACAGAGTATAACAGCAAAGTTTATGGATGATATTAAAATAGGTGAGAAAGCAGGCCGTGAAAAGAATATAAAGATTTTACAGATGGATATAGATGGTTAGGAGAATGGCCGAAAATTCGGCAAGCAGAGTTTAATGTGGATAAGTGTGAGGTTATATGTTTTGGCAGAGAAAAAAGGCAAATTATTACCTAAATGGAAAGCAGATACAGAATGCATCTGATCAGGGGGCTGTGGATGTCTACGTTCAAGAAATGCAGGTGCTGCACGTAATAAAAAAGGGAAATGGGATGTTGGCAATTATTGCAAAAACACTGGAGTATTAAAGGAGAGAAGTGTTGTTGCAATTGTATAGGGTGTTGGTGAGGCCATATCTGCATATGTTGTGTTCAGTTTTGGTCTCCTTATTTGAGGAAGGTTGCAGTTGGAGACAGTTCAGATCTGGTTCACCAGATTGATTCTGGGAATGAAGAGGTTGACATATGAGGAGAGATTAAAAATTTAGACTTGTGTTTGCTGGAGTTTAGAAGGATAAGAGGGAATCTGATCAAGATATATAAAATTTTAAAAGGGATTGATAAAGTAAATGAGGACCAATGGCGCAATCTAGAATAAGAGGTCACAGATATAGATTGCAAGGCAGTAGATTTAAAATGGAAATGAGGAAGAACTACTTCTCACAGACAGTGGTGAATTTATGGGACTCACTACCCTAAAGCATGGTGAAGGCTGAATCATTGGTTTCAAGGAGGAGATAGATACATTTCTAATAAAAAAGGAAAAGATGGACATGGGGAACAGGCAGGGAAGTGGATTTGAAACAAGGGAGAGATCAGCCATGATCTGATTGAATGGTGAAGCAGGCTTGAAGTGTTGAACTTGTCTACTTCTGCTCCTAATTCCTATGCTCCAATGTGTGGGGCTTTGTCCCCATTTATTGGGGTGAGAGTTGCCCCAATGCTTGAATGGGTCTCCATATCCAGTTTATCCATAAAGAAAGTTTATTCCAAAAGCAGGTCAGGGGACCATTTAAAGATGATACCAGGATCTTTGTGGAGCTGATGTTGTTTGTTCTATCAGGCCCTGCCAGAGTGATGGTAGAAACTACACCCCAAATTCCCTGTGCACACAGTCTGGAGAGAAAACTCAGCTGTGCGGCTGGAGAGCTTCACTCTGATTTTCTTGCTGAAACCAATACTGACAGATTCCTGGAAGGTTCCGCTCTATATTTTTCTTTTTATATTAAGATGAATAAAGCCTTTTAATATTACTACTTTATTTTTGATCAACACCTCTGACATTTGTGGACAATTTTTCACATTAATCTAAATAGATTCAGTCCTAGAACCATGTAGTAAATCCTTTCCTTTTACAACTGTCATATCATTCTTAATCAATACAACTATGTTCCCCTCCTCTTTTTTTTCTTCTCTATTACTCTGGAGCAATGGAGGGCATTTAGGAAAAACAGTTCAGGTACAAGATATGCATATTCTTGAAGGGAACTAAGCCCTTCTGGACGACAAAAGGAAACAAAAATTAAAATAAATTTGAAAAAGGAAACTTATAAATATATCAGCAGCAAGGTTGAGTTAATAAGCTGGAAGATTATGAAATGTACAGAAAATAATTGAAATGGCTAATATGACAGGCAAAGGAGTTATGAAAAAAGATTAGCAGGCAACAATAAATTGAACTATAAAACATTTATAAACATAAAAAGTATAAGTGGTTAGTGAGGGAAAAAGGTTAGTCCTATTACAGACCAAAGGAAAATCTTCATGTCAAAACAAGGGACATTGCAAAAGTATTAAATGTGTACTTTGTATCATAGTCACAAAGAATGTGGATGATTTGACAATTACTATCAAAAGAACAGGAAAGTAATGGATAGGATAATAGAGAAGAATATAGTAAAATGATTAGAATGACAAAGTTGATTAATCACCTGATCCAGTTGGAAAGCACCTTAGGGTGCTAAGAGAAGCAAAAATAGAAGTAGAAGAGGTCACAGTCTTTCAATTTAGGAGATTGCTATTTTATGCCATTATTCAAGGAGGGGGAGAGGTATTAACCAAGAAAACGACGGACTTTCTCAATCCAAAATTGGTAGTGTGAAGGTATTGGAAACCTTTTTTAGGGACAAAATGGACATTCATTTGGGAAGCTACAGATTAATCTAAGACAGCCAGCATTCAGTTGTTAAGAGACAAATCAGGTCTGACAACTTGACAGAATTGTTTGATGAAACTGCAAAATTTGATCAACTTAGTGCATTATATGTATGTACAGGCAGTCCTCAACTTTACGACATTTGAGTTATAATGAACATGTTTCCAACATTTATAATCTGACACTCTGTTCTGACTTTCTTGTGTTGGTTTCAATTTGGGGTGGCATTCATATATGCACATTGACATTCACTTACTGTTCTGATGCATTTTTACAGTACTTAGTGCTTTTGTTTTTTTCAAACCCTTTCTTAAAATTCAGAGTTTCTTTGCCCATAATAATGGCAGAAAAACATAAATCTGGCACAATTGATGTTTCTTCTTCTAAGAAATGTTGAATAATTATTATGGAAACAAAAGTGGAAATAATTATGAGCCTTTTAATACAAGTAGAGAAGTGATTATGCATTTTAAAGGTAGGGCCAATTTGCAGAACATCAATGTCTCCAGTGAAGCTGCCAGTGCCGATCAGGCAGCAGTTTGTGCTTTTCTTGAGACACTGGCTGAAGTTGTTGAAGTAGGTGGGGATTGTATGTGGCAAGTTTTTAATGTTAACAAAACTGGAATCTTTTGGGGAAAAATGCCATCCACAGCCTACATTGCCAAAGTGGAGAAAATCCTTGTGAGTAACTTTAAACTTAAACCTGTGCTTATGTAGCATTTAGAAAACTCAGGTCTTCAAGGGATAGTCCAAGGCATTTCTCCCAGTGATGTGGGAAATCCAGTTGTAAGGTGTGGGTCAAAAGGGACATCTTTAAAGATTGGTTTAATCATCATTTTGTGCCAAGTGTCAGGGATTATTGCAACAAAAACAATCTTGCATCTAAAGCACTGTTAACCCTGGAAGTCATCCAACCATCCTTGATGACATGCACCCTGACATCAAAGTGGTGTTTCTGTTCCCCAACACCTCATTGTTGCAACCTATGGACTTTTAATGCCTACTACCTTAGGAGCACATTTGCTCAGGCCAACTCAGAAGCAAGGTGGACCAACTCTGAAGAAATTATGAAAGGGCTTCAAAATTTACCACACAGTTAACAACATAGGTGAGGCATGGAATTGTGTCACACAATCAAAATTGCAAGTTGTTTGGAGGAAATTGTGTCCTGAGATTTTGTTTGACTTGCAAGGCTTTGTGGATATTGTTGAAGAGATGACCGAAATTGTTGTTTTATATCCAATAGCTAAAAACCTCAACTTATACAGGACAAGAGAATGCTGATTAGTTTCTGATATCACATTCTGAAGAATTAATTAACGAGGACTGAATTGAATTGGAACAGCAAAACGTGGCCGAGGAAGAAGAAGATGCACCCATTGTTGAGGAGTCATCTCCCCATAAAAACTCGACAACACAAGTCTTGGCTGAGGCATTTCAACACTTGGAAGCTGCCATATCCCTGCTTGAGGGACGTGACCCCAACATTGAACATGGTGCACAGTGAATAGAGACATATTCAGCGGCTACAGAGAAATTCACAAGGAAAAGAGGAGTACATCTGCCCACATTCCTTGGACATTTTCTTTAAGAAAGCAGGCAAAACTCCAGAAAAACCTGCAGCTAAGAATTCTAAGACAGCTCCAGTTAGGATACCTTCAAAATATCCAACCAAGAGCTCTTCAAAAAGTCCAGATCCTCTCACTGAAATCATCTCAAAAAACCCTGAAATCCTCAGTCTGACCCACACATGAGCCCAGGAATAATGAAGAAAATGTAAGGCTTTAAAATTTGTCTGTGCTTTCTTGTAGGTAATGTACTGTATACAGTACAATAACAGGGCATGCATTTCTACGATTTTTATGTCAATAAATACATGATGTTGCTATATCTATAATTGTTGAATACAAATTCTGGGTCATTTTGGTGAAAATAGGATATCAGGTTTTGATTCAAGAACAATTCCCCATTAACAACATTACTCTTATGACATTATGACTCAAATGACAATTTTCAGGAATAAATTGTGTCCTAAGTCCAAGGACTGCCTGTATGGACTTCTGGAAAGCATTCACAAAGTGGCACAAAGAGGCTTTTTATGTAGATTGAAATCCCTGGATTAAGGGTAAAGCATTGGTTTGGATATAAAATTGGTTTGGCGACATAAAGCAAATTGGCTTGATGTTCTTCAGATTGGAAGACGGTTTGCAGTGATGTTCCCCAAGGGGTCAGTTTTGGGTTCATTATTCTTAGCATTTTTTTTATAAGCAACTTAGGCTCTGGTATAGGAAACAATATTATAAAACTTACAGATATTTGGTAAGATAGATCATAATGAAGGTAGTTTACAGTATTAGAATGACTTAGGATGGTGAAATGAGTTAAGAATAAAGTAACGCACTCTGAGAAATAATATAAAAAGACATTAGACAATAAAAAGCAAGATGGTGAAAGTGTAGATGAGCCGAAAGATCTTGAATTTCAAAGATATAAATCCTGAAAATGAGACAGGGCAACTTGAAAAGATGATTAATAAGCATATAGCTTACTTGGGTTTATAAACAGAGAAATATAACATAAAATCAAACGTCATATTAAAATGTTATAAAACATCACTTTCGGCGTCAGCTGAATAATTGTGGAAGATGTAAAATTATTCAAAAGAGTACAAATTAAGTATACCAGGAATTACTGGGGATGAGCAACTTCTGTTCTGAGGACAGGCTGCAAAAATTTGGAACAGAGAAGGGATGACCATGGAGCTTTTCAAGATGAAAGGAGGTTTTGACAGAGTAGATAAAGAAAAGTTATTTCCCTCTGGCAAATGGGTCAATAATTGAACATCATGGACTCAACGGAAAAATATCTAAAAAAAATTAGGATTTTCCCCCACTCACATGAGTTGCTGAAATGTGGAACACTCTACTGTTAAAATGGTGGAAGCCGATTTCATAGTCGGGAAACTTACAAAATGACAGATAAGCAACAAGAACATGGGACGAAGCATGACTGATCTTTCATAGAGCTTGCATGGGTACAATGGGCTAACTGGCCTCCTTCTGTGTTGTGAGTTAGTTTCAATGAAGCATTAGAACCAAGGAACCAATTTAATCAACAAGATTTGATAACTAAGTTGTAAACCTTTTGATGAAGAGGTTCTGCTGCAGCCTACAATTCATTATTGGTACATTAATGTTAACTTGGCAGAATGTTGAAAGTTATGTGGTCACTAGGATTGCAAATTGAGCTTTCAGGGATATGAAATTTTTAGTCACTGTCTAATTTTTCCATCCATTAGCATTCTATTCAAATACGATCAGGTGTAAAATATTGTGTTTGATTAAAAACATATTCAACAGCACAATAAATTGAAATGCTAGAAATAGTGTTAGAAATTAAATATTTGGACCTTAGAATTTGTTAAATTAAAGGGTTTTATATCTTGAAACCCTAAACCTTATATGTGGGTGCCTTTGTTCATAAGTCAAAAGCTAGCATGTAGGTATGGCAACCAATGATATGTTGGCCTTCATTGCAAGGGCATTTGAGTATGGAAGTAAAGGTGTCTTGCTGCAATTGTATAAAGGCTTGGTGAGATAGTACCTGGAATGGTGTGTACAGCTTTGGTCTCCTCTAAGGAAGGATATATTTGCCATTGAGGGAGTATAATGGAGATTCATCAGACTGACCATTGAGATGGAAATATTGCTTATGAGAAGAGACTGAGGAAACTAGAATTGTATTCTCTAGAGTTTCAAAGAATGACAAGTGATCTCATTGAAACTTACAAAATTCTTACAGGGTATTGCGGGGGAGCTGTAGAGGGATGTGGAAGCCCCATCACTAAATATGTTCAAAAATCAATGGGATATGAATGATATCAAGGGATGTGGGAACAGCAGGGAAAATAACTTGGAGGTAGATGATCAGAATGAGGGATCAGGTGCAAAAGGCTGTATGGCCTACTGCTGCTCTTATATTGCTACAGGCCAGTTATCTAAACTTCTGTTATCAGGAAACTGATATAGCTAACAACAGGGTCATTGATTATCTTGGTCAGAAAGAGACACAGCATTTGTAAACGTTAGGTCATGCCTCTGAATCAGATTGATTTTTTCTGAAGTGACGACTAAAGTAATGAACAGGAGAATATCTGTGGATGCTATCAAATGGCTTCTAAAGTCTATATTAATAAAGTCCCTCACATAAATATACAATCGTATGAAGACATGAATT
Source organism: Sphyrna mokarran (assembly GCA_024679065.1). Classification (NCBI taxonomy): domain Eukaryota; kingdom Metazoa; phylum Chordata; class Chondrichthyes; order Carcharhiniformes; family Carcharhinidae; genus Sphyrna; species Sphyrna mokarran. The sequence goes on along the minus strand of JAGIQG010000022.1, from coordinate 35,134,553 downwards.
AGGAGCAAGAGTAGGCCACTCAGCCCCTTGAGCCTTCTCCACCACAAAATAAGATCATGAACGATCTAATTTTAACATCAGCTTTGCATTCCAGCCTACCTCAGGTAATTTTTCAACCCTTTACTTGTTAAGAAACTATTTCTGCCTCAAACACCTTTTGAGGAAGAGAGTTGCAAAGTTTTACACCCATCAGAGAAAACATTTTCCTCATCTTTGTCTTTAATGAGCAACCCCTTATATTTAAATGGAGACTTTTAGTTCTGCATCCATCCTGCCAAATCCCTTCAAGATCTTACATGTTTAAACCAAGTTACCCCTCACTCTTCTAAACTCCACCAGATACATGCCTAACCTGTCCAAGCTTTCTTCATGAATCAGCCCGCCCATTATTAATCTAGTAAACCTTCTCAGAACTGTTTGTACGCATTTACATATTTTCTTAAATAAGGCGACCAATATGATACACAGTACTTTAAATGTGGCTTCACCAGTGATCTGTACACCTGAAGCATAACTGCTCTACTTTTGTATTCAATTCCCCTCACAATAAACAAAAACATTTAATTACCTTTGCTAATTACTTGCTGGACGTGCATACTAACTTTTTGCAATTCTTTCATTAGAACTCCCATATCCCTCTCCATCTCAGAGCTCTGCAATTTCTCACCATTCAGATAGGTTTATTTTTTCATTCTTATTGTCAAAGTAGACAACTCACATTTTCCCACATTATACTCCATTTGCCAAATCTATGTCTATTCATCTAACCATTTGATGTCCTTTCGTAGCCTCCTTATGTCCCCTTCACAACTTACTTTCCTATTGTATCTTCAACAAATTTAGCAACCATACCATTGGTCCTGTTATCCAAATTGTTGACGAAGATTGCAAAGATTTGAGGTCCCAGCACTGATTTCATGCTACACCACTTGTCACATCCTGCCAACCAGAAAAAGACCCATTTATGCCTACTCTTGGTTTCCTGTTTGCTTGCCAATCTTCTTTCCATACCAAAATGTTACCTCCTACATCATGAGCTTTCATTTCCTGCAGTAACCTTTGATGAAGCACTTATCAGATGCCATCTGAAAATCTAAGTGCAATACATCCTTTATTGACAGCACTTGTTACTTTTTCAAAGAACTGCAACAAATTGGTTAAACATGATTTCCCTTTCACTCTGCCTGATTACCGTGAATTTATCTAAATGCCCTTCTTTAACATTTTATTCATAGCTTCTAACATTTTACCTCTGAAAGATGTTATGTTTTCTGCCTTCCTCTTTTTTTTTGAATAAAGGAGTTTTACATTAGCCATTTTCTAATTTACTGAAACCATCCCTAAATCTAGTGAAATTTGAAAAATTAAAACCCAATGCATCAACTATCTCACCAATCATTTCTTTTAAGAAATCAGTATGAAATCCATTAGGACCTGGGCAATTGTAACGCAGAATTCCAACAATTTGCTAAGTACCATTTCACTGGTGGTTGCAATTTTCCCAAGTTCCACCTTCACTTCCATTTCCTGAGTTACAGCTGTTTCTGAGATGTTACCTATATCATCATAGTGAAGCTCGGTAGAAAATAACTATTTATTCATTTGCCATTTCTTTATTTTTCATTATTAATTACCCACGCACTCTCTCTGGTTCACTCTTCTCTTTTGAAATATCCATAGAAACTCTTCCTATATGTCTTTACATTTCTCACTATTTTCTCACCTACTCTAATTTTTCCCTCATTAACCTTTTCATGGTCTTTGCTGTTGTTTTTACATTTGGTCCAATCTTCTAAACTGACAGCCATAGCTACACAATCATATCCCTTTATTTTAAGTTCAATATTATCTTTTTGTTAACCACAGATGATGGGAATTGGAATTTTTGTTTCATTGGAATGTATCTATTCGTGTATTCTGAAATTTTTATGTCTGATCCTATTGAGCTATTCCCTTTACCTAAATTGCCAGTTCATTTTTGCTAGCTGTTTCCATGCTCTTATAATTGTCCTTATTTGAGTATACTAGTTTTAGACCCTCCCTTCTCTCCCTCAAATTGAAAGTAAAATTCAATCATAACATGAATCCACAAGAGACTTACCCAAAGTTAAAACTCACGGAATTGAAGGGACATTGTTTGACCTGGTTAGGAAATTGGCCAAGTCATAGTAGACAGAAATAGGATGAACTATTAGGCAAGATAATTAGCAGGGTGTGACTAGTGTAATATCCTTTGTAAGATGCACAGGTATGCTACAACTCAAAGATTTCTGCACAGGTTGTGCATAAGGTGGCCTCTAAGTTGCCAGGCCAAAAAAATTGAATTAACTAAATCTGCACACTCCAAAAAACAAATTAAGGGAACGTTGGACTCATGGTATCCTACAAGGCTGAAATGATTTACTGTATACATTAACACCTTAATTGACAGGATAAAAAGTCACATATTCAAATTTGCTAATGGCAGAAACAAAGATGGTATTATAAACTGTGGATGGAAGTGGAAAATTACAAAAAGATACTCATAGATTCAGTGAATGAATAAAACTGTGGCAAAGAGATTTCAATGTAGGCAAATGTGAAATAATCTACTTTGGAGCTAAAAAGGGATAGATTAGGATACTTCTAAATGTGAAAAGCTAGATACAAGAGGCCTAAAGATATTTGATGATCCAGGTGTACAGATCTTTACCGTGTCATGGACAGTTACAGAAAATAATCAAAAAAGCTAATGAAAAGTTGGCCTTTATCCCTAGAGGACTAGAACACAAAGAATGAGAAATCAAGGCTGCAATTCTCCTATTGCGACCCGCTAACTTTTTTGTCAGGTCTCAGTGGGAGTTGCGCATCTCCAGCCTTGAACAGACATTACATATGTGGCCAAGAAGGCATGCACATCTCCGAATACATTGGATGGGGATGTCAAGGCTGGCCTGGGAATTGTTGTGGGTGTCACAATCGGGCTGTGCGGGGGCCGGGGCCGGAGGGGCACCATTGGGTGGGAGTCCTGGGCTGGCCAGCAAACAGGAGGTTGACAGCAGAACTCCAGAACTGTCAAACTCAAGTGCAAATAGACCTGACTCCCCTGGGTTTTTAATGAGATTCACAAGTGAGACCTCTTCAGTGCAGAGTGCTGAGATTCAGGTGAGAAGCTGAACTGACACAACAGTCGGGATTTAGAACAGTTGTCCCACCAATTCAGCACTTTTGGGAGAATAGTGGCCCAGTTTGCAGCTACACGAAGCCTTGGTCAGATAACCTGGAGTATTGGTCCTGATTGCCATACCTTAGAAAGATATAGTATCCTTTTTATGAGTTCAGCTGCAAAGGGACATTAAACAAACCAAGATTACATTCCCTGGAATTTAGAAGGACGAAGAGTGACTTGATTGAAGTTTTCAAAATGTTAAGGGGAACAGGTAGGACAGATTTAAAGAAACTATTCCCATTAGTGGAGTAGTCTCAGAACATAAACAATAGTCTCCAATTAGTCAATCATGATTGGCAGGTCATCTTGGAATCTCAAAAAAGTTGATTGTCATTGGCTGTTGAACAGTTGCTGAAAATACGCAGAACTTGGGGCTTCCTGTGGTGACAAGCAAATCAGATCGGTCCAGTACAACGCAGTACTGGGCACTGCATTGTCAAAAATGCCATCTTTTGATGAAAGATTAAAAGGGACCCATCTGAATGGTCACATGGAAATAATAGATCTCATGACACTTTTCTGAAGTTTATTATATGATATTCTGAAATGCATTATATGATGCGCTTAATGTAACATCTCACATTGATTCCAATAATATCAATGAAGATCAGTTTTATTCTTTCATTGGATATGGATATCATTGACACAGTCAGCATTTGTTCCTCATCCCTAACTGCTGTTGAACTTGGTTTGTCAGGCTATTTCAGAGGGCAGTAAGGAGCCAACTACATTGCTGTGGGTCTGGAGTCACAGAGGTCAGACCAGTTTAGGACAACAATTTCTATTCCTGAAGGACACAAATAAACCAGTTGGGTTTTTAGGAAAATGGATAATAGTTTGACGGTTACCATTCCTGAAACTAGCTTTTATTTCCATATCCTAATTGAATTTAAATTGCATCAGCTGCTATGGTAGGATATGAACCCATTTCATAAGAATGTAAGTAGTAAGAGGAATTGACCATATTTCCCATCAACACAATCATGGCTGATCTCATATTTCAACTCCACTTTCCTGCCTGCGCCCCATATCTCTTGATTCCATAAGATACCAAAAATCTGTTTATTTTAGCTTTAATTATTTTCAACATTGGAACATCCACAATCCTTCGGGGCAAAAAATTTGGAAGATTCACAATCCTTTGAATGAATCTCATCTCCGTACTAATTAATCGGCTCCTTATCCAGAGATGTGCTCTCATGTTCTTGATTTTACAACTAATGGAAACAATCTTCTAATGTCCACCTTTCAAGCCCTTTAGAATTTTGTAGCTAACCATTTCTCATTCTTCTAAACTTCAGAGAATACAAGTCTGATTTACTCAATCTCTCATCATGGGACAACTCCCTCATCCCAGGTACCAACTTAGTGAATGTTCACTGTATTGGTCCAATGTAAATATATCCTTTTTAAATGTGGAGACCAAATCAGCATACAATGTGCCAGATGCAATCTCACCAAAGCCCTGTACAACAATAACAGGACTTATTTAATCTTGTACTGCAATCCACCTGCAATAAAACTCAACATACCACTTCCCTTCCTAATTGCTGACTGAACTTGCATTCTAATTTTCTGTGTTACTTGTCCAAGCACACCAAAATCCCTTTGAGCATCAACACAAGCTTCTCACCTTTTAAAAAAATAATAGTCTGGACCTCTGAATACTAGTTCAGTGACATTACCTCTATATCACTATTTCCCCAAACAGACCAATCATTTTTAAAATGATACTTGAATTCCCTGTGACTAAATGAAAGGATCACATTACAAAATTTGAAGTTTTCAACTGTAACAAACAAACTTAAAGCAACAATGACTGAACACTATTTCAGCAGGCAACTTATACATTAAACTACAGAAAAGAGTCCTCATATTATGAATCAATTCTCAGAAAAACCCATCTGATTCACTAATGTTCTTTTGAGAAGGAAAGTTTGCCATCTATATCTGGTCTGGCTTACAAGCTACTCCAGACCCACAGCAATGTAGTTGACTGTTAACCACCCTCTGAAATCACCCAGCAATTCACTCCATTCAAGGACAGTTAGGAATGGGCAATAAATGCTCGCTTTGTCAGTGAATCCACGTCCTATGAAATAATAAAAACAAAACAAAATTAAAAAGATGCAGGAACAGGGAAACTTGGATATATAGGTACATACGGCATTGAAGATGGCGAGATAGGTCAAAAGGGTGGGCAACAAAGCTGCTGGTATAGGCTTTACTAATAGGGGCAAGAGCAAGATAAAGTTGAACTTGTATAAGGCATTAATTCAATCTCAGCTGGAGAACTGCATTCAGTTCTGGATGCTGTACTTTAGGAAGGATGTAAAGGCATTGTAGAAAGTGCAGCAAAGTTCATAAGGATGGTTCTAGAGATAAGGAATTTCAGATATAAACATAGATTGGAGAAATTTGTAACTGTTTCCCTTGAAAAAAGGCTGAAAGGAGATTTGATAAAGGTATTCAAAATTATGAGGGATACAGATAGAGTAGATAGGTAACAAAGGAGATTCACTAAACAACTTCAAGGATAAACCACTGTAGCTATGAGGATAGATCGGAAAGGTTGGGTCTGTCTTCCTTGGGAAAAGAAGGCTGAAAGGCATCTTGATAGAGGTATTCAAGATCCTGAGGGATATGGACAGGATAAATAGTGAAAAATATTCTCTCTCAGGCGTAAATCAAGAATTAAAGGCACTGATTCAAAATAATGGACAAAAGGAGTAGAAGGAATGTGAAAACATTTTTCACCCAGAGGATAGTTGGAGTCTGGAAAGAATTTCCTGAGACGGTGGCGGAGGTGAGTTTGATCAAGGTATTAAAATGGGAATTAGACTGTTACCTAAAAAGAAATAATGCGTAATGTTATAAGAAAGGCAGGGAAGTGGGATTAGATTCCAAGCCAGTGCAGACTCAATGGGCTGGAAGACCTCCTTCTGCACTACAAAGATTATGTGATTTTGATATAGGGTAAAATTACTTCCACTTATCAAAGGATCGAGAAATTACAGATTTTAAAATAATTAGCAAAGAAGTAGAAATGAAACAAAAAAGTTAAGGTCTAGGATGTGGGAGTTTGATAGAAGCAGGTTAAGACAAAGCAATAAAAGCAAATTAAGTGAAAAGGAAAAACATACAAGTTTACAGGGAGAAGGTGGGAGAATGGCTCTAGGTGAATTGTTCATTCAGATAGTTAGTGCAGATATGATGGGCCAAACAGTCTCATTTTGTGCTTTAATAATTATAAAACAGTTGGAGGGAGGAATTAAATGTACAACACAATAAATTAGAATGTGAAGGCAGTTTAGAGACTGGGGTTATTCTATAATTGATAAGATTTCCCAACACCATCCAACCCCTACCTACTCTCTTTGAGTAATGCATAGTATAACAGTAACAAACTTCTGGGTAAACCTGAAACAAACAGGAAATGCTGGAAAATTTTCAGACAATGTCTGAAGAGGGAAGAGAACCAACATCTCGAGTAAGGCTCTGACGAAGGTCATCCTGACTTCAAACATTGGCTTGATTTTCTCTCCGCAGAAGCTGTCAGAGGTTTTCCAGAATGTGTTACAAACTTCTGGAATTAAACTGCATGGTCCTTACAGCATGCTACAATATCTCAGCAAAAAATGCAGCACCAAAACAAACAAACCAAGTCACAGAATCATAGCATCCCTGCAGTGCAGAGTAAGAAGTCTCACAACACCAGTTAAAGTCCAACAGGTTTATTTCCACAAAGCTGGTGGATTTTGCTACCAAATAAACCTGTTGGATTTTAAGCTGGTGTTGTGAGACTTCGTACTGTGCTTACCCCAGTCCAATGCCAGCATCTCCACATCATGCAGAAAAAGGCCATTTGGTCCATCATGCCTGTATTGACAGCAATCCCACCCTGGCCTTAACTCTGTAACCCTAATTATTTACCTTGCTAATCTCCTTGCCACTGAGGGGCAATTGAGCTTGGTCAACCCAGCTAAGCTGCACATTTTTGGACAAACTTTCTCCCTAGTGTGTGAAACAGCCTCAGTTTTAATAGGTTGCAGGCTGTTTCCCACAAGGTACTAAGGGCTGTGAGAAAAATATACAGGCTAGTCAGCATTTGAAGTGGAGCTCATCAAGTGGTGAAGCAGGGGATTTCCTCTCTGTCCAGCATTGGACTGAATAAACACAGTAAGAAGTCTCACAACACCAGACTAAAATCCAACAGATTTATTTGGTAGCAAACGCTACTAGCTTTCGGGGCTCTGTCTCTTCGTCAGGTGAGTGTTCATTCAGATTTGACTCACCTAAGGAAGGAGCAGCGCTTCGAAAGCTAGTAGCGTTTGCTACGAAATAAACCTGCTGGACTTTAACCTGGTGTTGTGAGATTCTTACTATGCTTACCCCAGTCCAATGCCGACATCTCCACATCACTTTAGGGAAGCCAATTTCACTCAGACTCTCAGCAGACAAATCAGACTCACTACCCACCCAGCTCCGACAGAACAGGAAATCCCACCCCCAGCAAGTGAATCAGCCCTGAGACGCGGTTACCATAGCAACCATCAACCGCCGCAACCCCTTATTGGTGGGCCGGCACGTCAATCAGAAAGCCTACACGTCACTTCCGCTGTCAGCTCCAGTTGCGCCGCCGTTTCTCCCCCCCTTCAATAAAAGTCGGGAGCTGAGAGAGCCTCACCATTTGCGGACCTTCTCGATCGCTGCCATCACCTTCTTGATGTCATCCTTGGCACGGCTGCGTGTTTCCGCCCTCACTGACCGGCCCGACATCTTCTCATCCGCGATTTGGCTCCGAATTAAAACTTTATCCTTCTGGCCCACCAACGCGGCTCCGACCCGCCAGCCCGCGCCTTTCTGCGCCTGCGCTGTGCGTCAGGCTGACGCAGAGCTGGGCATGTGCACGGGATACGTCATCGGCAGCTTCCTGCAGAGTGAATGGGGAAGGCTGCACTTAATCAGAGCTGGAAGGCTTAGGGAAGGGGGAAACCTATTCACAAAACACAAACGTAAGACTTAGGAGCATGGCTAGAGGCTATTCAGCGCCTTGAGTCTGCTCTGCAATTCAGCAAGATAATGGCACAGGGGTTAGCACTGTTGCCTTAAAGTGCCAGGACCTGGGTTCAGTTACAGCCTTGGGTGCCTCTCTGTGTGGACTTTTGCACGTTTTCTTCGAGTTTGCTTGGGTTTCTTCCGAGTACTCCAGTTTCCCCCCACCCTGCGGGTTAGGTAAATTGTCTATGCTAAATATGTCTCTTAGTGTTGCAGGATTAGCAGAGTTAGGACCTGTGTGGAAGTGTTGTTGATGCAGGCTCAATGGACTAAATACCTCCTACACTGTAGGGATTCTGATGTGGCCTCAGTTCCATTTTCCTACCTACTCTGGGCCCTCACTCCTCATCCATAACCCTTGTCTCTCTTCTATCAAAAATCTATTATACCTAGGACAACTTCAATGACTTACCTACCACTGCTTTCTAGGGAAGAGAATTAAAACTAATGTGATCCCCATTAAAAATCTAATAACACAAATATAAAGTGTTGCAGATGTTGGAAGTCTGCCAAAAAACACCCAGAAAATGCTGGAAGTACTCAGCAAGTCAGACAGCATCCACAAAGATGTCAAGTTTCAGATCCCTAACCTTTCACAAGAACTGCTCAGATGCTAATGTAAAAGCAAATAGTGTTAACTTTAGAGAACACTATGGTTGTAAATGTTTCTCAAACAATGCAAATAATTTGCTATGTTGAATTTTGTTGTTGAGTCTTTGAATTTGTTCTAGTTATAATTAGATTTTTGATAGAAGAGACTCAAGGGTTACGAATGAGGGGTGAGGGCCCAGAGCAGGTAGGAAAATGGAGTTGAGGCCACATCACAATCCTTACAGTGTGGAAGGAAGTATTCGGCCCGTTGAGCCTGCATCAACAACACTCCCACCGAGGCCCTAAATGCTGCTAATTCCCTTCTCTGTTTCTTTCTCTGCAGACCAGCTAACAATTCCTGGCATTTTGTTACATGTAAGTATTTCTCCATTGAGATGGTCTTATTGATCATTATAGCCGTAGAGGCATACAGTGCAGAAAAGGCCCATACAGACTGCACTGCCAATAACTATCACTAAAGACACGCTAATCCCAATTTCCTGCACTTGACCCATTTCTTTGAATGTTATATTGCAAGTGTTTTTCTAAATTTTTTTTAAAGGTAAAGGCAAATACTGTGGATGCTGGACTCTGGGGGAAAAAAAAACAAAATGCTGGAAAATCTCAAAAGGTCTTGTAGTGTCTATGGAGAGAGAATAGAGTCAATGTTTTGAGTCTGGATGATTCTTTGTCAGGTTGTAAGGTTTCCAGCTTCCATTACCTTCCCAGGCAGTGAATTCCAAATTCCTACCATTTGAATTAAAAAAGTTTTTTTCTCAAATTCCCTCTGAATCTCCTGCCCCCTTACCCTAGAACTATGCCCACTTGTGACTGACCTCTGAACCAATGGGAACAGTTGCTTATTGCTTAGCCAATCCATACCATTTATAATCTTATGCACCTCAGTCTCCCCTCAGCCTTCTTTGTTCTAAAGCAAATAATCTCATAGAAAGAAATAATCATAGAAACCCTACAGTGCAGGAAGAGGCCATTTGGCCTATTAGTCTGCACTAACTACAATCACGTCCAGGCCCTACCCCCATATTCCTATATATTTTACCTGCTAACTCCTCGAACCTCCACATTTCAGGACACTAAGGGACAATTTTAATATTGCCAATCATCTTAAACTTTGGATTGTGGGAGGAAAGCGGAGCACCTGGAGCAAACCCACGCAGACACAAGGAGAATGTGCAAACTCAACACATACAGTGACCCGAGCCAGCATTCGAACCCAGGTCCCTGGAGCTGTGAAGCAGCAACGCTAACCACTGTGCTACTGCGCTGCCCAATCTATATCTGCTGGACGCTTCAAATCACCACCATTCAGAATATGGTGCATATTTTGCCCCTGAAACATATTAAATTTGCCCATTAGTTTCTCAACAGTTTTCCCTGAACAATAAAGTTTTAAACTTTTCAAATTTGACCGCGGTGCTGTTTCTAGTACAATTGGTGGAACCCCCAACAGCTTGAGCTGTCAATCAGGGAGATGTGAGGCGGGACTTGTGGGAAAGCGCCGCTGCCATAGGCTGAAAGTGTGGGGCTGTAAATGACTGGAGTCCCTGGCGTGTGATTGGTCAGTATTGCTGTCAATCACGACCGAGGCCGTCCTAAAAGCCGGTAAGATGGCGCTGATATCGGCCGGTCGGTATATGAGGAGCCACCGAGCACGGGATGTAGGGGACTGGGCTAGGAGAGTGACTATGGGTGACAGCCAGAGACATCACCAGAACCTGGGGAATGAAGTAGTAGCTAGCTTTGGGCAGGGGTCCCACGGCCGCTCGGAAACTCACTGGCGGCCGTGGCCGCCTCCCGCCGCGGCCACAGATCCCGGGTCCCTCCTCTCACTGACCCTTAACGTACCACAGTTCCGCCGCTCACAGCGGACACTCGGTCTTCCTGGCACATCATCCGCTTCAGTGGCATTTTCTCTGGAGAGTGAACCCTGCTGTGGGGGCACAGCAGTCAAGGACACTCAGCCACCGAGGATGCACCGTAAAGGGCCTGTCAGCCCTGGGAGTCGCTTGTCCTGTCCTACTCTGGCCTCCCAGAGGAGTAACTACACTTGCCACCATGGATTTTGGAGTTTTTGTACATGTAAATGGCTAATCGTCACAAATACGCCTGCATCACTCCAGGGTGGACACTTTGTCACCAAAATACTGCACCAATACAGAACCTATGGCTACTTTAAAGAGGGCAGATATTCCAACAAGAATAATGGACCCCCCTTTCCTCGAAGCAACACGGTGTACTATGACATTTTGCAAATCTCTCCCAATGCCACCCAGAGCCAGATCAAATCCGCTTACTACAAGCAATCACTCCTTTACCACCCAGACAAGAATGCAGGCAGTGAAGAGGCAGCATTGAGGTTCACTCAAATCAATGAGGCCTATTCTGTGCTGGGCAGCGTGAACCTGCGAAAGAAGTACGATCGAGGCATCCTGACTCCAGCAGATTTGCAAAGTGGGAAGAAACCTTTGGAGAAAGCCCAAGCCTCAAAGACAAAGCAGTCGCAGGCTTGGGCCTCATCAGAGAAATCACGAAATGGGAAATCGATGTTCAATTTTGATGAATTCTACAGGGCTCATTATGGGGAGCAATTAGCTAGGGAGCAGAATCTGCGCTGGAGAAGGATGCAACTACAGGAAAACAGAAAAAGTCTAGATAGAAAATGGCATTTTCACAAGTTAATTGAGGCGGCAGTGACTGTTATGCTTATGGCAGGGTTTTTCTTGTTATTCAGTGTCAAAAACAAATAAATGAATAAGGCTCCCACATGAGTTAACATTTAAATGTCATGGTTATTTCATGTGTGGCTGCTGCTTTTTTGCCACAGTAAGAAGTCTGTCAACACCAGGTTAAAGTCCAACGGGTTTATTTAGTAGCACAAGCCACAGGCCACTAATAACCTCACCTGATGAAGGAGCAGCGCTCCAAAAGCTAATGGCTTGTGCTACCAAATAAACCTGTTGAACTTTAACCTGGTGTTGTGAGACTTCTTTCTGTGTTTACTCTAGTCCAAAGCAGATATCTCCACATCATGGCTGTTTTGCCATTCACAATGATGTGGTTGACCAGATGTGGGCTCATTCTCATAGCCAGATTTTGTAAACTAGTAACAATAGCTACAGCATTCTTGCAATTACAGCATTGCCAGCCATTAAGATGCTTTACTACTGCAATCACATTACTGTTTGATAACAGAATGTAAAAAAACTATTGACCATTTTGGGAGTTTAAAATAGAAAATGTTGGTATACGAAAAGGATCAATCAGCACTTTTTTTTAAAGCCTGGATTCAGAACTTCATAACCTCTGTCGTCAGACAGACTTATAGCATTTTCTGTTCTTATTCATGACAGCTTTCCTTTTGTTGCTGACTCTACGATTGAATGCATTACATGGTTAGTTTTAGTTTGTTCTTAATGCTGGCTGAATGTTATTCTCTGTAGTTTGAAAATAGCTGAGGCATAGATAATATTGGACCCTAAAATGGTTTTGAGTGCTAGAATATTTTTGCATCCAATGGTGCCAGGGTGGGTGGAACTGGTTAGCACTGCTGCATCACAGTGCCAGGGACCCCGGTTCAATTCCCAGCTTGGGAATTGTTGTCTATGTGGAGTTTGCGCATTTCTCCCTGTATCAGCGTGGATTTCCTTCCATAGTCTGAAACACATGTTGATTAGCTGTATGACCTGAACAGGCACCGGAGTGAGGCAACTAGGGAAATTTCACAGTAACTTCATTGCAGTGTTCATGTAAGCCTTACTTGTAACTAATAAACTTTAACAGTAATTGCAGGCTTAGACTGCATTTACGCTGCAAATGTAGCATCAATGCAAAGCAGCTCTCGTTAGATGATGGTGTCAATGCAGAGTCAGACCTGAAATATGACTCAATTCCCTGCCCATTACATTCTCCCTACCTTGCTATCAGTAATACACTCCTGATTCTATACCTGTATTTCTACATACCGTGACTCTGCCTGAAGTAAATTAACCAGATGTTCCTTTCTTTCCTTTATGTATCGAGTGACTCTAACTCGTGTTCCAGCTGAATGACTGCTAGAGTAACCTGAGGTATTTTGCACTGATGTGAAATCTCGGAGAGACAAATTCTCACATTTGGGGTCCCAACACACTGTACTCTTGTGTGCTCATGTTTGAATTGCCCTTTGGTGCTAGTATTGGTGTATTCTGAAATGAACTTCAGCCTTTCAATTAAAGTGTAAAGTTCACCTGAGTACTTATGATTATGTTATCAAATGCATCCCACAACAATGTTTATAATGTATGGTACACTGATTGTAGTAACGGGTAGATTTATAATAATTTAAATTTCGTATATACTTAAACTGATACAAATTGTGCCCTATCTTAAGGCATAATTTGAAATTTTAGAAATTGATAAATTATTGTGAATGATCTGTTTCACAATCGAATAGCCTCCCAAAACTCCAATCTGGCCTTTAATGTGAAGGAGGTTTGTAGACCTTGTGGAATCATATCTCAGTAAGACTTCAGAGAGGAAATTCGTAAATTGGATTGCACGGGTGGCAGAAAGTAAACCTAAACCATTATTATCAGGGGACACAGTAAGAGGGAGAGAGTGGAAGGAGAAGATCCTTTTGAAGTAAGGAATTTGGTACGATCATAGGAGTTTCCGGCATAAAATGCCACCCTGAACTTTTTACTAGATTATAGCTCAATTCACCATGATCAACTGACTAAACTGAAGTGTGCTTTCAATTTTACCCTGATTCATTTAGTCCTTTTATCTGCACCAGATTTAATTTTCAAGTTTCCAAATAGGTTGTTGTGTATTGTTTATTATTACTGTGCCCACAAAAGTGCTACAATAAGGACTGAAAACCAGGAAATGTAAGCTTGGTTTTATTTGCTTGTTTCTTCTAGTTTGTTTTAATTTTGTAGGCTGCCTATTCATGATGCAAATCCTAAATTTGCACTACGATGTACAATATTGGCAATTGATGGAAACACGAGTTTTTACCCTTTACATGTGGTTATTGATTCCTCACCATTATAACTTAGAAATATAAATTGTTGAGGCAGTCTGACAGAAAATATCTTCCTACAGGAGTGCAGTTATTTTATACAATAGGTGGGACTCAGGGTGAAATGCATTTCCATTGAGGAATCACTGGCACTTTTTCAGTGATATATTCACATACTGTAAAATGCATTTTGGAAACTGCAAACATTAACGCATTGTGAACATGAAAATGTGAGACACACCATCTCTGTTTATGTCCCACTAAAATTAAATCCTGTTTTTTTTTAGAAACAAACAAAGAACATAAAGTCTGTTAAACACAATTAAATATCAATTGTGCTAGTGAGCAATGGTCTGCAGATCTATGCTACATGGTAAACATCACTATCTTTTTTTCTACAAGCTGCACCACTTAGATCTATCTACTCTTGAGTATCTAACTAATTCACTACTTAAAGTATACTGTAGGTGGGATAAATGAGAGCTATTAATATGCAATGAGCAAGGGCCAGGGAACACCTGCTGTCACATTTCGATGAAAGAGCTATGTCTCAGATTAAACAGCATTATTGACACAAACATGTTAAATTATGTTCTGGTGAACAATGTATATTGAATTAAATTATTTGGAAGGTTGTACATAGCATCATTCTGATCCCCTTGTAAGATTGTGCCTTAAACCAATGTAGAAACCATTTCGGAGATTTATATTTAATCCACTTTGACCTGTATAGATATATGATGAGATTATTAGAAAGTGTAAGAATATAAAATAAATCTTTCTTCTCTTACCATATTGTTGGTTCATCTTTTTAATGTGCTGTTCGAGGGCATAACCATTCACATTGTGCAGTATGCATCCTATGCCATTAGTTGACAGCCAGTCAATGTATCTACTTCTCTTGAATATGTTATTCAAGTGGGAATGTGACTGTAGTTCAATGAGTATGTTCATAGTGCGTCAGAAATTGGGAGGGAATTTCTATGGACATATTGCGCTAGCCACCTCCAAAATTGTTTCAAATCCAGAGCACTCTTTTATCAATTGATGGGGGGGAGGGGTGGATGGCGATCCAAAGTTTCTTTGGTACTTCTCTTAGTTTCTATACAGAAAGTACTACAGGCATGAAGCTGGGCTTTCATGTTGAAACGTGAAGCTGGACATATTTCAAGACTGGTAGGTTATGCTGGAACTATTTAAAGCACTACTGAGGCCTGAGTTGAAATAATGCTTGAAGATTTAATCACCCAATATAGAAAAATGTGTTTGGAATAGAGAAGGTCCATGTGCAATGGAGAGTGCAGAAAAAAGAAAAATTGAATGGGCTAGAGTTGTTTATTTTTGGAACAACAGAGACTGACAGGAGACTAATGAAGTGTATAAAATTACGAGCGCTCCAAAGACAGTAGATTGGCAAGCTCTATTCTTCTTGTGTGAGATGCCCAAAACAGGGAACATCGATTGAAGAAATAGGAGGTTTGAGGGATTTTGTTTTTCACTCAGAAGGCAATGGTGTTCTGGAGCTTACAGAGGATGGTAGAGACAGAAACCATCGTAACATTTAAAAGATATTTGGATATGCACTTGAAATGCCATACCTACATAGGCCACAGCTAGTAACTGGGATTAGGTTGGATGGCTACTATTTGGGAGGCAAAGATATAATGTGCTGAATGGCCTCCACTGTTGCAAATTTCTATGAGGCTCAACAAAGTGCTGAGTATTGATGCATAAAGGTTTGTTTTGTTTCTTTGGGCACGTGTTTTTTTTTGGGCAATATTGAGGAAGGGTTGGAAAGTTCAGCAGGCTCATTGTTAACCTGTTGAATCATGAACACTCCTTCCATGCTCAACAAGTCCTGGAGTGAGATTTAAACCCAAGCTTTTGACTCAGTGTCAGCAGCACTGAGCCAATGATCTCCAAAACCAGAGATGCTGGCACATTTGGAATATGATGGTAGGGAGATGAATACACTTAACTTCTCACTGACATACATTGGCTCCAATAAAACAGCTTAACAATTTTAAAATTCTTGCCCCTTGCTTTCAATCCCTCCATTTCTTCATCCTTCCCTTTTCTCAAAGAACAAAGAACAAAACAGAACGGGAAACAGGCCCTTTGGCCCAATGAGCCCGCACCGCCATCCTGATGTTCCCACCTCTACCCGTGATCCCTGTCTATGTTTATAGATCTATGGATTAAAAACAAAATTTGAGACAATTTATGGAGAATTTGTTTTGCCAATTAGCCTAAGAGCACACCTTTGGGACGTGGGAGGAAACTGGAGCACCCAGAGAAAACCCACGCAAGCACGGGGAGAATGTGCAAACTCCCACAGACACAGGCCCAAATCCATGTACCTGCACAGCACAGCGATAGTCACTGAGCTGTCGTGTTGCCCATCAAATGGTCCAGGTCAAGCGTACACTAACGATGTGAAACACTAGGATACTCTCGAAAAAAATCCAAGAGCAGCCCTCTCACAACCCATCGCGTGTATGCCCCTCGTTAGACAACAAGGTGGACCAAAGCACCTGTAGGATAAAAACAAGTACATCAATATCATCATCTATTTACACACTTCCCAGGGACTCCCAAGGCTCATGATCCCTATTTAAATCAGTTTTCTATACCCCTCCATTCCCATTCTGTTCATGTGCCCATCTAAGTATTTCTTAAATAACTCCAGAGTATCTGCCTCCACCACTTTACTTGGCAGTGTGTTGTTTACCCCCACCACCCTCTGTGTGAAAAAACTCCCTCTAGCATCCAAATTATACCTTACCCCCCTCACCCTAAGCCCGTGACCCCTCGTGCTATTTGAGTTCATCCTAGGAAAAAGATTAAGCCTGTTTACTCTATCTATACCCCTCATAATCTTGTACACCTCTATTAGATCTCCTCTAAGCCTACGTCTTTCTAAGGAAAACAGTCCCAATTTGCCTAACCTTTCCTCGTAACTCAGACCTTCTATACCAGGCAGCATCCTGGTAAACCTCCTCTGCACTCTCTCCCGAGTCTCCACGTCTTTCCGGTAAGTTCTCAGTAGCTCTTCCAGTTTAAATCCCTCCAAGATTTTGTTCTCACTTCATTTATGACCTTTTGTGAATCCTAATCTTAATAGGAGACTGTCCCTTCAGCTGCCAAGACCTGAGAGTCTTGAATCCTCTCCCTAAACCTTTATGCCTCCACCTGTCTTCTCCTTTAAGACAATCCTAAAAACCCGCCTTTTGTGACTAAGTTGTTTGTCTCCGGTCAAAATTTTCCCATCTGTTCTACTGCGGAAATCATAGCGGGTAAGACAGAAAATTCGCTGGATCATTTAAAGGTCCATTGAGTTCAGGAGGGAATTTCTGGTCTTGGTGAGCATAGCTGGAAAATTCCATTCAATATTTCCTGAAGTGGTTCACTGCCAGTAGTCCTGTGAAGGGCTATAAGACTGGCAGTAGTATAAAAGAGCTATAGAAATACAAGTTGTTGGCACCGTGCTGTGCATGCTGTCCTGAATGCCTGGTATCTGCTCTGGTCCATATCCAATGTGTTTTGGTATCTGTTCTGCTCCATATCCTCTGTGTCACTGCTCTATATCCTGTTTACCTGCATTTCTAACCTACAAATAAAATGACAAAGTTAAACCAGAGGCTTTTTTCAGTTGGATTTAAACTCTAAAACTGAGCATTTTCATATGAAACTTAGAGAAATTATGATCACTGAGCTGCTTTGTGGCAAAGATCAACTGTGGTGCAGATTTTCATGTCACATTTGTACAAGTCATGCACTCACATCTTTTACACAACATGCACTCTTACACTTTTATTATTGACACGTGTTAACATACAGTGTTTATTGTATGCTATACAGCCAAAGCATAATGAACATAAAGAAAGGAGAAAATGCAGAATGTAGTATTATAGTTATAGCTAGGCTGTAGAGAAAGATCAACTTAATGCGAGGTAGGTCCATTCGAAAGTCTGATAGCAGCAGGGAAGAAGTTGTTTTTGAGTTGGTTGGTACGGGTCTGTGGACATGTTCTCTCATCTCACTCATATATTGGGTACAACGTGTACTCATGGTACTTGGGTATATCTAACTAATAACATGTAAACTCTCACCACTTGAGTCCCCTTACACTACTAATTTACAATATACTGACATTACTCAGATACATGTACTCTTAGACTGCTCCTGTACTATATGTAGCTTTATAATGCTTGTACAACTTTGTTCTGAAAACATCAAAGAAGGAAGATGTGTGCAACAATAACAGTTTTAAAATTCCAGAAGCTGCAGAATTAATTTGTAGAGGTACCGATGAGCTTATAACTCCATTGAGAAGTGCAGTGCTGTCATTAAATAAAAATAAACAATGTTGTGGAATCTGAGATATTAACCAGATTTTGTATTTGCACCTGCTGACTGACATGCTATAAATGTCCAACATTTGCAGTTACTGTCTAATTTTTTTTCCAAAAATATACTTTATTCATTAAAATTTCAAATAAACGATTGCAAAATTACATGTCTTGAATGGCAAAAATTTCAAACTTTCTATACAAAGTGCAGTGATATCATTTCAAAACTTACAAACCATATATATGTCCCAAAAACTGCCGTATGCCGCCATTGCTTAGATCAGCGCACAACAACCTCCTTTTCCCAAAAAGTATACTGTATTCATAAAAAAACTCAAAAAAACCCTTCAAAATTACTATCTAACACTTAATCTAACGTATAATTCAGAGTCGAAGACTTTGAAAGTACTGTTCCATTAACAGCCAGGAGGTGGCACCTCAACACACTTTATGGTGATCCAAGTCATTGTTCCACTTGTGACGGATGAACCACAATGAGGGGATTCCATATAATCTATATTCTTGACGAATTTTCTTTCTTTTTTCATTTATTTCAAAGATACTCCCTGTACATTTAATTTCCACAGGCGCTGGCAACCATCTATGACCTAATTCAAGTAAATTTTCTACTATTGCAAGTTTAAACTGTGAGCTATTTGACTACAAAGGGCATTACTGTCAAGTCCACTCCTCTCGTATCACATCCATACATCTATATCTTTCAAATGGAGTCATTGGATGGTTGTTAGAATAATAATCCAGTCCAATTTTTAGGATTGGTTTGCTTCCAAAATCCTAAAAATTTCATGTACCACTTTATCACTTGTACTTGTTTCTCCCACTTTGAGGCACTGTACAAAACTTCCAGCCCTTTCTAGAACTCCCAATGCCTCACCGCTATTGAGTGCTATAGCTAAGATTTGCTCTATGTCTTTTCTTCTGCTAGATGAGTGTATTTGTGACGCGGAGGTCTGGCTTTGCGTTCTATGGTAGGCCAATGCTAATAACAGTGGTGAAGGAGGTGAAATTCTGTTAATCTTCTCAGTTCGGGGTCATTCTGAAACCAAATCTTATTCATTAATCTGTTTCACTCTGAATAATGCCTTGCATTTCAAATTGCCCTGCAGTTTTACTTCTTGCTCATTTATTAATCATTTTTAAAAGATTAACATCATGTGGGCTGCCCCCTGCTGTTTCTGTCATTTCAGTTTCATCAAGGAAGAGTAGCCTTTGGCTTTCACCGAACATTAAGTATCCTGCAGTGAGGCAAGAGAAACTGTGAACAATTTTCTTGCCTGGAAATGGTACATTAGCATATTTTATAGCCTTTGGTAACTAAGAAGAGGACAGCGTGCAAACTGCTAAGAGTTGATTGTGGTGACAGGCACAGTTAGTGGTTTATTTTTCCTGTGCACATGCAGACATCCTGTTAGCAACAGGGCCGCCTCAAACAGATGCTGGGACTGGGATCTCTCCACAAGATTGGACAGGCACCAGACCTTGTCTTTCTTTATGAATGAGGTTTTAAATTAATTTAGTAAATAGATTTAGTAAATATGAATGTAATACACCAGAAAAACATTATTATAGATCTACAATTGTAAACTGCATTCATCAATATATACTAACATGTATGCAATGTAATATGTCTCTCCAATACCCTAACCCTTTCCTTAATGCACCACCAATATCCTAAAATATAGAATTCCTCTGTCTCAATCACTCCAGTAGCAAGTCATTTCAAATTCCAATATCCACCCCATTAAGAAACCTCTAACATCTCTCTTTGTTCTCTTTGTGGCAATTTTACGTTTTTGGTCTTTTGTCATGAACGAGCTGCACATAATTTAAGAAGAAAAACATTATAAATCTCCTTAGGTTTATCCTTTTCAATGAAACTAGTCCCAGTATCTCTCCTCATGATCATAATTTCCCACTATAATTGCTGGTTAATATACATAATCAATGACCTAAATATTGTTTCTATAGGCTGGAATTGCACACAATGCTCTAATTCTCACGCAATTATGTACTTGAACCCTAGGTCTCACTGTTTATCTGCACATTTCCATCCTTCTCTTAAATGAATGTTCCCAGTCCATGTTTTTCTCTTAAAGTGAATTATCCCAGGCGCCTTCAAATTAATTAGCAATTTTCACATGTCCACAAAGCTGTTAGTCTATGCATTAGTCTATTAGACTCCTCTTTATATGTCAAATGTTTTATTTCATATGATCAGTGAAGTTGATATCCTGCTCTCTTTGCCCATGTTTGAATGATTTAAAGTTTTAAAGATTATTTATTAGTCACAAGTACGCTTACGTTAACACTGCAATGAAGTTACTGTGAAAATCTCCTAGTTGCCACACTCTGGCATCTGTCCAGATACTGAGGAAGAAAATTAGCCTGGTATTAACCACTGGGCACATCACTTCCAACTTAACTCTAATCTATACACTGTTCATTAGATATAATCTTGTGCACTAATCAGCTTCCTATTTATGCTGCTACATATCCTAATGTCTGAATTTTTGGAACGTGTTTTCTGTTCTGACACACTAATTTTTGAAAATAATATTCATAGGATGCGGACCTCACTGTGAAGGCCTACATTTGTTTTCCATCCTTAATTACCCTTGGGAAGGTGGTGGTGAACTATTTACTTGAACTGCTGCAGTCTATCTGGTGCTAGTAGACCCACAAAGTGAGGTAGGAAGTTCCAGGATGTTGACCGAATGATAGAGGAATGCTGATGTAATTCCAAGGCAGGATGGTGTGTGGCTTGGAGGGGAACTTACAGGTGGTTCTCTTCCCATGCATCTGCTGCCTTTGTCTTTCCAGGTGGAAGAGGCCATGGATTTGGAAGGTGTTGTTTAAGTAGCTTTGGTAAGATAGTGCGATGCATATTTTTTATTCAGTCATGGGACATGGGTGTCGCTGGCTGGTCAGCATTTATTGCCCATCCCTAGTTGCCCTTGGAGGGCAGTTGAGAATGCGGTTGCTGTAGCTCTGGATTCATATGTAGGCCAGGCCAGATAAGGACACAGACTTCCTTCCCTAAAGAACACTAGTGAATTAGATGGATTTTTCCAACAATCAACAATGGTTTCATGGTCATCAGTTGATTCTAAATTCTAGATATTTTTTATTGCATTCAAATTCCACCACCTGTCATGGTGGAATCTGAACCCGGGTTCCCACAATTAGCTGAGTTTCTGGATTAATGGTCTATTGATAATACCACTTGGCCATCATCTCTCCCTTATCTTGTAGATGGCATACACTGCTGCCATTGTGCATCACTTGTGGAAAATGGTGAATGTTTAAATTTGTTCGGGTGCTGATCAAACAGGCTGATTTGTCTTGGATAGTGTTGAACTTCTTGAGTTGGAGCTGCAGTCATCTAAGCAAGTGAAGAGAAATCCATCGTATTCCTGACTTGTGCTTGTAGACCTTGGGGAATTAGGAGGCGAATAACTAGGTACAGAATCCCTAGCCTCTGGCCTATTCTTACAGCTATGTATTTATAGCTAAAGTGTTTATATGGCTGGTCCAGTTCAATTTATGATCAATACTAATCCCCAGGATATTGATAGTTGGGGGATTCAATAATGGTAATGCAATTGAATGTCAAGGGAAGATGACTAGCTTCTCTTACATTGCATACAGTCACTGTCTGGCACTTTTGTGGTGCGACTGTCACTTGTCACTTTATCAGATCAAGCCTAAATGTTGTCCAGGTTTTTCTACATACGGACACTGACTGCAGCAGCCTGTAATGAGTTACAAATGGGGCTGAACATCATTCAATCATCCTCCCTTCTGACCTTATAATGATGGAAAAGTCATTGATCAGGAAACTGAAGATGTTTGGGCATAGGACACCAGAGGGACTTCTGCCTCAATGTGGCTGAGTAAAGAAAAAATGTAGGTAGCAGTCCTGATCATGATCATTACCCAGCAGTCATACTTGGACTTTGTGAGCTTGGACCTGTCAGATGCAATATTAAATTGAAACCTTATCTGTCAGGTGGATATTAAAGATCCCCCAAAACTATTTTGAAGAAAAGCAGGGGAGTTCTTCCCATTGTCCTGGTCCACATTTATCTGTCAGCCAACACATTATTATCTAGTCATTCTCACATTGCTGTTAAGGGATGCCAGTTTGCTAAACATAAAAGTGAACTAAAATAGTGAAACTTCAATTGGGACACATTCAGGAATTTTCAAATCAACAGAAATCATCCAACTGTATGGACAGTGAACCAATGCAAGTAATTTTTATATCCTGAGGAACCCTCACATCAAAGGTTAAATAACTCTTTCAAAGTACCCTCATGACTTCAAAGCAACTGCTTCTCAGGATGATTGAGCAGAGACCAAGGGAAGTGTTTAGTAATGCTGATCCACTCTAATCATGCAAAGGAAAGTATGTCATTCATTGCTAGAATGGAGACTGTATCACTCACTGACAGAGAGGTTCCCGTGTCACTCCATTTTAATAGTGTAAACTGACTGGAAAATTTTCAATGGAATGAGAATGCAGATTCAGTCTAGATGTCCTTTGCCTCCATGTTGCAGGTAACTCTTTTCTTAATTGGTGAAATCAGGAATAGCCCCTCAATTTAAGAATCCCATTCCCTGTTTGTGAGCAGATATAAATAGCTCTATATTATTAGTGGAAAATATTATTTTTATATTGTCATGGTGTGCACATGGAGAAGGAGTGTCCCACAGTTAACAGACAGAAAAGCACATTTTAGCAAGTAAACTGTTGCTGTACCCAAATTGCATGTTGTATTACCTGCAGCACTAAAGTGACCACCACAAAAAATAAGCTTCAAAATTCACTGATTCATCCCGAGGTAATGAAAGGAACCATATAAACACAAGTCTTTCTTTCTGGCGGGCCAGACGCAGATAGGATTAGACTTGACTTCATAATCTACCAACACTCACTGCCTGGGATTGTTTCTGAAAAATCTGTGGTTGGCAAAGAAACTGGAAGTAGGTCAATATCTATGGGGTGGCATATGACAACGATTTTAATTCCCATAAAAAGGTGAAAATAAAAATATCCAATGTTTTCAAAGTTTATTGGATCAGTGTTAAAATGACTGTCCTTTGCTGGAATTTTACTTTGATTTCCATTCATTATGTACTATGCATTTATTCCTTTGTTACTTACATCTATAAAACTGTAGTGAGCTACAAGTTAAGATCCAGGCAATCAAATGGGAATATGGCTGAAATCTGCAGTGCTGAAATGGTTAATGCTTTGTTGATGAGGGAAAGGCAATCCAGCCAGCTGCTCACGCACAAGCACAGCCAGTCATTAAACTTCCATCTCTGTGATGAGATGGAATCAGTGACCCGTGGCATGTATCGCAGCCTCGGGGGTAAAGATACATATCACTTCCCTATCAACATAATGTATCCATACTGTAGACACAACATGGTCAATCTGTTAGCCATTGTTTTCATGTTTACTTGCTAAAATGTGCTTTTCTGTCTGTTAACTGTGGGACACTCCTTCTCCATGTGCACACCATGACAATATAAAAATAATATTTTCCACTAATAATATAGAGCTATTTATATCTGCTCACAAACAGGGAATGGGATTCTTAAATTGAGGGGCTATTCCTGATTTCACCAATTAAGAAAAGAGATACCTGCAACATGGAGGCAAAGGACATCTAGACTGAATCTGCATTCTCATTCCATTGAAAATTTTCCAGTCAGTTTACACTATTAAAATGAAGTGACACGGGAACCTCTCTGTCAGTGAGTGATACAGTCTCCATTCTAGCAATGAATGACATACTTTCCTTTGCATGATTAGAGTGGATCAGCATTACTAAACACTTCCCTTGGTCTCTGCTCAATCATCCTGAGAAGCAGTTGCTTTGAAGTCATGAGGGTACTTTGAAAGAGTTATTTAACCTTTGATGTGAGGGTTCCTCAGGATCTAAAAATTACTTGCATTGGTTCACTGTCCATACAGTTGGATGATTTCTGTTGATTTGAAAATTCCTGAATGTGTCCCAATTGAAGTTTCACTATTTTAGTTCACTTTTATGTTTAGCAAACTGGCATGAAAGTGTTAGTAACAATCTCTTGGTAAATCTCAGGACCTTGCCTGTCTGAACCTGCTCTAAAGCACCCTCAGGCCTGACCCATTAATGCTTCATCATGTCCAGATTGGAGGTAACTTATAACCACACAGCCAGTAGGGATGTCACTACTTGCAGACTAAGCAATTGATAATAAGCAAACCTCTCTCTGCCTGTGACAATGCAAGCAGTAATTCCTCTTTAACCTTTCATTGCCAGATCAGATAATATCAGCACCTAAACTTCCATTGCTGATGGATAGCTTTTCTCCAAAAACCTTAACACATTTCCTACGAGTGAAAGATGCTCACTTCTTAGATTAACAACATGTGGCAGTACGTGTTGCCTTGATTATTTCAAATTCTTCCACATTCCCTTTGATAAGGTAAGATTGTACTTGCCCTCTGGTATCTCACTGAAGTCATTCTTTATGTGATCCTCTAGCTGGTGCATGTCAGAAAGCTAATCAGCTCTGTGGTCATCACAGTCAAGTACAATCCGATCCGCAGACTTGATCACCTGTGGATCAGCTCCTTGCAGGAATCTCTGATAATCTCTGGATAGTGATCAGGAATCCTTGTATAGAGATTGAAAATCCCTGTATAGTGATCAGGAACCTCTGGATAGGGATCAGGAATCTTTGGACAGGAATGAGGAATCTCTGGATAATGATCAGGAATCTCTGAATAGAGATGAAGAGTTCATTAAGTGATCTCAAGTTAGTAAAATCCAGGTTTTTTTTCCCTCTCTCACTAGCCCATTCACACCATGTAGCATCCAACAGTCAGAATTGTCCTGATGTTTGTGGCTCATGTTTTATCCAGTTTATCAAGCATCTTTGGTTTAGTTCAGATTTTCAGCATTCATAGTATTTTCCTTTTATGTCACTGTTTTCACTGTTTAATCGTTTGAGGAGGTAAGTCCTCTCTCTAAGAAGATCCCAAAAGGTGAGGCTGCCCTTTCAGACTGAAACAAAATCCAAAATGTTTAGTTACAATATAAGTATCTAGATAGTCCTCTTATTACAAATTACCTTCCCATCCCACACACTAGAAGTCATTACTATTTATTTGGCAATATATCAACATGCATTTTTAAACACTTTGTTTCTCCCTTCAATACAAAACCCTGCCAAGAGTAGAACTTTAGGTGTTGAGTGAAGCGTTGGACAAAGCAACCCTACACCTGGGAAACGATAGAAGGGCAGGGAGATTGAAGGCAACAGCAAAGAAGTTGAAATTGCAGGAACAAAACTGAATACTTCCCAGTTGATCATTGTGTGTGATTCAGTGGGAGGTCTAAATGGGTCATTAGCTTGATCTGTGTAAATTGTGACCCTGTTGTAACCTTTGCAATTTTGTATTTCTTTGTATGAGTTTTTTACAGATTGGACATTGAGCAGGCATATGCCCCCTCAATCATTCTTTCAACACACAGCTTTGAACATTGTGTAACTGTTTGCCGATTAAATTACATTTTACACGCAGTTGTGGCATGTCCTTGAAGCAGCAGTTACCTACTTGTGTCAAGTACCTTTCCATGTTACTTTCAACACAAGCTTCAGTTTGATATCTGCATTGGAAGAGCTGGCAGAGAATATGCATGAATATTCACTAAGAACTGTCAGCAACTGCGTTTTCTGCTCCTGGCGTTTTTCATTCTTGTTTAATTTAAAGCAGCTTCTTAAACAAGCTTTTTGACTTTCTTTGAGACTATCAAAACATTTCTCAACATTTGTCTCATGAAGTGTAAATTGAAGTGGAACTCCCGGTGGAGACTCAGTGAACATTGCCCTTAAATCTGAAATGAGTTCATGTTCGGGCCAATGAGTATAAATATTTTTTGTATCTAATTTAATGTTTATGATAATGGTGGAATTATTTCCCACTTTTATAGCTTCCTTCTCCAAACACTTGAGTTGTATTGAATGAGAGCTGTTGACTACCTCAGTGTTGATCCCACACAGCCAACAGCCCAGATGAAGAGTAATTCCAGCCGGGATTGTTTGTCCCTCTCAGCATTGAACATTTGGCCGAACTGCTTTGTAAAACCAATGATACTCACCTAGCCACACACACTTAGAGTGTCTTCAGAGATGCTGCCACACCAACACCAATTCAACCAGTGGCACAGGAAATATGAAAACTGCGTCAGCATACTCTGCTGAATGAGCACTTACATTTTAATTAACTGTTTTTGATATAGGATCTGGAAGTGAGTTACTTGCTGAATGATTCCTAGCCTCTGACCTGCTCTCGTGGCCACAATGTTTTTAATAGCTAGTCCAGTTAAGTTTCTGGTCAATGATGACCAAGAACAAAGAACAAAACAGCATGGGAAACAGGCCCCTCGGCCCAACGAGCCCACGCCACCACACTGATGTTCCCACCTCTACCCGTGATCCCTGTCTATGTTTATAGATCTATGGATTAAAAACCAAATTTGAGACAATTTAGGGAGAATTTGTTTTTGCCAATTAGCCTAAGAGCACATCTTTGGGATGTGGGAGGAAACCGG
Source organism: Sphyrna mokarran (assembly GCA_024679065.1). Taxonomy (NCBI): domain Eukaryota; kingdom Metazoa; phylum Chordata; class Chondrichthyes; order Carcharhiniformes; family Carcharhinidae; genus Sphyrna; species Sphyrna mokarran. Next base: position 35,107,688 of record JAGIQG010000022.1, on the reverse strand, counting down.
AGCTCCTGGAGAAAACCCACGCAAGCACGGGGAGAATGTGCAAACTCCCACAGACACAGGCCCAAATCCATGTATCTGCACAGCACAGCGATAGTCAATAAGCTGTTGTGTTGCCCATCAAATGGTCCAGGCCAAGCATACACTAACGACGTGAAGCACTAGAATGCTCTCGAAAAATCCAAGATCAGCCCTCTCACGACCCATCGCGTGTATGCCCCTTGTTTTACACAACAAAGTGGACAAAATCACCTGTAGGATAAAAACAAGTACATCAATATCATCATCTATTTAGACACTTCCCAGGGACTCCCAAGGCTCATGATCCCTATTTTAAATCAGTTTTCTATACCCCTCCATTCCCATTCTGTTCATGTGCCCATCTAAGTATTCCTTAAATAACTCTAGAGTACCTGCCTCCCCCACTTTACTTGGCAGCGCATTTCATATCCCCACCACCTTCTGTGTGAAAAAACTCCCTCTAGCATCCAAATTATACCTTACCCCCTCACCTTAAGCCCATGACCCCTCATAGTATTTGAGTTCATCCTAGGAAAAAGCTTAACCCTGTTTACTCTATCTATACCCCTCATAATCTTGTACACCTCTATTAGATCTCTCTAAGTCTACGTCTTTCTAAGGAAAACAGTCCCAATTTGCCTAACCTCTCCTCGTAACTCAGACCTTCCATACCAGGCAGCATCCTGGTAAACCTCCTCTGCACTCTCTCCACGTCCTTCTGGTAGTAGGGTGACCAGAACTGGACGCAGTATTCCAAATGAGGTCTAACCAACGTTTTATACAACTGCAACATTAAAGGCCAGCTCTTGTACTCTATACCCCTTCCTATAAAGGTTAGCATACTATATGCTTTCTTCACAACCTTCTCCACTTGCTCTGCCACCTTCAGAGACTTGTTCACCTGCACCCCCAGGTCCCTCTGCGTTTCTATACTCTTAATAGGTCTACCCTTTATCATATACCTTCCCCCTACATTCTTTCTCCCAAAATGCATCACCTCGCATAACTCCCAGGATGTTGATAGTAGTGGTTTCAATAATGGTATTGCCATTGAATGGCAAGGAGAAATGGCTATATTCTGTATTGTTAGAGATGGTCATTGTCTGGCATTTGTATGATATGGGTGTTACATGCCATTTGTCAGCTCAAGCGTGGATATTGTGCAGGTCTTGCTGCATTTGGACATGGATTGCTTCAATATCTGAAGAATCTCAAGTGGTGCTGAACAGTTATCAGTAAAGATTCTTACTTTTGATGTTATAGTGGAAAGAAGGTCATCGATGAAGCAGTTGAAAACAATTGAATATCAGATACTTCCTGGAGTGATGTCCTGGAGCTCAGACGACCTCTTATAAAAACGACAATCTTCTTTTATGCCAGATACGACTCCAACCAGTAGAGAATTTTCCCCGATTCCGACTGACTCTAGAAGACAAACCCTTCAATGTTTCAACAAATTTCTTATTCTGATGTATGATCCAGCTGATTGTCCATCTGCACATTTTAACCTATCTCCACATTTGAATGCAACTCTGACCACAGCCCCTGCAATTCCTGTGATAGGCAAGTTCTAAGAGTTACTGTTAGGAACTAGCAAGCCTTGGTAACAAATTCATAGTTGCATTGGGGAAATCTTTAAAACAGAAAGCACAAGGGCAGCACAACGCCACACAGTTCGCTCTGCTGCTTCACAGTGCCAGGGACCTGGGTTCAATTCCAGCCTTGGTTGACTGTGTGGGATCTGTATGTTCTCCCGTGTCTATCTAGGTTTCTTCTGGGTGCTCCAGTTTCCTCCACACTCCAAAGATGTGCAGGTTAGGCGGATTGGCCGTGCTAAATTGTCCTTTAGTACCCCAAAGCTTGTAAGTTAGGGGATTCGCAGGGTGAATGTGTAGGCCATGGGGAAGGGGTGGGGGGAGGGAGGCTGGGCCTAGATAAGATGCTACGTGGGTGCAGACTCAATGGACCAAATGGTCTCCTTTTGCACTGTAAGGATTTTATTATTCTCCGATTCTAGGTACTATTCAAATCTTCATTTCAATTAATGTATAAGATACTACATATATTTTGCATATTACAGATTTGTTTCTTTGACAGAAAGTTTCCAATGAGGACTGAGAGAAACATTGTAATGCTCATTCATTCACACCAGTGCCAATGAAATTGAGAATATCAGCTGTAACTATCTGGTGTTTGTATATTATCTTATACACAGTGAAGGAAGTGCAATGTATGATACAGTATTTCAACTGTAGCATTTCAAGGGAAATAACAGATTCTTATTGCAAAGTAGATGCCCCAACTTCAATTTCTTCAATTGAAGTGTGTCCTTAGTACTGCACTCCTACCAAATCAAATCATTATTAGGTGATAGGTTTCAATGTTTTTCTTTGTTTTCCTGCCAAGGATTTGATCTGGTTTTCAGGAATATGAAAGTACATACCTGTCTAAAATGCTAAAGTATGCAATATGCAACAAGTGGGCCCTGTGGCCTCAAATCCTCACAACTATATCAGGAAAACTATTCTCTTAAGCCCAGCAACTCCTGTGAAATGGAAGGCAAAACTTTTGCTTCTTTCTTGACCTCCTACATATTGAAGATTTGCAATGTGTACTTCTCCCCAAACAAGTAGTGCTGCAGCAGGGAGTCAGAAGCTGATGAAGGCGAATAAAGGGACTACGCCTTTCTGCATTCTATGAAATTGATGGCTTCTCTATCAGAAACCTTGGCACGGGATGAGGAGCCATTTTTGGCCCTGCTTTAGATTTGTTTTTGCCATAATCTCAGGACACGTTCTCTTGGTGCATCTACTGTCCAATGAAATTTTAACTTCTGTTTACTATAACTTTCACCATTTCTCCATAACAGATTATTTCCCTAAAAGTGGAAGCACAATAGTGGACGACAATGAAAAGATGTGTTTATGATGCATGTAATGTATGGACTGAGAACATTAAATCGACAATTGCTGCATTGACTACTGGATTCCAATCCCAGTAGTGTCAGCTGCTGTGAATTGGAGAAGCGTGTTTTATCTTTCAGACTAAGTTCAATTCATGTTAATACAGCGTGTGAACAGGCAATGAAACCCAAAAGCATGGCAGCTGCACAAATTTTATTAAAAGACATTTTATTGGAATCTTGATTGTACAAAAAACTTGTGTTCCTCCACTTTCATTCTGAAAGTATTATCCCAAATTTGGGATGACCCTAAAACCATTTTAATTCCCAAAGCACTGCAGGATAACCTGCCTGACATCTTCCATTGGCCACTCCTTCTGTCTTCAATTGTTTGTTTGCTGTTCATAGAAGTCTGAGCTCTAGCTCTGTGAAGTTTCAATCTTCCATTTTACCGACACTGCCTCTGATTCTGAAACCTTTCACTAGATGACACTTTGCTGACATGTCTATATTGATACTTAGCTGCAGGGCATTGAACTTTCAGACAGCAGGGGACAAAGGTCTGCAGTAAAATGAGACAGACTGACTTGAGAATGATGAAGGTACAAGGAGGTTTTAGGCCAGATGATATGGTCAAGATGCATAGCAAAGAGTGCAGCAAGAGTATAAGTCAAAAGGGGCAGGATGAGCTGTAAGGAATGAAACTATTGGAGTCACAAGAAGTGAGGCATATGGGCTTCTAAAAGATTGAGGGATGTGAAGGAATGTGTGAGAGAGGGTTACCAGGGCATGGGCAGCTGGAGGAGTCTGAGAGAGTGCAGTTAGTGCGGTTGTGAGATATCCACACGGAAATGGAAGTTCAGAGTAGATAGACCAGAAGGAAATAGTACACAGGGAATGGTGATGTATAAATGGGAGACTCATCTAAAATACTACCATGGGGCTAGGAAGAAGAGTCAGAATTCTTTACAGTTTATACAGCTAGGGGGAAAAACTTACATTTATTTAGTAACTTTCATGCAAGAACATTCCAAGAATTTCACAGCCAATGAATTACTTTTGAATCACTGTTGTTATTTAAGCAAATGCAGTAAAGAGGAAAATCATTTTGAATTTCAGGGAAATCACTACTATAGTAATTGCAATTTAATCTTAACTGCTTCCACAGATTTAAGCAGTTAACATCCCCATAGCAACCTTTGCAATGACACTTGTAAATTGTTGTTTACTCACTTCCCGGAGGAATGGCAATTATGCCAAGATCAAAGAGGTCACATTGAGCTGGCAGGGACCCAGAGCGAATTTAGAAATCAATAATAGAAAGTAAGATAGAGCTTTTTAATCACCATTTTTCCAATTGGCGTGCAGGGATTTTAGGAAGCTTTGGACGTGAACTTTCTCAAAGGTTTCTCTGCTTCACCACGGTAGCAGCTTTTCACATACAACGGAAATTCTCCCAAACTTGAACCAAGATTATGGCAACAAAGTGAGAGCACCATTGGTTCAGCAATTTTGTCTACCTTAGCCCCCTTGACAGAGTCAATTCTTGGTCAGTTTATGAATGGCAAGACTCAATCTGACAATGTTGCCTTAAACTCATCCTCTGCAACCCAGCCCTATTTTATTGTCTTTGACAATACTCACTGTCCCTGGGATTTCAGTGAGATTTTTGTTGAAATGGTTATTAGTTTTGCTTATATCTGAGGCCTGTTTTTACCATGCCAAAACAGGACTTTAAAGTCTCATTGGAGGACTGATTACAGGTTGTGGCAAAAAGCTCGAGTTGAGGAAACAACAGAACAAAGCTGAAAGAAACCCCTGTGTAGCTTCAAAATCCGAACTGCAGCTATTTGAGCCTTGCCTCCTTGAAATGCGAATAATCAAACAAAATTCAATGTTAACCATCCTCTGAGCTTTATCTTTCAACCCTGCCTCTCCATTCCCTCCCTCTTCCCTAGCAGCAAAACATTTAGGATCTCAGTCTGTACCGATAGCCAACAACCTTTTTCCTAATCAGATATTCAACCAACTGTTTAGGAAGAATTAATTAATGTGCCATCAGCCAAATGTTTAGAGAATCTGATTTATTTATCCAGCACTTGGTGGAAAAATATTTATGTTCTTAATTGTTTAATTGGATCTCCAGTTTTGTTTTACAATCAGATTTAAAAACCTGCTCATGCTACAAAAAGACATGCATAAAAATGCATTTATATAGCAACTTATATATAAACCTAAAGGTCCCAAAGTGCTTTAGTTGAGGAAGAATAGTCAATGTTGTGATGTAGGAAATAAAACTGCCCATTCGTTCATGGCAAGCTCCCACAAACAGCGTTGAGATAATATCCAAATAACTTGCCTTTTGGTCATTTTAACTGACGGAAGAATATTGGCCATCACACCAGGAAACTCCTTTGTTCTTCTTTGAAATAGTGTGATTTTAGTTACACCCAACAGAGATTTGGTGACAATGCCTCAGTTCATCATCTCAAATCAAGGCTGTTATTTTATTGCAGGACTGAGGGAGCATTGCACTGCTAGAGGCTTTGTTAGACTAAGGCCAGCTCTCTGTGCTTGGGTGGATGATTGTAAAGGTACCCACAAAAGAGAGCAGTGGATTATTCCTGGTCTCCTGCCCAATATTTATCACGCAATCAACATCACAATAAAAACAGATTATCTGCTTATTATCATATTGCTATTTGTAGGATTTTGTTCACCATAAATTAGCTGCTCTATTTTTGAACTGCTGACATACAATCCATAAAGTAATTCATTGGCTGCAAAACACTTTGAGATGTCTAATGGTTATGAAAAACATTATATAAATGCAAGTTCTCTTTTACACGACACACTGTCCTATAATTCTAGAATATTGTTTTGCAATCAAATACAGAATGGACTATCACAGAACTCTACTACTCCTGGGCTAACAACATCCACAGCCCCACCATTACCCCCCATCCCAATCACCCCACTGCCCCACCCACCACCTCCACACAACCTCATTAAACTAAGCTTCTTCCATTCCTCACTACCTTTTGTTTCCTACTGCCAATCCATTTTTCAATCTTGACATTTATTTTGCATTCACGCCATGTGTCTTAACTTCTTTAAAAATTTTCTTGCTGCCAACAATTTGTGGAAAATCCAAATATTTCCTCATAGCACAGTCCAATAGTTACCTCCGCAAAGAATTCCTGAGGGTTAGTGAACCATGGCCTATTGCTTTTACTGATTGCTCCCTTTAGCCCTGTGCTCTTTAGTTGAGCAGTGAAAGCATTCCACGCAGTGTCCTTAAGCATTTACACACAATATGTTGAGACTGGCTGGCCAGGAACTTTTAGGTTTATTACTTTTAAATGCCAATTTGGCTCACTTGTCAGCACCCAGGTCAGAAGGTGCAAGTTTTTCCCCTTGGGCATGAGCGCATAATCTAGCTTGATACTTCCAGTGCAGCACTGAGGGACGACTGCATTGCCAAAGGTACTGTCATTCAGATGAGTTGCTAAATCTGACATCCTGCTCAAATGGGTATAAAATATTCCATTTGGGAGAGGAGAAGAATTCCCACAATATTGTGGCCAATGTTTCTTCCTAAAAAAATAAGCAAAATACACTGTTTGATTTACCGTTGGGGCAAGTTTGCTGTGTAGAAATTGGTTCCTGCAATTTAGTAATATCAAGAGAGGACACACCACTGGAGGATCGATAGACATGATCGAGTGAGGTTATGATGGAATTGAGAGAAAGTGATGAAGATTTTAAAAACAATGTCCTGTTTTGTGGGTGCCAGCAGCCTTCAGTACCTCATTTAAGACACCAGTCTTCCAGTACTTGTCTAGTCAGTGAGTGTTAGCACCATAAATGCTGATAGGGAGGTAATACTGATATTTAAACACACTCACTTTCCAACAGGACTCACAGCACAGGTTCACTGGCTGATTTTTCCTTCCTTGTAGCAAAACTATTACTGTTAAACATGAGACTAAAATTAACTCAGTGCACAGTACGCGACTGAACTGAGGCACCTTTGTTGTTTATATGTTCCCTTTTAATGTGCCACAGAGTGCTACAGAACAATGTGCACATATTTTCTCCAAATATTTAAAAATAAACATCTCTGTGCAAAAGCTGCTGTAAAATCGATACATGTTTGAACTGGTCCATAAATTTTAATTAGGCTTTTCATACCTTCATTTTATCCAGATTAATATGATCTCACAAATGCTCCCCAGTATTCTCAGGTCTGGAGCACAGCTCCAAGGTTTAGCTGCTAAACTGGCCTCTCTCTTTAAGGTTGCTGATTTAAATCAAGGTCATTGTAACTGCTTCTAAATTTCCGAATTCATTCACAAGGTAATTATAATCAATGTTCCCTCAAATTCTTTTCAGTTGTGCATGATCTGTTTATTTCAACCCCCAATTCCTTTAAATTGTTTTGCACAGTCATGCATGGACATTAGCAAGACGATTTGTGAGTGGCCCACATGGCTTCTGGGTTGCTGTCCATTCATGCATTCGAAGGAACATTAGATGTAAGTATTTGTAAATTTCAGGCTGTAGATCATGGAGTTTCTTTCTTTTTCTTTCTTGAAAAAAACGACAAAAGCAAAATACACTGACTGATTTACTGTTGGGGCAAGTTTGTTGTATAGAAATTCCTGACTAGCAAAGTGGCTTTGAAATATGAAATTTCAAGACCTTGTATATCTTGGGTCATTACAGGCCAGGAGAAAAATTTATCTGCAGCTTGAATAAGAAGCTACAGATGTTCTGGTTCCAGTATGAATTGTGGCACAAGGACTTACAAAAGCAGATGGAATGCATTGCTGTTTCAGAGGTGTGGGAGACACAAATTGCCCATGTATGTGCACACCTGAGACAGGTTTTCTTGTGTGTGCAGGTAAGACAAGTCCACTTGCATATGGTCAAATGCAATCTGAACCCACTAATGAATGTGTTCCTTTCATGCAACCCACCATCCCACCCCCTCCCACCCCCACCCCCCACTTTTATTGATGCAGCCATTATAAAATGAACATTTACTTCCTGGCTTTCATTCCTGAGAATCTCGGGTAGTCACCCGCAAACTGTTAGTCCAATTAGAAGACAAGTAGCCACCCCTGACAAATAACAGGGGGATTTCCAAACAGGACCAAAGATTGGGGAGGAATAGCTAGGCCTTCTATTTTTGTGTTCTGACTGTCAGAGACACATCTATAAATAGATACTTCATTGTTTCAGTTTCTGGGCGGCTTTGAGTGCCTACATGAGCTCCATACATTGTTAATTGGTCAGTTCAATGACAGATGTGACCTCTGTCATTAGTAGGGACTCATACAATTGGCCAAGTTTAGGTCAGTCGGATTTCCTTTTAAGGTTCCACATTTCCAGCTCATTTGCTATCTATCAGTCTTTCTGATATAGTCAATAAAACAAAATCAAGTCTCTCAAATATTCATTCACTTTCATGGTTTTTTGTAGAACCAAGGCCAGAAGCTACAGTCTTCATGGAGAATGAGCAGATTTGCGGAGTCACATCCACCCTCCTCAGAAAAAGAGCTAAAATGGTGGATAATCCCATGTAGTAAAAATGTCATCAGAAATTTATCTTATTCAGCCATGGCAAACTTTGCTTCTATTCAAATGATATTAGCTGAGGTGAGAAGTGTTGTTCCTACAACCAGCGAGTTGGTGGCAATTGCTTTTGCTCATGTTGTCAAATCAGGCATGAGATTTTCACTTTCTGTCCTGAGAACCATTTTAGTTGGCCCCTGAAAAACTGGAGAGCCCAAATTGAAAATCCATTTCATCCACAAACGTCTTCCATTTCATTTTCTCTCTCCATTCCCGATAAGTTGTTTTGGATGTGATTTTGCTGTATAATGTATCATGCCATCCTCATCATCAGTTGTTGTGTGTTTGATCTGGAAGGAGTGTCTGTCTTCCTATCGGTAGGGCGGTTGTTTCTGCACGGGGTACGCTCGCTGAACCTTGAATGGCCTTGGAGTCCATATTGGAAGTTGTCCCAGCATGCGGAGGCCTGAACGAAGACCATGAGGTGTGAATGGAGTGTTAGGCCGTGAAACCACATGTTGACGCTCGCGCGAACTTAAAGGAGGCAGGTTCTTGCTCTGAGGAGGTGGTGATGGCATGGAGAATGGACTCGTAGCCTGAGAAGATACCTCAATGGTAGGTGTAAAGCTGTAGCGCTGGTGTAGTCCATGACTGGTGGGTCCGTTGTGTGGGCTGGGAGGGACATTATGTGAAGTCACTCGATGCTCTGATCTTTGCTGCGTCGCCTGTTGCTGATTCTTCTTTCTGTCCTTTTTTAGCAGGTCCTGGAGTTTCTCCACTTGTGTCTTTCTCATGTGGCAAAGTTTCCTTGTCATGTGAAACCTCTCCAGGAAACTTTCCAATGATATTTTACCAGCCAGGAATGTGTCCGTGATTTCCTATAAAGAAAAACAGTCTAATTATATACTTTGATCCAGTAACAGAGAGCACAATAAGACAAGGGACAAAGAAAATACTTCACTGGGAGAATTGAAGCAGGACACGTTTGGTGACCTTTATTCCTGAGTCTATGGAAATATCTGGGGGTCAGAGAGTGGAGGTCAACTCATATTAACGTATACATATTTTACAATGGAGTGTAACGGGATATAATATGACAAATATTGCAGCAAATCTATCTTGAAGATATGGAAAGAAAATCCCAGCACTGTTGATAAACCTAGTATGTGAGTACTGGTTAAAATGCAGCAGCTGAGTTGAGTGGTAGTGGAAGTTCTCATTCTGCTGTTACTGTGGTTTATAGCTGTTGCTTATAGCAATGAAGTTGCTTCTTGCAGAATGTCACTTTTATGCAATCAGGATGTCACATTTTTGCAAGCATGAATACAACAGGGTAGAACTAAAACAAAGAAGCTGAGAGCTGTAGATTATCTCTCAGTTCTGAGCTATACTCACTGGATTATGGAAATGAGGCACCTGTAAGTCCTTCAGAACTCCAGGCATTGTAACATAAAGGGCCTGATTTTACCATTAAGTTGCGCCCGTTTTCGGGTATGAAAACTTGGTAAGGCTGGAGATGGGGCGAGTAGTGCGATCCGCAACCGCCTCTGCACCCGTTCCCCCTTTACCAAGGACCTAAAATGGTCACGATCAGGACTGTGCCCGAAACGGGCGTGATAGCAATTTAAATGTATTTAAATTGAATTAATGACTGGACGACCAACTTTACCAGCACTTCCCCCATTACCACCACATTCGCCAATCCTGAATCTGCATGAATCAGACATGCTCAATAAAAGTCTGATTTATCAGTGAAGGTTAGTGAGGAGGTGAGTGCACAGCATCCGATGGCTCTTCACCACTCACAGATGTCTTATTGTTGCGGCCATTTTCTGTCTCAGGTTGGTGGCGGCTCTGTGAGTGTGTTGGAGGATTGTGGGGGGTTGTTACTCTGCAGGGTTTCTGATATCCAGCTTGCAATACAGACCCAGGCCTCAGCACTGACCTCGGGTCTTGTGATGCTGCTGGATCATAGTGCAGTCAGCTCACTCCCAGCTGAAATTCTGCTCAAAGTCCTTGCAAATTGCACCTCTGCAGCCTCTCAACTTTGCAAGGAGGTGTGATTCTGGGAAGCATGTGGCTGAGGGAATTGGGGAGGGCGGGATTGATGGTGGGAAGCATGAGGCTGGGGGAATTGGGAAGGGGGTTTGCTGGTGGGAAGCATGTGGCTGGGAGAATTGAGGGAAGGGGGGGCTGCAATTTTGGAGAACGTGTGGCGGAGGGAATTGGGGACGGGGCTGTGATTGTGGTGAGATGTGGCTGGGGAAGTTGGGGGAGTTCTGTGATTGTGGGGAGCCTATGGCTGGGGGAATTGGGTCTGTGATTGTGGGGAGCCTGTGGCTGGGGGAATTGGGGTGGGTGCTGTGATTGTGGGGAGATGTGGCTGGGGAAGTTGGGGGAGTTCTGTGATTGTGGGGAGCCTATGGCTGGGGAATTGGGGGTCTGTGATTGTGGGGAGCCTGTGGCTGGGGGAATTGGGGGGGTGGTGCTGTGATTGTGGCGAGATGTGGCTGGGGGAATTGGGAGGGTTCTGTGATTGTGGGGAGATGTGGCTGGGGCAATTGGGGGAGTTCTGTGATTGTGGGGAGTCTGTGGCGGGGGGAATTGGGGGGGCTGTGATTGTGGGGAGTCTGTGGCTGAGGGAATTGGGGGAGTTCTGTGATTGTGGGGAGCCTGTGGTGGGGGGAATTGGTGAGGGGCTGTGATTGTGGGGAGTGTGAGTGGGGGGAATTGGGGGAGTTCTGTGATTGTGGGGAGCCTGTGGCGGGGGGAATTGGGGGGGGTTGTGATTGTGGGGAGCCTGTGGCGGGGGGAATTGGGGGGGGTTGTGATTGTGGGGAGCCTTGGGGGGGCTGTGGGGGAATTGGGGATTGTGTTTGATTGTGGGGAGCCTGTGGCGGGGGAATTGGGGGGGTTGTGATTGTGGGGAGCCTGTCGGGGGGAATTGGGGGGGGTTGTGATTGTGGGGAGCCTGTGGCGGGGGGAATTGGGGGGTTGTGATTGTGGGAGCCTGTGGCGGGGGGAATTGGGGGGTTGTGATTGTGGGGAGCCTGTGGTGGGGGAATTGGGGATTGTTGTGGTGGGGGATTGTGAGGGGCTGTGATTGTGGGGAGTGTGAGGTGGGGGGAATTGGGGGGGTTGTGATTGTGGGGAGCCTGTGGTGGGGGAATTGGGGGAGTTCTGTGATTGTGGGGAGCCTGTGGCGGGGGAATTGGGGGGGGGTTGTGAATTGAGCCTGTGGCGGGGGGAATTGGGGGGGTTGTGATTGTGGGGAGCCTGTGGCGGGGGGAATTGGGGGGGTTGTGATTGTGGGGAGCCTGTGGGGGGGAATTGGGGGGATTGTGGGGACCTGTGGGGGGGAATTGGGGGGGTTTTGATTGTGGGGAGCCTGTGGTGGGGGAATTGGGGGGGCTGTGAAGCCTGTGGGGGGAATTGGGGGAGTTCTGTGATTGTGGGAGCCTGTGGTGGGGGGAATTGGGGGGGGTTGTGATTGTGGGGAGCCTGTGGCGGGGGGAATTGGGGGGGGGTTGTGATTGTGGAGCCTGTGGCGGGGGAATTGGGGGGGGTTGTGATTGTGGGGAGCCTGTGGCTGGGGAATTGGGGGGGTTGTGATTGTGGGGAGCCTGTGGTGGGGGAATTGGGGGGGTGTTGTGATTGTTGGGGAGCCTGTGGTGGGGGGAATTGGTGAGGGGTGTGATTGTGGGGAGTCTGAGGTGGGGGGAATTGGGGGGGGCTGTGATTGTGGGGAGCCTGTGGGGGGAATTGGGGGGGGTTGTGATTGTGGGGAGCCTGTGGTGGGGGGAATTGGGGGGGGTGTGATTGTGGGAGCCTGTGGTGGGGGAATTGGGGGGTTCTGTGATTGTGGGGAGCCCTGTGGTGGGGGAATTGGGGAGTTCTGTGTTGTGGGGAGCCTGTGGCGGGGGGAATTGGGGGGGGTTTGTGATTGTGGGGAGCCTGTGGCGGGGGGAATTGGGGGGGGTTGTGATTGTGGGGAGCCTGTGGGGGGGAATTGGGGGTGGTGTGATTGTGGGGAGCCTGTGGTGGGGGGAATTGGGGGGTTGTGATTGTGGGGAGCCTGAGGTGGGGGAATTGGGGGGGATGTGATTGTGGGGAGCCTGTGGTGGGGGGAATTGGGGGGGCTGTGATTGTGGGGAGCCTGTGGTGGGGAATTGGGGGGATGTGATTGTGGGGCCCTGTGTGGGGCCCTGTGGTTGTTGTGATTGTGGGAGCCTGTGGGGGGGGAATTGGGGGTGGTTGTGATTGTGGGGAGCCTGTGGCGGGGGGAATTGGGGGGGTGATTGTGGGGGCCTGTGGTGGGGGGAATTGGGGGTGGTTGTGATTGTGGGGAGCCTGTGGTGGGGGGAATTGTGGGGGTGGTTGTGATTGTGGGGAGCCTGTGGTGGGGGTAATTGGGGGGGGTGTTGTGATTGCGGGAGCCTGTGGGTGGGGAGAATTGGGGGGTTTGTGATTGTGGGAGCCTGTGGTGGGGGGAATTGGGGCGTTGTGATTATGGGGAGCCTGTGGTGGGGGGAATTGGGGGGGGGCTGTGATTGTGGGGAGCCTGTGGTAGGGGGAATTGGGGGAGTTCTGTGATTGTGGGGAGCCTGTGGTGGGGGGAATTGGTGAGGGTGATTGTGGGGAGTCTGAGGTGGGGGGATTGGGGGTTGTGATTGTGGGCCTGTGGTGGGGGAATGGGGGGGGTTGTGATTGTGGGAAGCCTGTGGCGGGGGGAATTGGGGGGGGTTGTGATTGTGGGGAGCTGTGCGGGGGAATTGTGGGGGCTGTGATTGTGGGGAGCCTGTGGTGGGGGGAATTGGTGAGGGGCTGTGATTGTGGGGAGTCTGAGGTGGGGGGAATTGGGGGCGTTGTGACTGTGGGGAGCCTGTGGTGGGGAATTGGGGGGTGATTGTGGTGGCGGGGGGAATTGGGGTGGGTTGTGATTGTGGGGAGCCTGTGGCGGGGGGAATTGGGGTGGTTGTGATTGTGGGGAGCCTGTGGTGGGGGAATTGGGGGGGGTGTTGTGATTGCGGGGAGCCTGTGGTGGGGGGAATTGGGGGGGTTGTGATTGTGGGGATACTGTGGTGGGGGAATTGGGGGAGTTCTGTGATTGTGGGGAGCCTGTGGTGGGGGGAATTGGGGGGGGTTGTGATTGTGGGGAGCCTGTGGGGGGGAATTGGGGGGGTTGTGATTGTGGGAGCCTGCGGGGAGCTGGTGGTTGCCTGTGGCGGGGGGATTTGGGGGTGGTTGTGATTGTGGGGAGCCTGTGGTGGGGGGAATTGGGGGGGGTGTTGTGATTGCGGGGAGCCTGTGTGGGGGGAATTGGGGGGGGTTGTGATTGTGGGAGCCTGTGGCGGGGGAATTGGGGGTTCTGTGATTGTGGGGCCTGTGGTGGGGGAATTGGGGGGGGTTGTGATTGGGGCCTGTGGTGGGGGGAATTGCGGGGGGTTGTGATTGTGGGGAGCCTGTGGCGGGGGAATTGGGGGTGGTTGTGATTGTGGGGACCTGTGGGGGGGGAATTGGGGGGGGTGTTGGGGGAGCCTGTGGTGGGGGGAATTGGGGGGGTTGTGTTGTGGGGAGCCTGTGGTGGGGGGAATTGGGGAATTGTGGGGAGCCTGTGGTGGGGGAATTGGGGGGGGTTGTGATTGTGGGGATTGTGGCGGGGGAATTGGGGGGGGTTGTGATTGTGGGGAGCCTGTGGCGGGGGGGAATTGTGGGTGGTTGTGATTGTGGGGAGCCTGTGGTGGGGGGAATTGGGGGGGGTTTTGTGATTGCGGGGAGCCTGTGGTGGGGGGAATTGGGGGGGTTTGTGATTGTGGAGCCTGTGGCGGGGGGAATTGGGGGTGGTTGTGATTGTGGGGAGCCTGTGGTGGGGGAATTGGGGGGGGGTTGTGATTGCGGGGAGCCTGTGGGGGGGGAATGGGGGGGTGTGATTGTGGGGAGCCTGTGGCGGGGGGAATTGGGGGAGTTCTGCGATTGTGGGGAGCCTGTGGTGGGGGGAAATTGTGGGGCCTGTATTGTGGGGAGCCTGTGGTGGGGGGAATTGGGGGGGTGTGTGATTGCGGGGAGCCTGTGGTGGGGGAATTGGGGGGGTTGTGATTGTGGGGAGCCTGGGGGGGAATTGGGGGGGATGTGATGTGGGGAGCCTGTGGTGGGGGGAATTGGGGGGGGCTGTGATTGTGGGGAGCCTGTGGTGGGGGGAATTGGGTAGGTTATTGTGGGGAGCCTGTGGTGGGGGGAATTGGGGGGGGGCTGTGATTGTGGGGATGTGGCGGGGTGTGATTGTGGGGAGCCTGTGGTGGGGGGAATTGGGGGGGGTTGTGATTGTGGGGAGCCTCTGTGGCGGGGTGAATTGGCAATTATGGGGAGCCTGTAGTGGGGAGAATTGGTGGGGGCTGTGATCGTGGGGAGCCTGTGGTGGGGGGAATTGGGTATGAATAGTGACTGTTGATGTGCTCGGGGCAAGCAGTAATCCATAACCTGTACATAATGTTCCTTTTCCATCTCCCCTTCCCCTTTTTAGAGTAACAAGGTGGCTTTTTTGTTCTTTTAATTGCTGCTGGAGCTGAGGAGAAGGAGCTGAGGAGGAATTGTAGGCACAGGAGGCCTGGGCCTTACCATTTCCAGCACCAGCGGGAGACAACCACCAGAAGCAGGAAGTGGCTGCCATTCACCTGGTGGGGTGTGGGGGATGGGGGGTGGGAACAGGAGGCGGAGTTGCATAGGAGAAGGAGGGAGCAGAGACCCCAGCAGTTCTGTGCACAAGTGTTCTTTGAGCAGATGTCGAACACCGTGTACCACCAACATTTTCAACTCCGAAAGGAGACCGTGTGATACCTGAGCAACCTGATGCAGGACTTGGCACCTAGAGGCAGGATCTCCATCCACTCTCAGGGGCTGCCAAAATTGATGGCCGCTCTAAACTTCTTCGCAACTGATTCTTTCCAGACTCTGAGCAGAGATGTCGATGGCATCTCCCAATCTGCTCTGCATACCTGTGTGAGGCAGGTCACTGAAACACTGTATACCCAGGTTGGCCAGTTCATCAACTTCAAACTGGACCCAGCGCAGCAGGAAGCCCGGGCTGCAGGGACGCCTAATGTGCACAGGCTGATCAAGCGCACACACATCACCCTCACATTGCCTGGGCTGCAGGGTTTGAGCTGTTGCGGGAATGTCTAATGTGCACAGGCTGATCAAGTGCACATACATTGCCCTAAATGCCCCTCAAAGATTTATAAATAGGAAGGGGTTCCACACCCTGAATGTTCAGCTGGTGTGTGACCATAACCATCATGCACATTCATAGCAGATATCCAGGCAGCATGAATGACAGCTTCATCGTCAGGAGCTCGGAGATACCGGAGGCATTTGCGGAAGAGCCCAGGCTATGAGGTTGGCTCCTGGGTGCCATGGGCTACCTGCTTTGGACATGGCTGATGCCGGTGTGGAGGCCTGTGTCCGAGGCAGAGACCCATAGCCACTCGCGTGATGCGATTCCGGTGCCTGGACTGATCTGGCAGGATCCTCCAATACAGCCCAGTGGTCTGTTCCCGTACAGTGATCATGTATTCTGCCTTGCACAATCTGGCTCTACACAGAGCTGACTTCTAGGAGAAGGAGGAGGACATGGAAGCTGACCTGCTGGGCATCGCTGGGGAGAACGAACAGCAGGAGGAAGAAGAGGAGGAAGAAGATGAAGAAGGTATGCCGAGGAACATCAACTGGGCGCTCGAGGGCTGGTAACCCAAATGAGACATGCCAAGGTGGCAAGGGAAACCCTGGTTATCAGACAATTAACTCGCTAGGGGTTTGTGTCTGTAGACCAGTGTTGGCCTGGGAAGCAAGCAAGGCAGGCAATAGCTGGTCCATCTGAAAGCTTTGGGATCCTTTAAACAGCCTCATAGTTGGTCCAACGTGCCCCTCCTGCATTCCCTGGCTCTGTTGCTACATCTCCAGAGCATCTCAGAGAACCAGCATGCCAGAGGCCTCAGATATTCCCTCCTCCACCTGATATACATTATCAGATGTGTTGTGCTCACTATAGAGTGACCTAGAAGGCTCACCACTAACTGGACCTACCAGTTAGTATCTGGGTTGGTGAGTTGTAAAGTGGCAGTTGATGCCAGCACTGTGCCACCCTCAGAGGTCCCTTCACCCATATTCTCCAAGGACTTGTCCAAGCTGTCTGAACCAGAAGTGACAGGAGCTGTACTTGGGACCTGTAACAAGACTAGGCTAAGTGTAAGGGAGGGAGACGAATCCGGGATGCCAAACATATGATTCACATATTTCCATTGAACAAACAAAGCACCAAAAAAATTACATCACAGGAACAGGCCCTTCAGCCTGCCAAGCCTGTAGCAACCAGGCTGCCCATCTTATTTGTAACTCCCTACCTTTCCAGGATCCATATGCCTCTATTCCCATCCCATTCAAATAGTTGTAGAGATGTCCCTTAAAGGTCACTATCGTATCTGCATCCACCACGTCCCCCGGCAGTGAGTTCCAGGCACCCACTACTCTCTCTGTGCAAATAAACATGCCTCTTATATCTCCTTTAAACTCGTGCCTCCGAGGAGTTGCCTCAAAATGATTGAAGGAAGACCAGTGCTCATGTCTAGAAGGCAGCCCGACCATGCTGTTGCTGACAGGCTGCATCTTTCCTTCTCTGGAAAGCTCTAGTACCCGCTCCTCAAAGGGGGTCAGGACAGAGATCTGGCTCACCATTCCCTGTCTTCGCCCTCTCATGGGTGTTGTGTTCCGTCTTCTCCTGTGGAGATAGATGGAGTCATGAAAGAAATGGTGGCATGACTCCTGCAGAGTATCAAATGGTGGTCCTTCGAGGCAAAGCACAGTGAGACTCATTGGGGGAAAGGAGGTGCTTGGGGCTCAGGAGCTGGAGGCATGCAGGGTGCTGGGGATGGAAGGGTCTGGGGGTGATGCAAAACGGGGTTCAGCACTCACCCTTGCTGCATGGTTTTGTTCTGGTACTGCTTCCCGGTTCAGGGGGCCTATGCCCTGGCACTGACCTGCCCCTCCAAGGCCGCATTTCCATCAGCTCCCTTGGTTTGTGCCTTCTTGGGGGAAGATGGTGTCCTGCCTCTGTTGCATCCAGTAGCCTCCCTAGGTCACCCTTAGAGAATCGGGGGGGGCTGGCTGTACCCACATTTTGTGCAGGAATGCCTGCGTGCCTGTCCATTCTTGAGATTTTAATAGAGTTGCCCATATTAGGGCAGATTAGCTTGGCAGAGCATTCCGGCAAATTACACGCAGTTTGTTTGTTTGCATTGAGGGGAAGGCAAGCGAGCACTTGCATGTGTGCTGTCAGGAATTTGTGGGGTGGGGGGGTGGAGTGGGGGGTGGTATGGTGGTGGAGGGGTAGTGTGTGGGGTCGGTGGGGGGTTGGTGGTGGTGGTAGCAGGAGGGGCAGTGGTGAATGAGTGCTTCAATGATTGGGCATGATCATCGTCATAAATGACATCATCACATGTGAGAACACATGTTCTCACATGTAATGGCCATTATAGAGACTTGGATGTCTCAGGTACAGGACTGGGTATGACAGGTCCCGGGATTCAGATCCTTCAGGAAGGACAGGGAGGGAGGCAAAAGAGGTGGTGGAGTGGCACTGTTGATCAGGGACAGTGTCATGGCTGCAGAGAAGGTGGATACCGAGGAGGGAATGTCTACGGAGTCTCTGTGGGTGGAAGTTAGGAATAGCAAAGGGTCGGTGACGTTGCTGGGTGTATTCTATAGGCCGCCCAATAGTGACAGGGAAGTTGAGGTGCAGATAGGGAAACAGATACTGGAGAGATGTAGAAATAACAGAGTTGTTGTGATGGGAGACTTCAATTTCCCAAACATCGACTGGAATATCCCAAGGGTAAGGGGTTTGGATGGGGAGGAGTTTGTTAGGTGTGTTCAGGAGGGTTTCCTGACACAGCACGTGGACAAGCCTACGAGAGGAGAGGCTGTACTGGACCTGGTACTAGCTAATGAACCAGGACAGGTGATGGATCTCTCGGTAGGAGAGCATCTTGGGGATGGAGATCATAATTCTATCTCCTTCACCCTTGCGTTGGAAAAGGATAGTATCAGGCAGGCTAGGAAGGTGTTTGTCTGGAATAAGGGGAAATATGAAGACATCAGGCAGATGTTGGGGCGAATAAACTGGAAGGAGGTGTTCTTGGGGAAAAGCACAGAAGGAAGGTGGCAGATATTCAAGGAATGCTTGTCTGGAGCTTTGCACGACAACGTTCCGGTGAGACAAGGAGGTTTTGGTAGGACGTGGGAACCGTGGTGCACGAAGGCTGTGGTGAACATAGTCAGGAAGAAAAGAAAGGTGTATAAAAGGTTCAAAGAGCTAGGAGATGTTGGGGATCTAGAGAAGTATAAGGCTTATAGAAGAGAGCTTAAAAAGGAAATTAGGAGAGCCAGAAGGGGTCATGAGAAGGCCTTGGCTGGTAGGATTAAGGAGAATCCCAAGGCCTTCTACAAATATGTGAAAAGTAAAAGGATGAGAAGAGAAGGGATAGGACCTATAAAAGGTGAAGGGGGAAAAGTCTGTATGGAACTGGAAGAAATGGCAGAGGTACTTAATGAGTACTTTGTCTCAGTATTCACGGTGGAAAGTGATCTGGGAGGATGCACTACAAGTTTGCGGCAGACTGAAAAGATTGAGTATGTAGATATTAAGGAAGCGGATGTGTTAGAACTTTTAAATGCTATCAAGATAGACAAGTGTCCGGGACCAGATGGGATGTACCCCAGGTTATTGTGGGAGGTGAGGGATGTCATTGCAGAGCCCCTGGCGATGATCTTTGCGTCGTCGATGGAGACGGGAGAGGTTCCGGAGGATTGGAGGATTGCGGATGTGGTCCCTATTTTCAAGAAAGGGAACAGGGATAGTCCTGGAAATTACCGACCGGTGAGTCTGACCTCAGTGGTTGGTAAGCTGATGGAGAGGCTTCTGAGGGACAAGATTTACGAGCATTTGGAGAAGTTTAGGTTGATTAGAAATAGTCAACATGGTTTTGTAAAAGGCAGGTCGTGCCTTACGAGCTTAATTGAGTTCTTCGAAAATGTGACTGAACACATTGACGAAGGAAGAGCAGTGGACGTGGTGTACATGGACTTCAGCAAGGCATTTGACAAGGTCCCACATGCAAGACTTCTTGAGAAGGTGAGAGGCCATGGGATCCAAGGGGCTTTGGCCTTGTGGATCCAGAACTGGCTTGCCTGCAGAAGGCAGAGGGTGGTTGTGGATGGCTCTTTTTCTGCATGGAGGTCGGTCACCAGTGGAGTGCCCCAGGGATCTGTTCTAGGACCCTTGCTGTTTGTCATTTTCATAAATGACCTGGATGAGGAAGTGGAGGGATGGGTGAGTAAGTTCGCCGATGACACGAAGGTCGGTGGTGTTGTGGATGGTCTGGAGGGATGTCAGAAGTTGCAGCATGACATTGACAGGATGCAAGACTGGGCGGAGAAGTGGCAGATGGACTTCAACGCGGATAAATGTGTTGTGGTCCATTTTGGCAGATCCAACGGGATGAATGAGCACACTATCAAAGGTAGGAGTCTTAGCTGTGTGGAAGAGCAGAGGGATCTTGGGGTCCGGGTCCATAAGACTCTCAAATCGGCCTCCCAGGTGGAGGATGTGGTTAAGAAAGCTTACGGTGTACTGGCCTTCATTCATCGAGGGATTGAGTTCAGGAGTCAGGAAGTAATGCTGCAGCTTTATAGGACCCTTGTCAGACCACACTTGGAGTACTGTGCGCAGTTCTGGTCGCCTCACTATAGGAAGGACGTGGAAGCTATTGAAAGGGTGCAGAGGAGATTTACAAGGATGTTGCCTGGATTGGGAGGCATGCCTTATGAAGACAGGTTGAGGGAGCTGGGACTGTTCTCCCTGGAGAGACGAAGGTTGAGAGGCGACCTGATAGAGGTTTACAAGATGTTGAGAGGAATAGATAGGGTGGACTCTCAGAGACTATTTCCCAGGGCTGAAATGGTTGCGACGAGAGGGCACAGATTTAAGGTGCAGGGAAGCAAGTACAGAGGGGATGCTAGGGGAAAGTTTTTCACTCAGAGGGTGGTGAGTGAATGGAATCGGCTGCCGTCGGTGGTGGTCGAGGCAAACTCGTTGGGGTCTTTTAAAAGACTTCTGGATGAGTATATGGGATCCAATGGGATTGGGGGTTATAGATAGGTCTATGGCTGGGTAGGTTTTTGATGTGTTCGGCACAACTTGTGGGCCGAAGGGCCTGTTTGTGCTGTAGTGTTCTATGTTCTATGTTCTATGTTAACACCATCCACCAGGTACACGGAACATACTCTTGCGACTCGGCCAACATCTACCCAATACGTTGCAAAAAAGGATGTCCCGAAGCATGGTGCATTGGGGAGACCATGCAGACGCTACGACAACGGATGAATGAGCATCGCTCGACAATCACCAGGCAAGACTGTTCCCTTTCTGTTGGCGAACACTTCAGCGGTTACGGGCATTCAGGCTTCGACCTTCGGGTAAACATTCTTCAAAGGGGGCCTTCACGATACACGACAGCGCAGAGTTGCTGAGCAGAGTTCCGCACACGTGAGGATGGTCTCAATAGGGATCTTGGGTTCATGTCGCACTATCTGTAATCCCTATGACTGGCCTGGGTTTGCAAAACCTCACTTACTCTACTGTCTGGAGACAGTACACATCTCTTTAACCTGTGCTCAGTGCTCCTTCCACTCACATTGTTAGCCACTTTAAGTCTTGAATAGCAGGTTAAGTGCAAAGATTCGTATCCTAATTAGTAATCTGTAAACAGTCTGTGCTGTTATATGTACTGTCTGAGGCCAGAACTCTCCATTCACCTGACAAAGAGGTGAACCTCGAAAGCTTGTGAGTTTACAATCAAATAAATCGATTGGACTTAAACCAGACTTCTTTCAATGATTGGGGACAAGGGAGAGAGAGGGAGGTATCATACAGGCAAAGATGGGGGCCTTGTGTGGGAGGGTCTGGGAATGGGGCAGGGCAGATCTCTCTGCCTGAGATGAGTGAGGGGAAGGGCGGGGTGGTTGCAATCAATCTGGGTGGTGGGTAGGTGGGAGGATAAGGGGGTTGGTAGTGTTGTGGGGATGGGGCAATGTATGTGCGGGCCAGGGGGAGGTATTATTTAGGCTGGGAGGGATGTGATAGGGGAGCAGCAGTCTATCTTTTTTTTTGGTGAGTATGTGCAATTGGAGGTGCTGATTGGAGCTGCAGGGTTTCGGGGTCTGATAAGTCCCGTCACATGCTACGCAGTGCAATTCAGAATCACTGATTACTTCCAGGCAGAGTGTGTACCGGGGAGCCGAGGAATGTGTCTAAAAGTCACTGAAACACTCCCAGATTCAAGTCTGCCCAGCACTTAGAATCAAAATGGTAATATCGGGCCCAAAGTTTTAAAAGGCCCAGAAACTACTAATGAGGAAATTCAATCATTAAATCTTTGAATAATTGTTTTATATCAATCCTAGATTATTTTCCACACCGTGTTTTCTCTCCCCTCTCTACCCCACTCTCTGCAGCGGTGTTCTGGCAGCTCTGACCACAGTGTATTTTATTGACTGTTCAGTTCTTCAGAGCGCGCTTCCCATCCTTTGAGGTCCTTAGCTCTGTGAGGCAGCAGTGCTAACCACTGTGCTACTGTACATCCATGTTAAGGCATCCTCGAGGTACTTGGGTTGCTTTCGCAGCATCACCTTTCCTAGTGTCGTTGCCGTGGGTCTGTTACCACCCACTGATTGGGCCTGTGGGACCAAAAACCCACTCACCCTTCTTTTTGCTTGACAAGTTTGGAGGCACCAGCGGGTAGGCAGCCTCCCATAAAATCACTGAGATGGTCTTGTGCTTGCAAATATAGGCTTCAATCCCCATTTGGGCGTACAGAATCCTGAAGCCTGGGGTTAATCCAGCCCAAGGTCCGCCAGCTAAGGAAAGCTTAGAATGATTATCAACATATATCTCAAATAGCTTGCAAGTCTCTGCAATAAATGATTTGATTTGATTTATTATTGTCACATGTATTAACATACAGTGAAAAGTATTGTTTCTTGCACAGACAAGCGTACCGTTCATAACGAAAGTAACAAGAGAGTGCACAATGTAGTGTTACAGTCACAGCTGGGGTATAGAGAAAGATCAACTTAATGCAGGGTAGGTCTGATGGCAAGAGGGAAGAAGCTCTTCTTGACTTGGTTGGTTTGTGACCTCAGACTTTTGTATCAAAAGAAGAAGGTGGAAGAGACAATGTCCAGTGTGTGGGGGGTCCTTAATTATGCAGCCTACTTTGCCGAGGCACTGGGAAGTGTCGACAGTGGCAATGGATGGGAGGCTGATTTGCGTGATGGATTGGGCTACATTCATGATCTTTTGAAGGAGGAAAATGAAGGAAACTCCTTTTTTTGGTTTAATCAGGTACATACAAGTAATAAATGTTGGATATATGTGTTCCTTAAATGTTGACATGGTTACATCCTACTATATTCAGTTTAATCACATATCACAGAATAGATTCAGGGCTATCAGTGCAGTGTCAGCTTTACTGAGGCAGTTTGTTTAGAAGCTGTTGTTTAGTTTTTGCGGGCTTTCCCAGTTAACCTGAATGATGGTGACCAGGGTCAGATTTCCTACCCATCCATTTACACAATTCATGGTGGCAACAACTAAAAATTTTCTTTAATAGCAAAGAAATTATAACTAAAACACGGTGTCACTCAATTCAGAAAAATATGTTTCAAAGCAACTTCAAAACCACGACATAAACAACTAACTTACAATTCGGTGCAGCGAGCTGGGGGAGGGGAATCACTTCCTGTATGAAATATTGTGCAAGTGACAAATGGAGAAACGGTGTCAATACTGGTCCTTCCTGTGTGTGAACACTGCAACCTGCCAACCTATGTGATCTGGTGCAGAGCATCAATCGTGTGAAGGATAGGAATGTATGGACCACAACTTCCTGAGGTAGCAAAGTACATTATGAAGCCTGCCTAACCGTGTTCAAGTTGTTAGGAGCACTAGTTTATGTAATGGGACTGAAGTATTTCTGTTTTTTTGTAAGTACTAATTTTAGGAAACAGTCTCCAAAACCTAGCAGATTGTGTCTGATCTGTTGGAAAGAGACCTCACAGCTTGACCAAAGCAGCCTGGTCAGTGGTCGCAGTGGAGGTCAGCAAGCTTGGGATCAGCCTAACAACATTGGTTCAGTGCTGAAAATATCTCAATGACCTTTTAAGGGGGAGGGTAGCTTCATTGTGGAGATATCCATGCACAGAAAGATTTTGGAAGGGTATTGTCCCCTGCACTGCCCAAAGATGTGAAGTATCATGATGCACAAATACCAATGAATGTGGCTTCAAGGCCTATGAAGATGTTGGGGTGTGAGGTTTTTGGAGGTGGGATAGCGCACTGATTTTTGGGCACTAATCATTGTGCAGCCCACGGGGTTCTCAAAAACCATATTTATGAAGGAGCAATTGTACAGGAGATTCAAAACCATTGCAGTGTTTTCTTTAATTCTGGTTTCACAGGATGTGAGTAGCTATGCACTGCTGCAGGTGAGTTAGACAAAGGCAGAAAAAGGCCTAATGAATCCCCAGAAACTGGTAAATCCGGGGATTTGGGCAGTGACGGTTTGCGCCGATTAGGAGTGTAGAGGATAGACATGGTGGATTTAAGGCAGGAGGCAGATAGGAAGATAGGGGAATTTCTACCTTAGGCAGCAACCCCACCCCTTCCCCAGTGCGCAAAGATCCATCCCCCCAAATGTACTAACCCCCTTCCTCTCCATCCTTTGAAGAATTAAAGAAAAGACTGCTCACTCCTGCCTGGCAGCCTCCACAACTGTTTTATGGCATTGGCAGCAGACTAATGGGGTCAACTGACTTGGTAAAAATTTAAATTTGGTAAAGTGGTCTGCTGATTTTGGCTCCTGCCTAATTAGCACCCCCTCCTTATTATAGGGGTGCGCTCAGGAGTGGGTGGAAAGATGATGGGGTGGACACCCTTCCTAATTTAAGTGGTCCCTGCTAAACTACATCAGGAGGAGGCTACTAAAATGCAGCCCTTTACATCCATCTTTACGATCGACAATGGAACAAAACGAGGTTCCCACATGGTGTGCAGGGAACACAATATGACATGTGGATGTATTATTGCGGTCAGTGTTATTAGACTGCTAGTAAGTTTAAATGAGAGTTAATTACTCTTCCAAAATGGCAGACAGGCTCCAGATTTCAGAGCTCTTTTCTATTATTGCCTTCCTGTGAGATGACATCAGGTTTGTGACCCATTGATGGCCTGGATGTTACATCACCACAGCACCTAAACAGTCCAGTTTTCAACACGTAACATTCAGCCCAATTGATCCTAATCGTAACCGAACCAGGCAAGTTCCAACCACTCTGGATAACTTTCCAGTATAATTTTCAGCTGAGAACATGTACCTAAAATAAACATTAGTATGATAATGATAAAAAGCCAGAGAGGTCTAGAGTAACTACATTAATGATAAACAGACTGCAAAAACACAGACATCTCAATTTACCTGTGTATAAAAATCCTTCATTGTGCAGTGATATTTTCTGCCTCCCATTCAGATTGTTTCATTGTATCTTCATTGGACTGTATTTCTGTTTAATTTTACCCACCTATTCTACTCCTTTTCGTTGGAAGAGTGAGTTTAGAATTTCTGTATTTTCAGCGTTTTTCTCTAAATCCCTATTCACTCTTCTCATTTTCAATGTGTGCGTAAAATTTAATCAGATTGCCTCTTGTTGATGGAAAACCAACAGCAAAGGAAAATTTTGCAGCCGATTAAGTTTTCTAAGTTTGGTTAGCACTGTAAGGAGTTACTAATATATTAATCAGACCATGATGATCTAATTATGAGATCAGTACTGAGATGACTGAGCGGCTCCCAGACTTCTAGATGTAGAACAAACTGCATCCTGAATAATATCTGCTTATCCTGAAGTCTTTGGAAATAGATCTTCATAAATTAAACCATACTGACTATCTCATGTTTATAATAAGGAAGCAAAGCCTCATCAAGGTTCGATAAGACTCGAGAGAGTGTTATTAATAAACTATCATGAATAAAAAGAGAAAATGCTGGAAAATCTCAGCAGGTCTGGCAGCATCTGTAAGGAGAGAAAAGAGCAGATGTTTCACTTCCAGTTGACCCTTTGACAAAGTTGCAGCTTGAAACATCAGCTCTTTTCTCTCCTGACAGATGCTGCCAGGCCTGCTGAGATTTTCCAGCATTTTCTCTTTTGGTTTCAGATTCCTGTATCCGCAGTAATTTGCTTTTATCCAGTTTTAACTATCATGAATGCTTGGCAACAGCATCCAAACAAGTTTTGGGGAGGAGTTGACATAGTGCTTCTGTTGCTGAACTGGTACTGAGACTTAGGGGATCATGATGTGGAGATGCCGGCGTTGGACTGCGGTCAAACAGAAAGAAATCCCACAACACCAGCTTAAAGTCCAACAAGTTTATTTGTAGCAAATGTCGCAAGCTTTCGGAACAGGCTGTCCCTTTGTCAAGTGGCTGGGAGTTCCCAGGGGATCCACAGCTGAGGGTATTTGAATTCAATTAAAATCTGGAATTAGAAGTTTACTGATGACAAAGAAACCATTGTTGATAGTAGTAAAAACCCATCTGGTTCACTAATGTCCTTTTGACACAACACTTAAGAAGAATTAAACTGAGCACTTGAAATGCCGTAGCATTTAAAGCTATGGGCCAAGTGCTGGAAAATGGGATTAGAATAGACAGGTTCTTGATGGCTAGTGCAAACATGATGGGCCGAAGGGCCTTTTATTCTGCTGTAAAATTTTATGGCTGTGATCTTTTGTTCTTTGATCTTACAACCTCGTCCTACCCAAGGCAAGGTAGTTTGAGTGGGTGAGACAGAAAATGAGAAATGCATCATACTGGTCCTGTTTTGTTGGCAAACTCAGCTTTGCGCCAAGCAAAGGAGTTGATGAAGGTGGGAGGGAATGAAGGAACTCTGCAGGGGATGATTGGGGAGGAAGAGAGGGAACCTGGTAGAGCTGCTGATTGGCAGGGGAACTCTGTAGATGGGGCAATCAGCAAGGGGAAGGGGGAACTCTGCAGATGGGGGTTATCAGTAGGGGTGGAGGCAGTGGGTGGTGATCTCAGTGGGGCAGGGTAAACTGGCATAAGGGGTGATCGGAACAGATCTTTGTGGGTGAGGGCTGACAGGAGATCTCCCAGTATATTGGACGATCAGCAGCTCAGCAGCCACCCAGCAGCCCTGCTGAATTGTATCCAGGCAGCTCACCAAAAAAATCCAGTACCTTATGACTATACGACAACATTGAAACAACATTGATATAGATCCTGTGCCAAGCTCAATCCCTTTCTGGACTTTGATCAACAGGGATTTGTTCTCACCGAGTTGTTCCTCAGCACAGCCCAGTTGGGCCCAAGCAAGAAAATAACTGGGGGGGGGAGGGGAGAGTGTGGTTGATGATTGCGGATGGAGGTCATCATAGGTTAACTTTTACAGTAGATTCCTGAGATTAATAACTCTGAGGGAAAATAAAATTAAAAATACAAGTCTATACAAGTACATGTGAGCAGCTCACCTTAGCCAAAACTAAACAGTGTTTTGTTGCCAGAACTAAAATAAATTTGCACAGACAACACAGATCCTCATGAGATCCAGGATGGTTTGTAATCTGTGAGATCTGGGCAAACATGGTGGCTAATTTGCATGCAGCGGTTTCCACGGGGCTTGACGGGCCAAATGGCCTCCTTCTGCGCTGTATGATTGTATGATTCTATGAGGAACAAATTAACTGGTTATCTGTATAGGGCACTGCTAAATGCTGAATAAGTGGCACCCTTAGAAACAACATGACTGAAAAAGGATCACACAATGAGTTAGAAAAAGTTATTATTACATAGGGCACATTTGTCATATCATAGTTAAACATACATTGGAATGTGTCGGACTGGGTTAAGGGACAAAACTAACTTTATTGCCCTTCATCCTTTCTCACATCTACTCAGCATATTGAATTCTTTTCAAGGGGATTCAAATGTCTTTTCTTTCATTCTGCTCAGTGCATAAATATTCAACATGCTTTCGCACCCAGAGCAGGTGAGATTCACAACTCCTCCATCAACCAGCTGCCCTCAACACTCCTCCTGGGATTCCTATTTCATTTCTCATCAAGTTGCCAATGTCCAGCTTTTGTTCAGATCTTTTTGAGGAGAGATTGCCGCTGCTTACTTTAACATTTAAAATGCATGTCTGGTTTCCCAGATTTTATCAACTCTCTTTGATGTGATTTTCTTTCCCCAACAGGTTTATAGGAACCACAGTAAAATATTAAAACCAGGCTGGTGTGAGCTGTCAATGTGATGTAAAGCTCATCAAAGCCTTAAAATGGAATTCAGAACCACTTGGATGGAGCAAGACTGGCTCAGGGAGAAAAATAATAAGTTTAGAAAAGTCAAACCATTACAGTTACTGGCATAAGGAAATCAGGAATGGATGTGACCAATTTCCCATATAGACCCAGGGTCTGTAATCTCACAGACACAGAAAGCTCACGCTGTTCTCTTAGCTTCAGAACCATGAATTGAAATGACAGCAATATAACCTAAAATATATTAATTCAGATATAGGGACTTGGATCAAAAATTAAAAAAAAGAGTATAACGCAGTCTAAATACTGTAAAACAATTAGGGCAGCACAATGGCACAGTAGTTAGCACATCTGCCTCGCAACACTAGGGAACCGTGTTCAATTCCAGCTCTTGGGTCTGTGGGGAGTTTGCACGTTCTCCCTGTGGCTGCGTGGGTTTCTTCCGGGTACTCCAGTTTCCTCCCACACTCCAAAGATGTGTGGGTTAGGTTGATTTGCCACATTAAATTGTCCCTTAGTGTCAGGGGGATTAGCAGGATAAGTATGTGGGGTTACAGGTATAGAACTGGGTGGGATTGTTGTTAGTGCAGGCTCGGTGGACTGAACGGCCTCCTTCTGCACTGTAGGAATTCTGTGAAGTTCTGACAATTATTAGTCAGAAGCACTCCAAAGAAGTTGAGAAATGATCCATATAATATGTTAGATTCTAACTGGGAACTAAGGGATGTATCAAAACATAACGACTGGGATTATATTACCTCACTCAGAGGTGAGGCTTGTAAAATCCCATGAGACCAACAGAGAATTCCATTCTGTAAGCCTTGCTGGTTTTGATTCCAGAATGGGCGTGCTGGTAAAGGTCTGGCGAATAAGTTATACTATAAAACAAAACGTAATATTGGCACCATCATCAGTTTTGGTCTCCTTACTTGAGAAAACATATACTGGCACTGGAAGGGGCACAAGGGAGATTCATTAGGAGTTGAGAGAACAGACTGAGTAGATTGGAGCTATGCTGATTGGAATTTAGAAGAATGAGGGGCGATCTTATGGAGACATATAAAATTCTGAAGGGAATAGGTAAGATAGAAGCAGGGAGATTGTTTCCACTGGCAGGTGAAGTTAGAACTAGGGACCATACCCCAAAATAAGGGGGAGCAGATTTAGGAGTGAGCTGAGGACAAATTTCTTCACCCAGAGGGTTATGAATCTGTGGAATTCCCTACCCATTGAAGCAGTTGAGGTTACCTCATTAAATGTTTTTAAGACAACGATAGATAATTTTTTGAACAATAAAGGAATTAAGGATTATGATAAGCAGGTGGGTAAGTGAGTGTATGAAAAGATCAGTTGTGATCTTATTGAATGATGGAGCAGGTTTGAGGGGCCAGATGGCTTACTCCTGCTCCTAGTTCTTATGTTCTTATCTGAAAATGCAACATTAGTTTTCACACATAAACTGACAACACTCAGCTCTATCTCAGCACCAGCTCTTTTGATGACTCCACAGTTGCTAATTTGTCAAACTGCTTCTCCAACATTAAATACTGGAAGAACAGGAATTTCCTCCAATTAAACAGTGGGATAGGTTCAAATGCTGCTCCTAACAATTCTGGCATGTAAGGACATGCCAGAACTGTTAGGAGCTGTGTCTCTGAATACTATGTTATCATCCATTGGAGTGTATGTGGATGTCCACTACCCATTTCTTCCAACACATTCAACCTTACCACCAAATGAGTAATGGGAACACGTAAAACTCTCCTGCTATAACTATCCTATTAGCTGGTATAAGTATGGCTATGGCTATGAAAGAATGAAGTGACGTAGGTAAAGAAATCAGCTGTTTTGTTCACACAGGAATGAGATGAATGAGCAGTTAATCTGTTATGATTATGGTATGGTAATGATTATGGCAATCTGGTATGAGGCAGCCAGGACAACAGGAAATATCCATCTCCTCAATGAATAAGATCAAAGATGGTTAACGTATAACTGAAAGAGCAGTCACGGCCTCTGTTCAATATCTCACCAGGTAATACAGAACTGTCTGAAGCAACAGCCTTGATTATGTGCTAGATTGGGTTTTGAACCTGTAATCTCAAATATGCAAGTGGATATAACAGAGCTACAAAAAAAATCAAAGTGAGATGAAGGTGTTAACTCGTTTGATTAAGTGATGTGAAAATCAAATTAAACCCATTCCATGTCAAATCTCTTAACCTAAGGATTTTGGCCTCAAGTACGCTTACTGTGTTTTCTTTACACCTCTCAATAAGACAGTCCAATAAAAAAGCAGCGTAATATTTGTAATGACTGCAGTGTCTGTATCCTGACAGAGTATTCTGCCTTCCTCCATTATACCTTACCTTCCATACTGAACATTCGGACGTCTGTACTCCATAAATTCGTTAAAAGTGCATAAATAAAAATACAACATATGCAAATAGAGGGATATATGAATACTTGTTTTACTTCACATTAGAAAATAAAAGTCCCCGCTTTCCAAGTTTGCAGGTTGTGACCTGTGGCCTGCAGGGATTTTTGGCAAACCCTCAGATAAAAGCAAATGACTGTGGATGCTAGAATCGGAAACAAAAACAGAAAATGCTGAAAAATCTCAGCTGGTCTGCCAGCAGCTGTGGAGAGAGAATTGAGAAGAGAGCTAACGTTTCGAGTCAGGATGACCCTTTATCAGAGTGGACTCTCACCTCTGATTCCTCTTCAGTTTTGACTGCCTCTCTCTGCAGGAGCTCCAGCGCAGTCCTGGGGCTCTGTTTCTCCAGATAGGCAGCTGTGGAGACAGAAACCAGAGACAGCCACATCAGCAGATTGTAGTGTCATTCGATATAGTCGCATATGCTGAATCTCCTGTCATTTCCCAAAGGCAGACAGCCTATTATTCTTAGGGCTCCCAACTATGGTTAAATGTGTTCCTGGAGGTTTCATCACATGATTTGTTCCTAGTTTCAGCCATTGTTCAACCAACATACCAGCCTTGTGACGCACTGCCTTCCTACATGAATTGGCAAGCGAAAAGATTCATTACCCAATTGGATGATAAGTTGTGTCAACCGGACAGCCTTTTCTTCTAATTTTCAGTGTTTTTATGTCTGCTAAAGAGGACTTTTCAAAGAAAATCTAAAAAACACTTTTCTTCACATCCCATTGATTTTTCCCCAGTTTTTCACGCAGCAGTGTCCTGGAGATTGTTCTTTAATTCC
Organism: Sphyrna mokarran; assembly: GCA_024679065.1. Classification (NCBI taxonomy): domain Eukaryota; kingdom Metazoa; phylum Chordata; class Chondrichthyes; order Carcharhiniformes; family Carcharhinidae; genus Sphyrna; species Sphyrna mokarran. Next base: position 35,076,523 of record JAGIQG010000022.1, on the reverse strand, counting down.
TAGATACTCCAGGCCAATTCTGGAGGATTGGCAAAGCTAATTGTCCCCGGGACAGATTCCACCAGATTGCTTCCGGCTTCAGATTTGGTGGTTTCTGAGTAAGTTTACAATTTCACAACCTCTTACAACCAACAGTTGAAAAGCTGGAAGTCAATGCACTGTACTGCAGTGTCCAACATTCTCCACTCAGTCAGTCCTCAATCTCATAGCGACATAGGGGTATCTAACAGTCACCAGTAAGGAAGGGGTTGCATGAGTGGAGACAGGCTCCTATCCCAAGAAAATTGCATGCCTCAGTTTATTATGGTAGACTGGTAGTTTCACAGCAGCATCAATGGAGGCATAAACCATCCAGTCACTATTTCGCCAGTCAAATGTTAGTCCATTAATCCAATTCTAACCGATAGGCAATAATCACGCTTCTTTATCATAGATTCCAACTAAACTATTTGATCTCTGGGCGAAAGGTTATTTCTTTCTCAACCTTTTCACCTTATGTCATTTGTTAACATTCTATACCATGAGCCTAAATGAACATTATAATGGAATGTATCATTCTGTTTCTCTTACTTGATGCAATAAAAATATTGTTACTATTCCTTTTCTCCATTCATCGACTTTAACCAAAACCGGTGGTGTTTAAATGAAGCTGCTTAAAGAATTGTTGAGCACTGAACCCCACTACTCAGCTACTTAAAGTGCTGATGAATGCAACACTATCATTGAGTCATTCATTCTCAGGATCTATCAAAGTGAACCCAGTTAAGAACCATAAGCAAATGCATCTGTAATGCTGTTACCCATTCATGTGGCAAATGGTGCAGGTTAATAACACAAATGTCACAATTGTCTCAATACTGAGAACCTGCCACTGAAGTGATCAGTACAATAAACTGCCCTGATCATGTTAAATAATTATAACAGCAAATCTAATAGCATGTGATAACTTTTTTAAAAAGCAAAAACAACAACTTGTATTCCTTCACATCCTTAAAATGAAAATATTGCTTTTGAAATACATTGGGAAAGATTTTAACTCACTCAAAATCCATCCAGTTATATATTTAAAATCAGGCCCATGATCACTGTTACTTAGGCAAATAATATAGTCAATGTGTACATAACAACATTTCAATTTCATGAATACATTGATATACATCGATTTTATAGTAGGTTATGTTACATTAGCAAAGAAAGACAGCTAAAGAGGGAGTATGATGAGTAGGTGAATATTAGGTAAGTCAGAAGGTATGTATGTAACTGAATAGGTTAAATGATAGGTGGATTAGTCAGAGCTAGCTGGGAAGACAGTACTACATATGTCAGATAGGTAGGGGAAGAAGCAGATAGGTAAGGTAAGTTGGTAAGGAGGTCGATCTATAAAAAAGGGAACAGGTTTCTTGGTCTTGACCATTTTTTATTGTTAAGCATCCAGCAGTTTTTTTCTTGCTGGAACTTATTCCAGTTTCTCAGTATTTCTTTTCCTCTGTCTCTGAGCTCAGTGAGAAGGCAGTCACTCAATCTCTTGTTAAGCCCTATGAGATTTGGTCAAAGCAACATGTGTGAGCTTTGTTTCAGTGGTGGTACTTTCACATCCAACTGGGAAAATCCTAAATAATCATCTCAGCAGATGCTTCAACGTAGTGTCGTGGGAGTTTTGCACTGTCTTACTGATAAGCTATTAAACCAAGGCTCTTCTGAATCACCAGATGGATATAAAAGATCCCTTTGACTACCATAATAAAGGGCACAATCTTCCAAAAAAAGTTCTTAGTGCCAAACAAATGAGAAATTGGAAGAGTTTCAGACCTGCTTTTTGGGGTGGGTTTGAAAATGCAATCTCTTGTTGGGGGAGAGAACAAAGAACGAAGAACAAATAAAATTACCGCACAGGAACAACACCTTTGGCCCTCCATGTCCGACTGAACTAAAAATCCCTATCCTTCTGGGGACTGTATCTCTCTATTCCCATCTTATTCTTGTATTTGTTAAGACACCCTTACATGTCACTATTGTATCTGTTTCCACTACCTCCCCCTGTAGCGAGTTCCAGACACCTACCATCCTCTATGCAAAAAACTTGCCTTATACAGCTCCTTTAAACCTTGCCCCTCACACCTTAAATCTATACCCCCTAGTAACTGACTCTTCCACCCTGGAAAAAAGCTTCTGACTATCCACTCTGTCCACATTCCTCATAATCTTGTAGACATTTATCAGCTTGCCATTCAACCTCTAGTGAGAACAAACCAATTTTCTCCAACCTCTCCTCATAGCTAATACTCTCCATTCCAGGCATCATCCAGGTAAATCTTTTCTGCACCCTTTCCAAAGCCTCAAAGTCCTTCTGGTAGAATAGCAATAAGAATTGAACACTACATTCCAAGTGCAGCCAAACTAGGGTTCTACAAAGCTGCAACGCAACTTGCCAGTTTTTGGCAAGGGGGGAGGGCGGAGCCTAACATTGGTGGTGAGGCTGACTGCACATGGCTTGGTGTGTCATTGCACAGGTGCCCCGATCCCCCAGTGAGCTGGGAGACCTGCTGCCATCTCCTCATCATCTGCCCTGCCTCCACATACATCACCAACAACCCCCCCCCTCCCCCCATCCCCCCCAACACCAGCAGCAGCATAATCCCTGCATCGCAACAGAGGTCACCCACATCACTGTATCGGGACCCTCCTGATGGGTGTCCTGTCATGACACCCTCTGGGCCCACCCTGCATGTCCCCCTTCTCCCTGCCCCACCCTTCAGGAACCTGCCAATTGCTGTCTGAGCTGATCTCCTCTCCCTTCTCCTCCAATCACTCTTAGTGCTGGTCTTCCCCACCCCTGCCAATCACTCACCATGCCGATTTCCCTCACCTTTCTCTGCCAATCACTCATTGTGCCGGTCTCCCATTGCTCTCACCCTGGGAATTGCCCCCACCTTGGGATTGCTCCCTGTGCTGATCTCCATTCTCTGCTACTCATCACCCCTCCCCATATCCGTGGACAGTTGCCCCCCCCTGCAGATCTCTCTTCCCTTCCTGCCTTGTAGAGCTTCCTCTCGTGGATGGAGAAAGTGTGATTCTTGCCGGCATGAGGACTGATCAGCGTGGACTGAAGTACATGCGAGGCCGGATGATGCCATCTGGTACCTACTAAAGGGCACAAAGCCAATCTTGCCAGCCTAACAGGGCTGATAATTATACGTGAGGCAAGAAACCAGATGTGGGCTGGTTTTTCGCCTCTCACACATTCTTACTGGCTCATCCTGTCAAACAATGGCGAGTCCACAAGATTGTGCCCAAAGTATTGTGTCATTTATCTCCTTGCTGTTTGTGGGATCTTTGCTGTGCATTAACTGGCAACTGTGTTTGCTGATATTGCAGCAGCGACTGGGATTCGGAAGTATTGTGTTGGCTGTAAAGTGCTTTGGGACATCCCGAGATCGTGAACAATAAATATCAGGTTTTAGAAAGGTCACTCAGCCTCAGGTGGAAAGTATCTCGCAGCGTACACCACTTAACTGAACTTTAAATAGCATGCCCTCATCAGACTATCTCTGAGCAGTTAAACTGTTTGATTTATTTCCAATTCTGTATAGACTCTGTGAACAGCTGCAAGTGCCTGATGACCTCTGCTTATAGAGAGCCCCCATGGCTACAGCTGGGATGAGAGCAGATGGGAGTAACCCCAGAGTGCAGCTTTTGAAATGAGGAGATAATGAGGATGTATTTCTATACACAAACAATGCACAGAGGGAAATCCTACCAAGTGACCATGAAATGAGCTCCACCACGACTACCATCTGTTTCCCTGACTTCATCCATCTGCTATACAGGCACCATCTGTGACCCACACGGACACTTCTACAGTGGCGTGTGTCTGTTGCCAGGAGCTGGCACTCTCTGTTGAATGCCAAACAATCAAACCCGTGTGGGTTTGCTGCCAGTTTCAGTGTGTCTCCCCTTTAGTTCCGAATCAGCCACGTGAGGTGAATCAATCCCCTGATGACTTGTGGTTGGTTTTAGGTCAAGTGACTTGATCGACTACTTGGCAATCACCAAATGTCGCAGGCAACAACTGAGGATCAATAACCGACAAGCTGCTATCAGAAACTTCTGAGCACATCATGAAAGTTTAGTGGTTGAGTTACTGGAGAGACAGAGCAATGGTTATGTTAATATACCAGTATTCTCAAGACCTAGGTTAATAATTCAGAGAATGTCCATTCAAATCCCACCAAGACATTTTGAGAACTTCAATTCAGTTATACAGATCTGCAAAAAAAAGCTGATATCAGTAAAGTCACCATGAAGTTGTGAGATTGTTGTGCAAATTTAATTTTTTTTACTAAGGAAGGACTGGCTATTCTTGCCTGTCTGCTCTGTACAGGATTCCAGATCCATGTGGTGACACTTACTGTCCCAACAAGTCTCTAAACTGGATAACAACCAACAATTCAAGACCATTCATCACCTTCTTCAAGACACTTACTAACGATGTTTAAATGCTGACCTTTTCAACAATCTCTACATCCCAAGAATTATTTCTTACAAAGTATTATCAATGGAAAGATTGAGCCAATTCAGATTAAACAGTGGTTTAATGCTCATCCTACTTGTGGTTGACAAATTACCTACAGCCCACTTCAAGTTTCAAATCTTGTCACCATGTGGATTAAATGCTGCGAATGTGGCAGTGTGAAGATGTACAAACTCAACAGGCTAGAACATATGTCAATTCCAGTCTGTATGTTGCACTGATCCATGTGATACTCAAGATAGAATCTTCTTCAGCTATTGCTATAGGGAGCGGGGGGAAAGTGGGTTTGGGACATTGGGAGCGGGGAAGGGGGGGGGGGGGGGGTCAAAATTTCAAACCCCAACAGTGGGATGAACTCATGCAATTAAGTTCTCTGAATTTAAAAGTTGGATGAATTTCCTGATGGCATGTGTTGGGAAGCCCATTTGCAGGTATTTTTGTGTCATGCATGCTGATTACATGGCCAGCTTAGCAAAATTAAGTCCCCCTCAGAATTAAATTACTTGCGAAGTTGTGACAAATGCTTTCAGATTCATGACTGCAAGTATGGACCAGGAGAGGAAGTCACCTTCCTGGACTTTGGAGTGAGTAGCTGCTACCTTGCCCTCTTTCAGAAACGCTTTCTACAGCAGGTCCAAAACAACTCAGGTGTTAGTCATCCAAGGTGTGGGGAGGGTGGCCAAGGGAGTGGGGATGGAGGCCGTGGACAAGGGAAGTGAGGTAGTTGGGGAAAGGTGAAACTGGGTCTGGACAAAGGCCAAGGTCAGTGGTCAGGTTGGATGAGTGCACTGGGAACGAAGTCACACTGAAGCTCCTGACTTGTCTGTCCTTTAAATATGGTGCGTGGACCTTTGCAGCTGTGAGGTAAGGGTGCTGTGATCATTTGCTGTCTACTTCACTGCAAGGTTTGCTGTGCTCCTTGCACATGCGTATACAATGAGCTGGAGTGTGTGGGGTTGCATGTGGCCATCCCCTCCCGCAGCAGACACTCATATCTTCCAACTTATATCCCAGAAAGGGAGATTCTGCCCTGTACCATCATCTGGGCAATGTTGCTTTGAGATGGAGGGCGGGATTCTCTGGCTGTTCATGCTAGTGGGATTCTGCTGTCCCGCTGAGGTGAACGGAGAATTGGCTGAGTGGTAAATTCTCCATCCTCACTGACAATGGTGGCAGGAACTGCTGGAGAATCATAGAATCTCTACAGTTCAGAAGGATGCCATTTGGCCCACTGAGACTGCATTGACAGCAATCCCACCCAGGCCCTATTCCTGTCACTCCACATATTTACCCTACTAATCCCCCTTGCACGAAGGTCAATTTAAAATGGCCAATCAATCTAATCTATATATCTTTGGAGTGTAGAAAGAAATCAAAGTGTCTGGAGGAAACCCACACAGACATGGGGAAAATGTGCAAACTCCACACAGAGAGTGACTCAAGCTGGGAATCAAACCCAGATTGCTGGCATCAATGCTAACCGCTGTGCCACTGTGCTGCCTATTCGGCCATTAAGAGAGACAATGGAGGAAGGGATTTTCTATCCTCCCTGCAGCATGTTTCTCACAGCAAGAGGTACCGTGCCGTTCACAGGCAGCAGGATTCCATAACACCAGGAAACCCGTAATGGGAATGCGCTATCAGTGGGACTAGAAGATCTTGCCAGCACGAACAGCCAGAAAATTCCAGCCAACAAGAGAGAAAGTAACTGTTCCAATGTTACCTGTGAAAAATATTTTAAAAACGGCTTAATTTGCTCACTCGAGTGTCTTTCCCCTCCTTGTATCTATAGTTAGTTCACAAATCCTTCTCAAATGTGGCAATGGAACTTAAACTTATCTGAAACTCTACTGTTTGTATCCTAGTAACTAAGTCCCATTCATCCTTTACCTATTATGCTCATTGGCTTAGGGCTCCTAATTGAGCAACATCAAGATTTAAAAATGCTTATCCTTATTTTCAAATCCTCCTGTGGCCTCAGTTTTCCTTAACTGTTATCTCCTGCAGCATTAGACATCACTGAGATACCCTAATGCTGGCATTTCTATCCATCGTTTGGTGGCTATGCCTATAGCCAGCAAGGACCAAACTGCTGGAATTCCCTCCCTAAACCTTTCCCACTCTACTCCACTTTCCTCTTTGGTATGGCTCCTGCTCTGACTAAGACTGCAAGAAACTACAAGAGGTTGTGAATGAAGTCCAGTCCATCATACAAACCAGTCTCCCATCCATTGATACTGTCTACACTTCCTGCTGCCTCATAAGCAGCCAACATAATTGAAACACTATGCACCCTGAACATATTCCCTTTCACCTTCTTTCATTGGGAAAAAGACACAAAAGTCTGAGGTCATGTACCAACCAACTTAAGAACAGTTTCTTCCCTGCTGCTATCAGACTTCTGAATGGAACTACCTTGCATTAAGTTGATTTTTCTTTACGCCCTAGCTATGACTGTAATACTATATTCTGCACTCTCTCCTTTCCTTCCCAATGAATGGTATGCTTTGTCTGTATAGTACACAAGAAACAATACTTTTCACTATATATTAATACAGGTGACAATAATAAATCAAATTAAATCAAATCAAATCCTTTAAGATGCTCCATAAAATCTACCTTTTTGACCAAGATTTTGGTTATCTCTCCTAACCTCCTTACATAGTTTGGATTTTATTTTGATAATGTCCTGATATTAAAGCATGGTATGTAAACGCAAAATGTTGTTACTTCATATTCGGAGTTCATGCTGAGTCACAGCTTGATCAGTGTAGCAATTTCTGAAATGTGTCACACTAGAAGTGTTGTGGTTGCAAGTGTGTGACCTTCACTCATTCTCTGTAATGTTAATAAAAGCAAGCAGATGAGTTTGATCAGCCTCCTACACAGCAAACCGAGGCAGTGTGAAACTGAGATAGCAATGTGACAGTGCATGGTTCAAACATTCTTACAAGTGGTGACATTTGCTCTGTCATTTCCAGCAGTGACTTTTATTGTCTGCAACTGTTTTTAACTGCCAATATTCATGGCAACTTTCTCCCCATTTCTTCTCCTCTTCTTCTAAAGGTATTAAATGTCAGTAGGTTACACAGTGCGACAGTACTATGCCTTTAAGAAATATATTTATATCATGTTTCTTGTGAAACGTAGGTTTAAAATTCAGGTCTATTTGTACGGTGCTGCATTGTCTGCACCAGACAACTCACATGCTAAGAATGTAACCTATGATTGATCTTAGACAATAGGGTATTTGTTTTAATCTGAATTAATGCATTTTTGTTTATTTTTGGTTTTACTCCTGGGGTTTCAGAACAGAGTTTGATCGACAAGATATAGAGTCATGTGCTAATTGGTGGAGCTAAGCTTGCAGTTTTCTCTGATTTTAAAAACTGTTAGTTTCTACTTCGTTCTGTAGGAAGCAAAGAAGCAAGAGGTCTTTCTCTCACTGGAGTCTGCTGCTTGGGACCTACTAGAAGAAACAGGTCTCTCTCCTTGGAGGTTTTCTGGAGTCTTGAGGACTGGCAGCCCATGTACTAGTACATAAACCTGTGTGGTTTGCCAACTGATTTTGAAGAGGAACTTAAATCTATGAGGAATATTGCTTAAATCAGAACTAATAGAGATAGATTAGCAGTTAAAAATTATATCTTGTCATGTTTAAGTATTTCAGTTAGTAAATTCATTCATTATAGTTAAACTGTATTGTTAGATAAAGTTTGCATTGATAAAAACATCCTAGTGGGTCAATACAATCTCATTTGGAGTGAAACAGCTTATGCTCACACTAATGCCAAAATAACAAATAATTGGGGTCTTGTCTAACTTCATAATATACTTTGAAGTTTCTGATCTGGCTGTTAACAACAGGCATACAAAGCTGAAAGTATTGAATGTCAGTAGAGTACACAGGAATACGAGACTGAAGATACTGACTGTCAGTAGTGTACACAAGCACCGGTACATGAAGGTACTGAATGTCAGTAGTGTACGTAGGACAAATGTATGAAGGTACTGAATGTCAATAGTGTACACAGGAATACAAATCTGAAGATACTGAATGTCAGTAATGGACGGTACGGTGGCATAGTGGTTAGTACTGCTGGTTCACAATGCCAGAGACCCAGGTTCAATTCCAGCCCAAGGTCACTGTCTGTTGGAGTTTGCACATTCTCCCTGTGTCTGCCTGGGTTTTCTCATGATAATCTGCTTTGCTTCCACAGTCCAAAGATGTGCAGGTTACATTGATTGGCCATGCTAAATTGACGTCAGTGGTAGGGAAGCTGTTGGAGGGGATTCTTAGAGATAGGATGTATAGGCACCTAGAGCATTGTGATCTGATTAGGGATATGCAGCATGGATTTGTTAAGGGGAGGTCGTGCCTTACAAATCTGGTAGAATTTTTTGAGGAGGTGACGAAATCAGTGGACGAAGGGCGAGCTGTTGATGTTGTCTATTTGGATTTTAGTAAGGCGTTTGACAAAGTCCCTCATGGGAGGTTAGTCGAGAAGGTCAAGGCAAATGGGATACAAGGACAGGTAGCTAGATGGATAAGTAACTGGCTTGGTAATAGGAGACAGAGAGTAATAGTGGAAGGGTGTTTCTCTAGCTGGAGGTCGGTCACTATGGTGGTGTGCCAGGGCTCGGTACTGGGACCTCTTCTATTTGTAATATATATAAATGACTTGGAAGAGGGAGTAAGTGGAGTGATCAGCAAGTTTGCAGACGATACAAAGATGGCTGGACTTGCGGATAGTGAGGAGCATTGTCAGGTGATACAGCAGGACATAGATAGGCTGGTAGCTTGGGCAGACAGATGGCAGATGGAATTCAATCCTGATAAATATGAGGTGTTGCATTTCGGGAGAAAGAATGTAGGGGGGAGGTATATGATAAAGGGTAGACCTATTAAGAGTATAGAAACGCAGAGGGACCTGGGGGTACAGGTGATCAAGTCTCTGAAGGTGGCAGAGCAAGTGGAGAAGGTTGTGAAGAAAGCATATAGTATGTTAGCCTTTATAGGAAGGGGTATAGAATACAAGAGCTGGCCTTTAATGTTGCAGTTGTATAAAACGCTGGTTAGGCCTCATTTGGAATACTGTATCCAGTTCTGGTCGCCTTACTACCGGAAGGATGTGGAGACTCTGGAGAGAGTGCAGAGGAGATTTACCAGGATGCTGCATGGTATGGAAGGTCTGTGTTACGAGGAGAGATTAGGCAAATTGGGACTCTTTTCCTTAGAAAGACGTAGACTTAGAGGAGATCTGATACAGGTGTACAAGATTTTGAAGGGGATAGATAGAGTAAACAGGGTTATGCTTTTTCCTAGGATGGACTCAAATAGCACGAGGGGTCATGGGCTTAGGGTGAGGGGGGTAAGGTATAATTTGGATGCTAGAAGGAGTTTTTCACACAGAGGGTGGTGGGGGTATGGAATGCGCTGCCAAGTAAAGTGGTGGAGGTAGGTACTCTGGAGTTATTTAAGAAATACTTAGATGGGCACATGAACAGAATGGGAATGGAGGGGTATAGAAAACTGATTTAAAATAGGGATCATGAGCCTTGGGAGTCCCTGGGAAGTGTGTAAATAGATGATGATATTGATGTACTTGTTTTTATCCTACAGGTGCTATGGTCCACCTTGTTGTCTAACGAGGGGCATACACGCGATGGGTCGTGAGAGGACTGCTCTTGGATCTTTTTCGAGAGTATCCTAGTGCTTCACGTCGTTAGTGTACGCTTGACCTGGACCATTTGATGGGCAACACGACAGCTCAGTGACTATCGCTGTGCTGTGCAGATACATGGATTTGGGCCTGTGTCTGTGGGAGTTTGCGCATTCTCCCCGTGCTTGCGTGGGTTTTCTCCGGGTGCTCCGGTTTCCTCCCACATCCCAAAGATGTGCTCTTAGGCTAATTGGCAAAACAAATTCTCCCTAAATTGTCTCAAATTTGGTTTTTAATCCATAGATCTATAAACATGGACAGGGATTGCAGGTAGAGGTGGGAACATCTGGGTGGTGGCGTGGGCTCGTTGGGCCGAAGGGCCTGTTTCCCGTGCTGTTTTGTTCTTTGTTCTTTGACCCTAGTGTCAGGGGAATTAGCAGAGCAAATATGTGGGGTTATGGGAATAGGGCCTGGATGAGCTTGTGATTGGCGCAGACAGGATGGGTTGATTGATTCTATGATAGTAGAGTACACAGGATTAGGCATGTGAAGGTACTGAATGTCAGTGGAGTATACAAGAACAAGTACATGAAGGCACTGAACATCAGTAATATACAGGAAAACATGTATATGAAGGTACTGAATGTCAGCAGCGCACACAGGAACATGTTTATGAAGGTACTGAATGTCAGTAATGTACACGGGAACAGGTCCATGAAGGTAAAGCATGTCAGTAGAGTACATAGGAACAGGTATATGAAGGTACTGCATGTCAATAGAATACATAGGAACAGGTATATGAAGATACTGCATGTCAATAGAATACATAGGAACAGGTATATGAAGGTACTGCATGTCAGTACAATATACAGGAACAGGTATATGAAGGTACTGCATGTCAATAGAATACACAGGAACAGGTATATGAAGGTACTGCATGTCAATGGAATACACAGGAACAGGTTTATGAAGGTACTGCGTGTCAATAGAATACACAGGAACAGGTATATAAAGGTACTGCATGTCAATGGAATGCACAGGAACAGGTTTATGAAGGTACTGCGTGTCAATAGAATACACAGGAACAGGTATATGAAGGTACTGAATGTCAGTAGAATACACAGGAACAGGTAAATGAAGATACTGACTGTCAGTAAAGTACACTGGAGTCTGTTCCATCATTAGCTGATCTTGACACTTTTGGAATTGATGTGATCTGGTTCCTGGAAATTTCAATTATCCCTACATCCTGCCTGAAGGAAGCTAAGTCCATTATCCACTGCCCTTTTCTGGAAGAATTGCTTCTTGATTTCACTCCTAAATGACATTACTGTGCTTTCTGCATTCTCCACCACACGATACAGCCTCTCTTTATCAACAGCTTTCAAATGTTTTTCAACACATTAGTTGAACTGAAACTAAAGGAATGCAACCCAATTTAATGTAACTTAATGATTTAACCCTTTGTATTCACATGCTGTATACTCCCTTCACTGGTCACATTTCATGTGCATGTTTTAATTGTGATAATTTGATTTTCCCATTAATTCATACAAACTTGTATTGTAAAAAGGCTGGCATTAAAATATTGCAGACTGCAAAATTTAGACTACATCATAAACTTTACTTTAATTGTCACCTAGTGGAGTGTTGAGGACAGGAGGGAGGGAGGGGGAGTGTGGTGATTGCAAGGCAGCTAGTTACAGAAGGAGAGCTGCTTACCTAATTTTCTCTGCTTGTCCTCGTAAACCACAGTCACCTCCTGCAACTCCTGGTATTTCCTAGCCAAATGCAGCTTTTTGTCATCTAGCCGAGGATGCAAACTGAGATTATCTTCAGCCATCTTTCTGTTACTGGCTAGAATCATCTCTCGCTCCAACTGTAGGGTCTGTAACTGGAAACAGAAACACACAGTTTAACCCCAGAAATTCACCAACATCAGATGTAACAGATCAAGTTTGCACCACATGTATAGGTTTTGCTGAATTTTTGGTTGTGCTTACTGCTTGCACAATGCCAGTCCACTGGTGTTGATGGGCATCAAGATGCTTTTCAATAGATTTTGAGGAGATTTTATCTCCACAGTTACATAGGTTCGAAGCTGCTAATCTGCATGCTGTTTTTGTAATGATGGAGTTTGTAATAATTCTAACAATGCAACATGATGACTACGATACAAGTTAAAAACTATTTCCACCTCCATTCTTTTGGTACCTGGTTCACAGGTTCTGCTGAAAGAATCATTTTATTGATTAAATTGAGATTCTCTATTTAAGAGAGAATGAATGATTTTGGAGCGAAGATTTACTATAGGCATTTTATACATTTATTAGGCACAACAGGGTAGTTAGAGAAAGGATTGGTCCACTCAAGACAAAGGAGGGAAATTATGCGTAGAACCAAAGGAAATGGATGAGATCCTCAATAAGTGCTCTGCATTGGTATTCACAAAGCAGAGGGACATGTTGATTGGTGATGTCTCAGGGGGATAAGTAACTCCTTTAGAACAAATCATCATTACGAGCGAAGAAGAATTGGATAGAACAAAGAACAAAACAGCATGGGAAACAGACCCTTTGGCCCAACAAGCCCGCGTCGCCACCTCGATGTTCCCACTTCCACCCATGAACCCTGTCTATGTTTATAGAAATCTGCATTGGTATAGAAATCTGCATTGGAACCAAATTTGCGAGACAATTTAGGGAGAATTTGTTTTGCCAATCAGCCTAAGAGCACATCTTTGAGGTATGGGAGAAAACCGGAGCATCTGGAGAAAACCCACGCAAGCACGGGGAGAATGCACAAACTCCCACAGACACAGGCCCAAATCCATGTATCTGCACAGCACAGCGATAGTCACTGAGCTGTCATGTTGCCCATCAACTGGTCCAGTTCAAGTGTACACTAACGACGTGAAGCACGAGGATACTCTCGAAAAATCCAAGAGCAGCCCTCTCATGACCCATCGCGTGTATGTCTCTTGTTGGACAACAAGACAGACCAAAGTACCTGTAGGATAAATGTATTAAAATGCAGAGAGGGAGAGGCTGTGGGTGTTGTCTACATGGAATTTAGTAAGGCATTTGCCAAAGTGCCTCATGGCAGGTTGGTGCAAAAGATTAAATCACAGGGGATCAGGGCTAACTAGCTAGATGGATGGATTCAGAACTGGCTTGGCCATAGGAGACAGAGGTTGCGGTGGAAGGGTATTTTTCTGAATGGAAGTCTGCAACTTGTGGTGTTTTGCAGGGATCTCTGCTGTTTTTAATGTATATAAATGACTTGGAAGAAAATGTAGCTGGTCTGATTAGCAAGTTTGCGAATGATACTAAGATTGCTAGGATTGCAGATAGTGATGATGATTGTCAGAGAATACAACAGGATATAGATAGGCTGGAAAATTGGGCAGAGAAATGGCAGATGAAATTTAATCCCGACAAATGCGAGTAATGCAGGTCCAATTCAGACGGGAGCTACAAAATAAATGGCAGAACCATCAGGAGCATAGACACACAGAGAGATCTGGGAGTACCGGTCCACAGACCGTTAAAAGACTGCACAGTCAGAAAAGATGAAGAAGAAAATGTGTGGCATGCTTGCCTTCAACGGATGGGCATTGAATATGAAAATTGGCAAATTATGTTATAGCTGTATAAAACATTGGTTAGGCCACATTTGGAGTTCTGTGTCCAATTCTGGTCACTGCACTACAAGAACGACGTGGAGGCTTCGGAACGAGTACAGAAAAGGTTTACTAGGATATTGCCTAGTATGGAGGATATTACCTACGAGGAGAGGTTGAATAAACTGCGATTGTTCTCCCTGGAAAGACAGAGACTGAGGGGTGACCTAGTAGAAGTTTATAAAATTATGAGAGGTATGGATAGGGTGAACAGTTGGAAGCTTTTTCCCAAGGCAGAAATAACAATTACAAAGGAGTTCAAGTTCAAGTTAAGGGGAAGGTTCAGGGAAGATGCGCGGGGAAGTTTTTTTACACAGAGGTTGGTGGGGACCTGGAATGCACTACCTCGTAAGGAGGTTGAGGCAGACATGTTAGCCACATTTAAGACTTATCTGAATAGATATATGAACAGAGGGGGAATTCAGGGACACAAGCGGTTGGTTTAGACAGGACAAGGTGATCGGTGCAGTCTTGGAGGGCCGAAGGGTCTATTCCTGTACTCTACTATTCTTTGTCAACTGAAGCATTTCCCTTTCCTTGTCCATCATTTCAATTCCCCTTTTATCTGGAGATGCTGGGTGGAACTTGTGTGTGGTTGAGTGTTTGTGTGAATGTGTGTGAATGCGTGTATGTGGAAGTGTGTGTCTGAGTGTTTGCTTGTCTGTATAATTGTGTGTGCGTGCGTGTGCGTGTGTGTGTGCATGCATGCGTATATGTGAGAGAGAGATTATGTTGGTGAGAGAGTGGATGAGAGATTGTGTGTGCATTTATGAGTCTGTACATATGAATATATCTGAGAGTGTGGATGTAACAGTGTGTATCTAAGTGTGTGCATGTGTATGTGTTTATGTGATGGAGTATGTGTGAGAGTGTGTATGTGACAGAGTACATGTATATGTGTGTGACTGTATAGGAATATGTATCAGAGTGTGTGTGAGAGAGAGTGGGTAAGAAAGTTTGTCTGTGAAAATGTCAATGATTGTGTGAAAGTGTGTACAAGTGTGTATGGGAATGAGTTTGTAAAAACAAGTTTGTAAGAGTGTGCATAAGTGTGTGAGGCAGATGGAAACATCAGGCTGAACTGCACATATGTAGAAGTGAATGTCAGCTATCATGAGAGCATTTAAAGTGATACATATCAGATCAGGTATCCACAAGTTATGATGATATTGAATCTTTAAAAAATGTATTTGAATCATGTTCTTGTGCAGTATCTGTTGTAACAGTTATACGCACTTGCAGCTGTTCTGTCTATGCAACATCTAATATTATCGCTGCAGCAGCAAACTGCTTCTTACGGCTAGAATGTTGGTTTTAATTTGAAACAATGTGTTTTGCTGTTTTCCTCTGGGATTTTGCAGAATGGGGCCTGATTGGGATGATTGGCAGATATGGTCATGTGACAGGGAAGTTGGGCTTACATAGACGCTGCTTTTGGAGTTGAGAGAGCAATGTATCTCTTTTCTGTTCTCTGGAGTTAGCGACTGGAAGCTGCTGGAGACTAAATCTACCTCTCAGAGGTTTTGCTTTTTTAAGGATATATCCTTCTCTAAAAATTGCTGCCTGGGCCTCTGTCCAGAAGTGTTATAAAACCTGAAAATCCAGTATCATGTAAGCATACTGGATTTTTGAAAACTAATTTTAAAGAAGTGTGTTTGTCTTTATGGTGTGGCTTTAATTTGGAGCTACAGGAATAGCTTGTTGTTATGGATTATACATTGTCATGTCTAAGCATTTTAATTGGTAATTCTTTTTTTCTATAAAGTTCTATTTTAACTGTGCTTTTAAATAAAGTTTGTTTGAATCATATCTAGAGTGAAACACATTATGCCAAAATCAAAGTTGAGGTCTGGGCTAACTGAATAATATATTTTGGGGTTTCTGGTCTGGGCCTTTACAAAGGCTATTAAAATGGTATCTTAATGTTTTGGATGGAATTCTTCCATTTTCAGCCTAAATACTGAGGTGGAGATGGGAATATGGAGGGCCCGATTTTACCATCAAGTTGTGTCCATTTTCAGGCAGGAAAGCTTGGTAAAATCGGGCATGCGTTTAAATTGACTTAATGGGCCGCATGTCCAACCTTTCTGGCACTTGCCTCTTTATCATTGCGTTAGCCCATCCAGATTTGGCGCAAAACAGACGTGCTCTACAAAAATCTGATACAAAAGTGCTCCAGTTAATGTGGAGGTAAATGTCGAGTGCCTGATGGCTGTCTGCTTGAGACCGATGGCGGGTGGGGGGGAGGGGTGGGTGGTTGTGGACGAAGGTGGCTCTGATAGCTTTATGTTTGAGACTGGTGGCGGGGGCGGGGGAGGGTCCACTGCCACTCTGTGATCAGTGAGTGGGATGGGTGGGTCTGCTGTCACTCTGCCTGAGATTGGTTGGGAGGGGGGGGGGCGGGGGGGGGGGTGGGGAGGTGGTGGGAGGAAGAGGTGAGGGGAAGAGGTGAGCGATTGGTCTAGATGACAGAGGGGGTGGGGGGGATAAGGGGATCAGTAATGTTGTGGGGATGGGGCAATGCCTGTGGGGCATTATCTGGTCCCAGAGTGATGTGGCAGGGGAGCTGCATTCTATCTTCATGCACAGTTGGAGGTGCCAATCGGAGCTGCAGAGTTTCGGGCATGTTAAGCCTGCCCACAGGCTTGTGCAGCACAATTCAGAATCTCTGATATCTAACAAGCAGAATATGTTTCGGGTCGTCTAAGAACGGGTCTGAAAGACGGATCTGAAACACTCCCAGTTTCAAGTCTACCCAGCACTTAGAATCAAAATAGTAAAATAGGCTCTGGAATGTTTCCCGCTGCAGAGGCTGACAGGAAAACATGTCAAATCTTCCCACTTCAACCTCATTAATTATGTACTTGACAGTTTCACACCATATTAATGGGGAGGAAGGCCTGGATGGCATGCAGCCTGTCAATATTAAAAAGACATTCAACATCACTGACCCAGCATTGAAGAAAGAAGGTGGACCTCCTAGAAGTGGAAATTGATCTCCAGGAACATTCTGACACTGGAAGGTGGACTTCATCGGGAAAGTCCACCAGTAGATGTTCCCCTGATGTACAGCTGTGGTATTCCAGGGTCCAGGCTTGCTGGTAACCACCATCCTGAATCCCTGAGTAGTCTCAGGCATTATTCAGATCATCCTGACATCTGCTCACCAAGTTGTTCCAAACATGTTTTAAGCTGGTGTGTTTTCCCACCAGCAAAGCAGAAATTCTAAGATGGGGGAGCATTGGGTCTTCATCTGCATCCTGTCAAAGGACTGCACATAAGGTTCGTACCATCCTCTGGTGGATTTTCCGAGCCTCCATGTTGGGACCAGAGGAAGATGACACTGTAAAGTCACGCTGGCGTAAAACCGATTTCTGGGCCTCTCTTGCCATCTCTCACTGTGCCCATCACCAAACTGGCTTGCAAGAACTTGATTGAATTCACCTCCCACCCCTGCTCCCTGCCCCCCCTCACCATCTCCCCCCCCATCATATCCCCCCCCACCCCCAGTTTTCCATTTTATAAACTTGTTTTAAACTTATTGCTCTAACTCACATTAGAAACTTTTATTTAAAAATACAACATGCTCCACCATGATGAAGCAGGAGGTGGAATTATATTTTGTGCACAGAACTTGTGTTAAACTGAAGGAGAATTTTCTCTTTTCTTTAAAACAGATATTTAGGAAGTTATAACATTCTGCACTGGGACATGATAGAAGGAGACATGTTTTTGTGCAATTAATCAGAACACAATAGCTCAAACCTTTCATATTCAACTACTAACTATTAATGAGCTTAAACCTGCAAACTTCTGTCCTGTGGGATATAACCATTCATTCTAATCACTTTGATTTATTCTGATAAACCAAAATACACAATGTCCTGTAGCTATGTACATCTGTATCAATAACCCATTTGCTTTTTACTTCAGAAAGTTGGAGAATGTGGAAAATAATTCCAGCAGCCCCTTGTCACCTCTGCATTTGCTTTTTCATCAGCTTTAGGCAGATGGAACAAGTCTCAGTCACCTTTAAATGTGGTAAAGATAAAATGATTTAACAGGCTACCACAGGAATCATGCATTAAGGAGTGTGAGGTTTTACACCATTTCATTAGCACCTGCTATGTTAGGAAATGTCTAAAAGGCTTGAGTGCTTAATCATATTTTTAAATGTGTTATTTTTACACCTTTCATCCTGAGGAACATTTTACAAAGTGAAGATTCAGCTAAGAATTGAAGGTGTAAGCAAACTGCAGCAAATTTGCTCACGACCCAGGCTAGCTTAGGATCTGGTTGTCATTAAGTCTTCAGTAGTTCTGTTCGATGACAAATTGTACCAGTAAACTATCAAATGAAATGAGTGTACATTAATTAGTCAGTGGGGGCAATTATGCAGAATCAAATGAATATAACTTGTAAGTAATGAAGAAATAATGAAGTGATTCTTGATTCAAATTGGTACCAGTCAACTCCTGTACTCACTCATAAAGAATATATTAGACCCATGAACCATCTCAGAGATACTTGTTGGAGTTCTGTATCTAAGAGACTCTACTGTATAAAAATTCCCTCCCTAAACCGCTTTGCACTCTTCCCACCCCTCTAACATGCTCCTTAAAAGCCATCTCTTTGAATAAGCTTCTGGTCACCTCTCCTAGTACCTCTTTCTTTGAGTTTGTGTCATTTCTTTTCCTTGGTTCATGCTCTTGTTCAGATCCATAGAGTCTTTTACCTTGTTGATGTCACTATATCAATATAAGTTTTTGGAAATAAGCGACATTACTTCATGTCATATCAATACTAGGTTGAATGTCTGTAAGTTAATTTTGTTCAGCAGTCCTATTAAGAACTGCTAACCCTGTTCAGACATTCAGTCATAGTCCTGTGCATTGTTATGGAATTTGTGTGGAATTGCAAATTATTATCTTTAGCTAGGCAACTGTAAATTTCAAAACTGAAATTGATAAGATTTTTGCTGGATAAGATATGGATTCAACCATGTAAATAGAGTTAAAATACAGATTTAATTGAACAGGCTGAAAAGGACTGAATGGCATACTCCAGACCTATGCATTCTTGAGTGCAGAAACACAACTGATAAGTTTGACATCAATAGTAAGATACAGTTCAGATGTATGCAGCACATTACTATCAGAATATGGGTTCCTGTACACTCTTATCATTTAATATGCATGACTCACTTCTACAATGTCCCAAAGTGCCATCCAATTCCTCTTGGTGCTGTATCATCAGTTTATGAACAGGCACCAAATTTTACATTTAAGTTAAACCTGAATAATTTTGGAAAGAAAAATTGCAATTGCTGCTTAACAAAGGAAAAATATGTGTGACTTTGTCAAGGCGAACATAACTTCTCACAGTCTGGGTAAATACTCCTAACTTCTTTCTTCTACCTCACTGATACATTAAATAAGTAGACCGTGAATTAGATTTCCTTAAAGGCCTTATCAAGAATCTACAGCTAAATTTATGATTCAAAATTGGACCAACTATTGTTGGACTTCTCACAATGACACTGAAAAGTAAAACACTGGAAAAATAATCCATCCATTTCATTTTTCAATGCCTTTTCCAAATGTCCTGGATTGCAAGCTAGGACTATGCCAGGTTAGTCCTTGTACTTTCTCTTCTGTGAATATTAGACAAATGTACTTCTATCCTACAGAGATATTTTAAAAACCTATTCTGTAATGATTCTGATTTCAGTAGGTGATACTGGATTCACTGATTTCAGTGGGTGTTGCTGCATTCATTGATTTCAGTGCATATTAGATTCACTGATTTCAGTGGGTGAGCCTGGATTCATTGATTTTTGTTGCTGGGACATTACATGATAGATTCAAAAAATAATATGCTCTAGAATTGTTCTGATTTCAGTGGATGATGCTGGATTCACTGATTTCAGTGTGTGATGCTTAATTCATTGATTTCAATGTGTGATGCTCAATTCATTGATTTCAGCATATGATGCTCAATTCACTGATTTCAGTTAGTGATTCTGCATTCACTATTTCAGTATTTGATTCTGGATTCACTAATTCCAGTGGGTGATGTTGGATTTATTGATTTTAGTGGGTATTGCTGGATTCACTGATTTCTGTCACTGGGACATTGTATGACATATTTAAAAATAATCTATGTTTGATGGTGCTGACTTCAGCGCGTGATGCTGGATTCACTGACTTCAGCGCGTGATGCTGGATTCACTGACTTCAGCGTGTGATGCTGGATTCACTGACTTCAGCGCGTGATGCAGGATTCACTGACTTCAGAGCGTGATGCTGGATTCACCAATTTTTGCCACCAAGACATAGTATGATGTCGCATTTAACAATTTCAATGATGTTTGCATACAGGAGACTGACTCAAGCAAGTGACTGACCCAGTGAAGGGTTCAAACTGCAGGAACATAGATCAGAGTGGATTAATAGGAATAAGGAGTTGAATGGAAAGGGTTTCCTATTGAAACAGTGAATATAAAATGACCAAATAGGCAGTTTGATGCATTTTTGCAGAGGCTTGTGTTTGCATGATATGGTGGAATGATAGATGAGTGTGAACCATATAATAAGAAGCCATGGGCTGGTTGAATTTACTGTGCTTTCCCAGCTCCCAGAATGATTCTGTTCAGAATATGGGAATGTTTATTTTCCTCTGTGCGTGCACTGGAGCTGCAGATTAATGGTAATGAACTGTCTAGTTAATTATTAATTTCTAGTTATTGTCTGCTAGAAAAATCAATCAGTTAATTGTTGACCTGTTTGGAACCCTCCTGAAGGCTCATTACACATAAACAGGAAGGAGCTAACCTCAGATCTCAAAAACATGAACTCAATGCAAATACAAACTTAGGGCTAGGAAGCAGTTTTCTCTGCCAGAAGATACTGGGTGAACTTTCCCACTTAGTGCTGGATTTCTGCCTGCCATAACCCCATTCTCCTGGATCAGGGCTGCTCTGTGTTCCATGCTAATTTTCTAGTGGGATTCCTGCTGTTACGTGAGAGAAATCAGCACCAGAGGAACTTTGTACATAAAGGGACCAAAGATATCCAAAGACAGAAAGGACAAAAAGTATTTTTGTGCTCACTGGGGGATCTTCAGCAATAAATACGGAGGCTTACTTCCATGGGAAAGAGATGTTTCTGTGGTTCTCATAATCAACAACAAACTTAAGGGCAAGTACGCAGGTTACTCTGGATCTCCCACCACCATCCACTAGGGTGGACCCAGGGAGCTATGGTAAGGGATGGGCAGAGTTGCCAGGCCTCCTCTTCCTGTCAGTATTTACATGCAGCTAGCTGCCCTCATCAAATTGTCCAATTGGCAGAGACAGAGAGTGTTAGCGGGCTGCTTTAGTGGATGTTTCTCAATTCTGGCTGGGGAAAGAGAGTCTGTGTGGGTGTCTGGAGCATTCCCCATCCCAAGTCTTCCTGTAGCAAGCCACCTCCAGGAGGCAAAACTGGCTGACCATCTCTAGAGACCTGGAGGTAGCTGGAAAATCTCAGTGGGCCTTCTTTAATAAGAATCTCAAGGAGCCCTTAATGAGCCAGATCAGCTACTGGCCATTTGCAGGCCAGTCACCCTGCTATCCTTCTGCTCTGACTTCTGTGAAAATGGATCGGGAGTGGAATGGAGCAATGATGCAGCATGGATAACAGCAAATGCTATTTTTACTGTCTGTTCATCTCTGATTCTGGCCTTAGCCAGAGATAAATATCAAGCACTCTCCACCATCACCCACCTCCCCTCCCCCCACCCTACTCCCCACCACACACACAGAATATACAATATAATGAATCTGTCCCTGAAGACTCATTAGTCCTAAGCCTCTTTCACATAGCAGGTATATCTGTTGCACTAACGTCATAAGCCACGGACTCTGGGTGTGCAACAGAAACTGGTGACAAATTAGTGCGACTGGATAATGCTGATTTAAACTATTTTATCTAGCAGTTTTGGTGTGACTTTTACATTTTAGGTTGTGACTGCTTCTCTAACCACTGCAAGACTGTTGTGTTAGACGGTGCAGTGTGGCTGCTGTATTTCACTGTCTTCATGAAATTATTCACTGTGCAACAAGCTTCGAGAGATTTTGATAAGGTGCTAAGTCAACAGGAGAATCCAAGATACTTCAGTTGTGTGTTTGCTTGATTTAACTCCCAGATCGTTTTGTTTATCTAGGATCTCTTTTAATTCTCACTGTAGCAGCAAGTATTCCCACTCCTCCTATTGGCCCTCAATTTGCTCGCCCTGTGATTTTTTTTGGTCATTAATTTTCTGAGCTGTAATCTTCCTGTCCGGTCAATTTGGAGATTGGTGTATCATTTTGCTTTTATTTTCCCTAGAACAGTTTCCTAGCTTTAAACACGTTTAACTTTCTAAAATCTCTTGCAGTGATATTTCCCAGATAATTTATTTGATTCTCATTACTTTGAAGCCCACTCGCCTTTTTAAATCATGTGGATTTCCTGTTGCACTGTTCATGGGTGGTCCAGGGAATGGGGTGTGGTTGAAAGGTTAATTGCTAATATAGTCTTTTGTCTTTAAATGATCATACAGAGGAAACTTGGAACAAACCATTAAGCTTGTCCCATGTATACACACTGAGCCTATCCCATGTATGCACAGAGCAATAACATATATCAAATATTCACACTCTTAAGAACACAATCTTCTGTAAGGGGTGAAAAATCTCCTCCTCTTGTGCACACCCTGTGATTTAAGGGATATAGAGGGACATGTTCAGGTAATTCCACGATAAATATTGTGGATGCTGGAATCTGAAACATAAACAGAAAATGCTGAAAATTAGAGAGAGAATAGAGCCAACAATTTGAGTTTGGATGGCCTTTTCTTTAGCTCTGATGAAGTCAGACTTTTGAGTCAGGGAGATTCAAATACTCTCTGACGAAGGGTCATTCTGACTTAAAATGTTAGCTCTATTCTCTCATCACAGATACTGTCAAACTGCTGGGATTTTCCAGCATTTTCTATCCAGGTAATTCCAGCTGCTTGTGAATTCCTGAGGTCTACCAAAGACAATAGCAACTGAAATAACTGATTTTGAACGTACACAGAAGCGTACAAACAAGGGTGCCGTTATGGGTTACAGGTTGGAATAATTGGATTAGAGCTCACAAATGCACATCTATCTGTATTTTAGAATCACACATGTGTAGGGGTGAAATTGGTCTATGTTAGTCATGTGAAAGAAATGGATACTGAATTAGTAGAAGGTAACAATACATCATGTCTTAGTCTTGAACTTAACGGGTCTGATGTAAAATCAGTTGCTGATTCACTGAGCTCTTCTCACGCTACTGACAAAGACCCATTTTCACTCCCAATGTCTTTAATTTTATATCATATTTAAATCTGATACTGAATTTTCCATGGCATTGAAGAACAAGTGTATTATTCAACTGAAGTAAAACCAAAAGTTGGGACTATTTGGACCATACATATGAATAAAAACCAGGAGCAGGCCATTCAGTCTGTTGAACCAACCACATCATTTAATAAGATTATGGCTAATCTGATAGAATATAAGAACTAGAAGCAGGAATAGGCAATTCAACCTCTTAAGCCTGCTCTGCTATTCAATATGACCATGGCAGATATCTTCACAGCCTCAATTTCACTTACCTGTTTGTTCACTATAGCTCGTCAAACACTTACTAATTAAAGATATGTCCACTTCTTCCTTAAATTTACTCAAAGGGTAGCAGGGTGGCATACAGCATGGGATCTGTATTCGATTCTGGGCTTGGATCACTGTCTGTGTGGAGTTTGTACACTCATCCCGTGTCTGCGGGATTTTCTCTGGGTGCTCCAGTTTCCTCTCACAGTTCAAAGATGTGCAGGTTAGGTGCATTGGCCATGTTAAATTCTCCGTCATTGCACCCAAACAGGCACTAGGGGATTTTCATAGTAACCTCATTACAGAATGAATGTAAGCCTGCTGGTGACTTTAAATAAACTTTTAAAAAGTCCCAGCTCTGGACTAGTGACAGACTCATGACCCTCAGAGAAGTAATTTCTCCTCATCTCTGTTTTAAATGTGCTACCCCTAATCCTAAAACTATGAACTTTTGTATTGTCCTACAAGGGGGAAACATCCTCTCTATGTCCACTTTGTCCATCCCCCTTATCATCTTGTACACCTCAATTAGATCTCCTCTCATTCTACCAAACTTTAGAAAGAATAGGCTTAAATTGTCCAATCTCTCAGTCCCTTTGAAATCAATCCCTCTGGAATTAATCTAGTGAACCTCCTCTGAAGTACCTCCAACCCTCCTCAAACAAGGGGTCTAAAACTGTACACAATATGCTAAGTGTGGTCTCACTAATGCTTTGTACAGTAGCAGCAACACTTCATATTTTTATATTCTATTCTTTTAGCATTTGCCTTCCTTATTACCTGCTGTACCTGTGTACTAATTTCTGTGATTTGTGCACCCAGACCCCTCTGCACCAAAGTACCCCAAAGCTTCTTGCCATTTAAATAACAATTTGCCTTTATATTTTTCCTACCAAAATGGATAATCTCAGATTTATCTGCCAAATTTTGCCCCCTTCACTTAATCTATCCATATTGACTTATAAATTTCTTATTTCATTATTGTAACTTACTATCCCACCTATTTTTATATGATCTGCAAATTTGGCTATGATATTGGCATTCCTGCATCCAAGTCATTAATGTAAATTGTAAGTAGTTGGGAACTGAGGACTGAACACTATAGCACCCTACTAGTTACATCTCGCCAACCAGAAAAAGACCCATTTACCTCCACTCTTTGCTTTCTGTTAATTAGCCAGTTCTCTACACAAACTAATAAATTACCCATAACCCCAAGTGATCTTACCTTGTGTATTAATTAACCTTTTGTGTGGCACCTTATCAAATGCCTTCTGAAAGTCCAGATTTACCACATCTACAGGATCCCCATTATCTACCTTGCTTGTTACATCTTCAGAGAACTAAAGCCAATTTCAACTACTCTCATAAAACCATGCTGATTCTGATAGATTGCATTTTGACTTTCTAGATATCCTGTTATTACTTTATATAGATTCTCCAAGGACAAATGTTAACTAATTGGTCGATAGTTTCTTATATTTTGCCTCCATCTCTTTTGGAATAATGGCATTATATTAGTATTTTTCCAATCCACCAGAACCTTTGCCACATCCAGGGAATTTTACAATATTGAAACCAATGGATCCATTATCTCCAATGACACTTCCTTTAAGACCCTAGGACATAGACCATCAGGTGCTTGGGATCTGCCTGCCTTCAATCCTAATAATTTTCTTAGTACTTTTTATTCCATGGTGATGATAGTTCTAAGTTCTTCCCTTTCTATAACCTCTGCAATTTCCGTTATTATTGGGATAATACTTGTGTCCTCCACTGTGAAAATAGAGGCAAAACATTGATTTATGTCTCAGCCATTTCTGCATTCTCCACTATTAACTCCCCAGCCTCATCTTCCAAGGGACCAACATTCATTTTAGCTATTCTCTTCCTCTTTATATAATTATGGAAGCTTTTGCTGTCCATTTTTATATTTTGCACGAACTTTTTTTAATAATTTACCTTTGTCAATTTTATTTCTTATTTAGTGATTCTTTGTTGATCTTTAAAAGCTTCTCAGTCTTCCAGTGTACCACTGACCTTTGCAATAAAGTATGCCTTAGTTTTTGGCTTGATATTATCCTTAACTTCCTTGCTTAGCGATGGAAGTCTTTCCTCCCTCTAGCCACCCTTCCTCTTCTGTTGAAGATATTTTATTAGGAAGGACTTGATTATCTCCTTAAACAATTGCCACTGCTCATTAACTGCCTTACCTTTTAGTCTTCCGGCTCAATCCACTAGGGCCAAATTTGCCCTCATCCCTATATAATTAGCTTTGTTTAACTCCAGAATGCTAGTGTGGGACTCCAGTTCCCTGCCGTCAAACTGAATTTGTAATTCTAGCATGCTATGATCACTCTTCCTTAGAGGATCCTTAACCATGAGATCATGTATCATATTACACAATACCAAATCCAGAATAGCCTACTCTCTGGTTGATTCCATGACATATTGCTCCAAAAAAAATCTTTAATACATTCGATGATCTCACTCTTAAAGCTACCCTCGCCAATGTGATTTTTCTAGTGCATATTAAAATCACCCATAATTACTGATTAACCTCAAATAGTATACGAATCTCAAATCTGCATCCTGCCTATTGCCGATAACTTATCACCTCCTTGCTTAACAAGATCTATCTAGCTCTGCTTTAAATATGTTCAAAGACTCTGCTTTGATCACCTTTTCAGAAAGAGAGTTCCAAAGTCTCATCACCCTCTGAGAGAAAACATTTAATCTCTTCTCCTTTGTAAATGGGCAACTCCTTATTTTTACACAGTGACCCCTAGATTTTTTCTTTCAAAAATATACTTCATCCGTAAAGTATCTGAGAGAACATCACAAACATTTCAAAATGGCCGTTACACAAAGTGCAATAATATTCAGATTGTCTACACGGTCAGGTTGCAATACAGTTGTGTTACATGTAATATTCACTGTGTACATTCAATGAGAATCATTCAGCCCAAGGTGGTTATTTATTCAATTCCCTTTGGCTGAAAGACCTTAGACAGCAGCTTTTCCCCATTGCACCTCTGTGGCAGCTACCCCAAGATTTCCTATATTCCTAGCATATAATCTATGCAAGTCTGCAACACTCGGTCAGGGACAGTTCTCGCACTGGAAGACCAACAAGTTTTGGACAGACCAGAGAGCTTCTTTCACTGAGTTGATGACTCTCCAGCAGCAGTTGATGTTTGTCTTGGTGTATGTCCCTGGGAATAGCACAATGAGCAGAGAGTCCTGCTTCACAGAGGTGCCCAAGATGAACCTCAGCAAATATTGCTGCATCTTTCTCCAACCATCTCTGCAAAGGCACATTTCACCGGGAGGTGGACAATGGTCTCGTCTCCACTACAGTCACCTCGAGCGCAATGCATGGATGGAGTGAGACTTTGGCATCTAAGAAGAATCTGGGGGAGGATACTTTTCTCACCACCAGACAAGCTGGGTCTTGGTGCTTGTTTGAAAGTTCTGGTGATGAGGCATTCATCAAATGACTGTGACAGTTTGCTCAGGGAATCATCTGACAGGATCCACCATCTTCTTACCGAAAGGAGTAGGATGTTACATGCATCCACTGCCCAATGGACTTTGTGTTGTTCCCATTGTTGATTGACAATGGGACGGCACAGTCCAATGACTTGGAACAGTCCAATGACTTGCAAAGCAATGTGACCCATCCTTCACAACAAGGGGATAGGTAGAATCTTTGCATGTAATGACACTTGGGATGGGATTTTACAAGAATGATTCTAAGCTAGTGTGAAAGTGGGAGAGTTCCTGATCCATTTTCTAGGCATATTTCATGCCTAGTCTTGTATACATAGTACACTGAAAATTATCTAGACTATTTCCAGTTGTGGCAGGCAGTAGGCTGGGCTTAATGCAACTGCCAGCCTGCAGAAGGAGCTATTGCACATGCACAAACCTCTGATTCTGGACATGCGCAGTTGAAACAGCAGGAGTCTGACAGCCTGAACAACCACCTCGCAGCCCTGCGACTGTGGGAGCTTGCAGCAATCGCGAATCTCACACCAGCTGAAATGCAGCCTCTGTCACCTTCACCATCACACAAACTGATCATGGCTACCCGTAACGATTGGGAAACCTGACTGCCTCCCAATCTGATCACAGACAGAATGGCAGTGAGCAGCCCCCTCCCCACCTCCCCTCCATTGCACTGCTCATTGAGGCCACCCCCCCAATAGGCCCCATTCCCATAGGCTCCGGTTCCATTGGTGAGGCCAACATAACTGTTCCTAGTTCATGGGGAGCAGGTGTTTTCCTCACCAGAAGGAATCTCTCCCGATGAGGCTAATAAAGGCAAGTGAATCTGGACAACTGAGCTCCAGGCTCACTAATGCCATGGAAATTATTATATATTTAAGCAATTTATTCAGACTCTCACCCATTTCTGGCAAGAGGCTGATGTCGACAGAAATCCGACTGTCATAAGATTGCAGGAGCCGAGAAATTGAGCGTGATCTTAATTTCTCAGCTCTCACATGATTTTACCAGCTCGCTCTACTCAGCGATTGAGGGGGGAGGAGAGGAGGAGGGGTGTGAGCTGGTAAAATCCTGGCCTTGGTGTTTGTGTACTGACAATCAGAGCACATCTTAATGTAGCCACACACAAAGTTGGCCTTCAGGATTAGGGTGGTGTTGAGCATCTCCCGTCCCACCAACACTCCCGTCCATCCTATCATGACGTCTCAGGATCTTATATGTTTCAGTCAAATCGCCTCTTATTCTTCTAATCTCCAGCAAATACAAGCCTACTTTTCCAACCTTTCCTCATAAGACAACCCACCCAATCCGGGCATTAGTCTCTGAACTGCTTCTAATGCAATTACATCCAGGCAGGGCACACTTATCTAAATTAGGTCCATTTGAAAGTAGCCAATTCTTTCTTTTAAGCAAAATGTAGTAGTCTGGATTTCTAGTGGGAGCTATCTATGTAAACTTGCCTGCTCCATAACGCTGCAGTGCCTCATCTGACATTAGAGTGCAATTACAGCGTGACTAGCCAATCGCAGCAATCGCATTGGCAATGTTGACATTGACCATCTCAATGTAAATGTGGGCAGAGGAATTCCTGATGGGAAAGGTTGACAGGGAGTGCTTAAGGAAAGATTTTTTATATGTGATTTATTGTTAACTGGGTGACTATACTACTCTTTAGTGTGATTATTAAAGCAACAATGAAGTTAATAAGCACGCGATTAAATGCTCCCGCTAATTTGAAGCACTGAAACCCGAGACAGGAAAATATTCAGCCTGTTGGCTGCAGGATCTAGTCTCCTGTTTGTAGGATTGGGGATGTGGAGCAGCTTCTGACTGGGACCCCTTTGGCGGAGCAGTGAGTGTAGGTTCAGGATATAGATCCCAGCCGCTGATCTCTTCCATCTTCTCAGGATTGAGTGATGGTCGCTGCCGGCACGTTAACAACGTGAGCGAATCCCTCTCTATTGTTCCAGACAAGAGCTCATCATATCCACTTGCCAGCCACTCTGTCCTGCCTCAATAAACGTCCCATCAGCATCTCTCTGTGAATAGCAGATCCTCAGGAGGGTCCTGACAATTGCTACTGCTTTATCAGTTGCTGTGCTTATTAATATCACACTAGCTGCGTTTCAGTGGGAAATCGCTGAGTATCTCAGAGTCCCTGCCGTCTGCAGGGCTGCTTCCCATTGCCTCTCATTAGACCACGGCGCCTGCTTCTCTGTGTCTCTTACCTGCGGGCTCAGCTGCACCATCCTGCTCAGCTTCTCCTCGTCTTCCAGCACGTCCCTCAGCTGCCGGGTGCTGAGGATGCCGAAGCGGTCCCGGGACATGCTGCCGCCGGCTAAGGTGAAGTCAGTCGCGAATCCGGAGCATGCCAAAGGCGCAGCATCCGATAACCGGAGCCAGAAAGCCGGGGCGGAGTGTGAGTGAGTGTATGTGCAAACAGGGCGGGTCTGTGTGATCCCACTGCCGCCAGGCGGGGCTCAGAGGCACCCAAACCATAAGGAACAGGTTAGAGAGACACAGGGAAACGTGCTCAGCAACAATTACAACTTGGATTTGCACAGGGTGAAAGTCCCAAGGGATAGAATCAGAATAGCATCAAAGAGGAAGAAACATTTATCCCAATCTGTATAGTGGCGGGTTGATTTGTTTTATTATTGTTACATGTATTTGGATGTAGTGAAAAGTATTGTTTCTTGCGAGCTACAGGTAAAACATCTTTCATAGAGAGGAAAGGAGAGGATGCAGAATGTAGTGTTATAATCATAGCTAGGGTGTAGAGAGAGATATCAACTTAATATGTGATAGCAGCAGGGAAGAAGCTATTCTTCAGGTCGGTTGGTCCGTGTTCTCAGACTTTTGTATCTTTCTCCCTTGGTTAAAAGACTGTTAAAATCTGACAATCAACAAAGAATGACAAACATGAATAAAAGGAGAAAGTTGAGTGTGAAAATCGACTGGTTATTAATTTTAAAAACAGGAACAGTCTCTACAAGTATTTAAATAAGAAACTAGAAACTAAAGTTAGTGTGGGTCCTCTAGGGAGTGAGCCTGGGGAATTGATAATGGAAAACAGGAAATTGTAGAGGCATTGAGCAGATATTTTATGTCCATCTTTATTGTGGAAGACTTAGAGAATTTCCCCCAGATACTCATAAATCAAAAGCTGAATGGAAGGATAAAACAATCGCCATTACTAGGAAAGGTGCTGGGAAACTATTGGGTGTAAAGGCTGTTGCATCTCGAAAGACCAGATGGCCTACATCCTAGTGTCAGGAACTGGCTGCAGAGTAATAGATGCATTGGTTATAATCTTCCAACATTCCCTAGATTCTGGAAAGGTCCCAATAGATTGGAAAATAGCTGCACTTCTTATTTAAGAAAGGAGGGATATACAGAGCAGAAAACTACAGGCCAGTTAGATTAACATCAATTATAAGGAAATTACTAGTATCTATTATAAAGAGTGATACTTAGAAAATCATAATGTGATCAGGCTGAGTCAACATGGTTTTGTGAAAGTGAGAATTGTGTTTAACTAAGCGGAGGAAGTAATGAGCAAGGTGGATAAAGGGGAACCAGTGGGTATCATTTTTGGATTTTTAAAATGCATTTGATTAGATATTACATCAAAAGTAACTACACAAGAAGAGTTTAGAGTACAGGGTAACTAGCATTTTTGCATGGATAAAGGATTGGTTAGCTAACAGAAGCAGAGAGTTGGGATAAATGGGTCATATTTAGGTTGGCAAGCTGTAACTAGTGGAGTGCCACAGGGATCTGTGCTGTGGCTTCAACTCTGTACAATTTACATTAATGATCTGGCTGAATATATGGTGGCTAAATTTGCTGATGCTTCCAAGACAGGTGGGGATGTAAGTTGTAAAGAGAAGATAGAGAAGAGTTTGCTAAGGGACAGAGACAGGTTAAGAGATTGGATTAAAAAAAATTAACAGATGTAGAAAGATGTGAATTTGCCTACTGTGGCAGGAAAAAATAGAAAAGCAGTGTGATTGCAGAAATCAGTGGTACAGAGAGACCTGGATATACAGATACATTGGTTACAAAATGTTAGTGTACAGATACAGCACGTGATAAGGAAGACAAATAGAACATTGTTGTTTATTACAGGGTGAATCAAATACTAAAAATTGGGATTTTTACTGCATCTATACAGGCCTTAGTGAGACCACAGCTGGAGTACTATGTATATCTTTTGTCTCACTCATTGAAAAGAATGGGTTAGAAGCACTAGAGAAAAGGTTCACTCAACTTAATGCTGGCACAGTGGTTAGCACTGCTGTCTCCCAGTGCCAGGGACCTGTGTTCAATTCTGGCCTTATGTGACTATGTAGAGTTTGCACATTCACCCTATGTCTGCTTGGGTTTCCACTGGCTGCTCTAGGTCCCTCCCACAGTCTAAATATGCACAGGTTAGGTGGATTGGCCATGCCAGATTGTCCCTTAGTGTCCCAAAATTAGGGGGATTAGTGGGGTAAACAAGTGAGTTTGTCAGAACATTTGTGCATACTCGGTGGCCTCCTCCTATACTGTAGAGATTCTAATCTTGAGATGAAGAACTTTAAAGAGAATGCAAAAACTGTTGATGTGAATGAAAGCTGACTTGCGTTACAACGATAGATTGAAGTAGCTGGGTCTGTTCTTTCAGAATACTGAGAGGCAATTTGATAGAGGTGTTCAAAACTATAAAGAGTCCAGATAGAATAGATAGGGAGAAACTGTTCCCAATGGTAGACTTGAGAACAAAAATATTAGGTCAACAGCAACCTCCAGAAAAGCATTGCTATGTAGCAAGTTGTTAGGATCTTGAATGTACAGCTGGTGGAAGCAGACTTGCACCTGAAAAGAGAGGAAGTGGAAGGTGACAGGGAAAGAAGTACCAGCGGGTCTAGTTGTTTAAATCTTATGGAGACCAGCATAGATACAGTAAAACAAATGGTCTCCTTCTGTGCTGTCACTTTAATGAAACCTGGGGATTTGTCTTAGGTTGAAACACTTTCCATCTGTGAAAAATTGAAAAGAGAATTCCTCCAGAAATGTAAATAAATTGGGGTGAAGTATGAGTAAATTCTTTAGATCAGTTCATTGTTTTTACAATTTCCCACGAATTTCTCACTTTAACATTTCAGGTGAATTACTTTCCACATTTTATTCTCAGGAAAGTGAACAGCAAATTATTTGATTTCCAACTCATGAATGAAATTTATTTTCAGAGCTTGTTTGCAATATTTCCTTGAATTCTCTGTAGATTGCAGTTTATATGAGCAAAAAATGAAAAAAGTTCCAACATATTCAAATTTGATATGCTCCTGAGGTTTACTTTAGATTAGTTTTGATTTATGGAGGAACTCTTAAATATTCAATTTGCCTTTGAACTTTTTAAACTCTTTTGGAAAGGGAACATTATTTACAGAGTGATTGTATGAGGAAATATCATCTTGTTTGACAGCCCCCCAGATATTAAATGGAGATTCCTTTCTAGCCAATAGAAAAGTCTGATTTTCTCACTCATGTTGTACGATGCTGAGACTGGGAGTTTGTGCAGTTATACAAAGCTTGCTGAACAATTTGCATCAGTGTATGGCAGGCTTTTCCCCATAGGTTCTAAACCCTGCCTGTAGACTTAAATGTGCTGCAGAGTGCAGTTAACAGCATCCAAGGTTACTGTTTTGCCCTTGAAACTGTCAGTAAGGCCAGAGGCGGTTGAGTTTTGGTTCCAAATAATGGCCCCCCCCTCCCAGCTTGAAAGTAGCACCTAGGATATCATGGTAGAGCAAGTGAAGGAGAATTCAAAAGGTACGAGTCACTGACATTTCTTAAAATATAAAAATGTGGCCTTGCATAAGCGGCGACCGACTATGTAGGATGAGGGGGGGGGTGGGGGGGGGGGATGGGGGGGGGGAGGCGGTGGGTGGAGAAGGGCAGGGCACAGGGGGGGGGGTTGGGAGTTTGTTAAAAGTGGGTTGGTTGAGGAATCCTTCTACAAGGTGGCCTGTGGTGACATTCAGCACTCCCTAGAGCACCAGTTTCTTGATCTGCTATCAGGTGCTTGCCTTCAACTAGATAAACTGTTCCCTGCAACCTCTGGGAAACTGGAGGCTGACTGAAAAATCCCAGTTAGCCTTCACCAATAGATCCTAATAAACTTAATTGATTTAATCTGACTGCCATCAAGTGCAGGTGGGTAGCTGCCGCTCCCCATTCAGCTTCCTGGAAAACGGCCCAGGAACAGGATAGAACTGGAGAAGTAGCACACAGGACACAGCAATTTTTGTTATGCACCCCCCCACCCCCCCCCCCCCCGCTTTACTGGCTAACCCCCAAAATCCCCTCCTGACTCCACTTATGGCTCCATCTATGACTGAAAGCTATTGTCCATCATTCAGTGTGATGTTGCAGGGTGCTTCACTCTTCAGTTCAAAAGAAATTGGCCAGAGTCGGAAGGAAAAAGACAAATTTTAAATGGGTTTAGGAAGGTGTGGAGTAATGCAGCAACAAGAGCTCACATTTCTGTGGCACTTTTATATCCCAAAGTGCTTTGCAAGAAAGGAATTGGATGAGCTTACTTGGGTGACACTGGTTAGAACTGCTACCTCATAGTGGCAGGGACCTGGATTTGATTCCAGGGTAGGGTGACTGTCTGTGCAGAGCTTGCACGATCTTCCTATGTCTGCTTGGGTTTCATCTGGGTGCTCCAGTTCCTCCCACACTCCAAAGATGTGCAGGTTAGATGGATTGGCCGTGTGTTCCAAGATGTGTAGGTTAGTGGAATTAGCAGTGAATGTGTGGGGATATGGGGATGAGTTTGGGTAGGATGTTCCTTTGGACAGTTGGTGCAGATGCAATGGGTGGAAAAACCTTCTCTCAACTGTAAAGGTAGGATTTGATTCATAGAGTTCTCAGGTCAGGTGACCAGATGCTTGCTCAAAGACTGGGTAAAAGGAGTTAGGCAGGTGTTGAAATTTTGAGGGACTTTCAGAACGTAGTATTAAGTCAGCTGAAGACACAACTACCAAGTGTGGAACAAAGGAAGAGGCTATTTGGAAGACAACAGAATTTGCAGATGGCTGTAGAGTTGGAGGAGTTAACAGATATAATCTATTATTAATAATAGAATCATAGAATCCCTACAGTACAGAAGGAGACTATTTTTGGCCCATTGAGTCTTTACTAACCACAATCCCACCCAGGCCCTATTCCTGTAATGCTACACATTTGCCCTAGCTAGTCCCCTGACACTAAGGGGAAATTTAACATGGTGAATTCACCAAACCTGCATATCTTTGGACTGTGGGAGGACACCGGAGCCCTCAGAGGAAACCACCCAGACATTGGGAGAGTGTGTTTTTGTTAATGAAGAATGAACTGGATTTCTGTTGCTACTGTCAAGATATTTGGAAGGCTGAGCATGGTTTTTATAACTTGGATCTTTTAATCTTAATGAAGACCCTTTATGTGAATGCACAGTTATGCCTGAGGGGATTTCTCCACCAAGCTGTCACCCTGCAAGGGGTGTGCTTAGTAAGTGATGTGCAGACTAAGGGAAAGTCAAGAGCTAAAGACTACATTGCTGTCTTGTATGTGGAGGAAGACGATTCAATGGGAATTACCATTGATTGCTCAATTGTGCACGTTCACAGATACAAGGAGGAGTGGAGAATACGGCTGTAGGAAATGTTGCCTTTTTGATAGCTTTGATTAGAATGAGAAGAAGGGCTTGTTGCCAATTGGCACAGCTCAGCTAAGATCATTGCCCTGAGGAACAAGAGCAGATGCAATCTCAGGAAGACACACGTGCCAATGAAGAGGAGCCAAACACACCAAGATGTTTGGCATGGGTCTGCCGAAGCTTACATGAAAGTCTATACCACAGATGCCTTTACTTGTCTCTGGATGTGCTAACTTACATTTTCTGTCTTTTCCCTGAGAACCCATGCTGCAGAGACTTGGAGGGCATCCAGTACTGGTTGCTCTGAATGTGGCCACAGCACTGAAATTGTTTGTCTGTGGATTCTCCATCTGAGAACCTTTGCAGAATCTCAATGGGTGGCAAACAAATGCATCAGGGAGGTGGCAGATGTTTTCTTCAGTAAAGCTCACCAATATATGCAGTTCTGCTTGCATGAAGCAAACCAGGCTGTTAGAACAATGAAATTTGTGTTGTTCTCAGGCTATACAGAAGTGCACTATATCATCGACTGTAAGCAGCCTTGAGACCTCCTTGTCAGCACCCTGTGAGATATATTAATGAGAAAGGATTTCACTCTCTAAACCATCAACTAATTTGTGTTCATAGAAAGCAGTTTGTGCACATTTGTGCCAGGTACTCAAGGAGCTCATAAGATTTGTATATTTTGAGTCAAACTCCTGGGTACATGAGACACCTGAAGGAATTGGGTCTCTGAGGGTTGGTTCTCAGTGATAAGGATTATTCCCTGGAAGACATGGCTACTGACACCTATCCACAGATTGCATCCAAAGAGATCCAGTACAGCACATTCAGCCATAAAGTCCTTCATAAAGCAGACTATCAGCTTCTGAAAGATGTGTTTCAGATGATTGGACAGGGTTCTCCAATATTCATGACAGAGAGTATCCCACATCATCATTGTTTGCTGTACCCTGCACAACCTAGGGCTGGAAATAAAGGGGATATGTGTTGCCACAGGGAGATGTGTCAGAACTAGCTGTCTCCTTGGAGGAGGAGGAGGTTAAAAGGGTGAATTTGAAGGGGGTGAGGATTCAGACGTAAAGAAGTTATTACATGGATATGATGTAGCATACATGTTCGTGACAAACTCACAGTTACAAGATTCCAGGAGGAGTAAGGTGAAGACAAGTTGTTATGAGTGCAGATCTTTTCACACTTGGATACTAGGGAGGACAATAACAACTTTATTGTCATCTTCAATATATCATGAAAGGTCATCATGTCACAGGTGTCAATCTGAACCCCAATGATGGGTTCACCATCAAAAGACACTAGGGAGAAAGTGGTCGCTGTGGAATGGGAAAATTACACTACTAGTGCACATCGTTTAGCAACTAGACATAATGCAGTCCTTTCAAGCATTGGCCATATCATCCGTGAAGAGGCTGAAACATGATTATACACACGGGTGCACTTGTGCCAGCGAGACAACAGTTTATCAAGATAGCTCTAACAGGAAAAGGATATGTCAATGCTTATCACTTGACAGTCTGAAGATAGTGTTACATCTGGATAGTACCATCTCTCTAAATATCAGCTATCATATATGATTTAATAAAGAGGTCACGTCTTAACACAGCCCCAAGATGCAATCAGACATTAGGATGCAGTATCTGATACAAGATAATATACACTCAAAGCTGGGAGTTATGTTAACATTGTCCTCAGAGTTGTTCAGCAAGAATATTAAAGATGTTTACCAAGTTTACATGCTGCATTGCCTTGTCTTTGGGAGATATGTGACCCAGTCAGGTTTCATTATTTATTATAATTTATTCCCCTCCTAGACACTACTTAACACCCGGAGGGTGTATTAAAGCATTGCTTACAAATCATTATATCCTCAACATTGTCCCAAAGGATGCTCCCCTTTCTATGAACCCTCAATCAATGTGCACAGTCATGCAATTAATTCCATATTGATTTGTCTCCTCTGACTTCATAGACACTACTGGGCAGCTATTCAGGGGCAAAGTGAAATTCTCACAGATAAAGAGATTTGTCAGGATGAGCAGAACTCACTGACAACACACACTCATTCCTGCCTAGCAGAAATTTCAGATGAGTGGTTAGTGTCATGCAGGTGGAGAATGGAAACAAATAAAGAAACATTGGTCAACTTTAAACATAGAGACAAAATAACACTGCAGAGGGCCCTGAAATGCTACGGTGTTCCATGATGATTAATATTTTTGCCAAAGTATCCCAGTCATTAAATAAATGCCATTGCAAAGGATAGTTGGGTGAAAAGACTCCAACATTGGTGACAAAGACTTATAAATCACAAACTACAGACTTCAGTGTGACTGAATCAGGGGAAGCACTGAGTTGAATGGATAATTCATAACGTGATGGAAGTGTATTGTCCAGTTGTGATTTTCATACAGGAAGTGCTTTGTTCATGTCACTGATATGGAACTAAAGGCTAATAACTATGAAGTTGGGTGAGACTCAAAGGAATTGAGGGACAAGACGGGAGATACTTGTGGGTGGGGGTGGGGTGGGTCGGTGGGGGTGGGGGGAGCAGGGATGCAGATGTTGTTATTTTGGACTCTTGAATGAACGTAGAATTTTGCATCGCATCGATTAGCCATTGAATACCTGAGACTTGGTGAAGGATGTGAAATATATTTACAATAGTACAAATTAAATATAGTGCAAGAAAACTTAATTAGAACATTACAGCGCAGAACAGGCCCTTCGGCCTTTGATGTTGCGCTGACCAATTAAGAAAAAGCAGTGACCCTCTAACCTAAACCATTCCCTTTTCATCCATAAACTTATCTACTAACCTCTTAAATGCCACCAAACTTGGTGCATCTACAACTGCAGCAGGCTGGGCATTCCATACCCTTACCACCCTCTGGGTAAAGAACCTACATCTGACATCCGTCCTATAACTACTATCCCTTAATTTAAAGCTGTGTCCCCTCGTGCTAGCTTTCTCCATCCTAGGAAAAAGGCTATCACTGTCCACCCTATCTAAACCTCTAATCATCTTAAATGTTTCAATAAGGTCTCCTCTTAGCTATCTTCTTTCTAACGAAAACAACCTCAAATCCCTCAGCCTCTCTTCATAAGACCTGCCCTCCATACCAGGCAACATCCTGGTAAACCTCCTCTGTACCCTCTCCAATGCCTCCACATCTTTCTTATAATGCGGGGACCAGAACTGTACACAATACTCCAAGTGCAGCCACACTAGAGTTTTGTACAGTTGCAACATGACGTTGCGGCTCCGAAATTCAATCCCCCTACCAATAAAAGCTAAGACTCCGTATGCCTTCTTAACAACCTTATCGACTTGATTGCCAACTTTCAGGGATCTATGCACATATACACGAAGATCCCTCTGTTCATCAACACTATTAAGAGTCCTACCATTAGCCCTATACTCTACACATTTGTTATTCCTGCCAAAGTGAATTACCTCACACTTTTCCACATTAAACTCCATTTGCCACCTCTCGGCCGAGCTCTGCAACTTGTCCAAGTCTCTCTGCAAACTAGAACACCCCTCTTCACTATCTACCACTCCTCCGACTTTGGTGTCATCCGCAAATTTACTAATCCATCCTTCAATACCCTCATCCAGATCATTTATAAAAATTACAAACAGCAGGGGCCCCAAAACAGATCCCTGAGGTACACCACTTGTAACCGAACTCCATGATGAATAATTTCCATCAACCACCACCCTCTGTCTTCTATCAGCTATGATGTAAAGATGCCGGCGTTGGATTGGGGTGGTAAGAACTCAGTAAGAATTTAGCAACACCAATTATTAATCCAACCGATTTAGTTGATAGTAAAAAAGCGAGCTTTCAACACTCTTGTGTCTTCCTCAGGCAAGTGCAGTGTTCTGGTCTGCAATAGCACACATCAGCACAGCCAGTCAGAGATTGCTGATTAGAATGCGAATCCTTACATCTAACCTGCTATTCAAGTGTTAAAGTGGCTAACAATGTGTGTGAAGGGGATCCTGAGCATTGTTAGAGAATTGTGTATTTTCTCCAGACAGCACAGTAAGTGAGGTTTTTTGCTAACCCAGGCAAGTTACGGGGGTTACAGATAGTGTGTCATGAAGCCAAGATCCCTGTTAAGACCGTCCTCATGTGTGCGGAGCTTGGCTATCAGTCTCTGTTCAGCGACTCTGCGCTGTCGTGTATCACAAAAGCCCCCTTGAAGAACATTTACCCGCAGGTCGGAGGCCGAATGCCCATGACTGCTGAAGTGTTCGCCCACAGGAAGGGAACTGTTTTGCCTGGTGATTGTTGAGCGATGCTCATTCATCCGCTGTCGTAGTGTTTGCATGGTCTCCCCAATATACCATGCTTCGGGACATCCTTTCTTGCAACGTATTAGGTAGACAATGTTGGCCGAGTTGCAAGAGTATGTACCGTGCACCTGGTGAAGGTTAGATGTAAGGATGCGCATTCTAATCAGCAATCTCTGACTGTCTGTGCTGATGTGTGCTATCGCAGATCAGAACACTGCACTTGCCTGAGGAAGACACAAGAGTGTTGAAAGCTCGCGGATTTACTATCAAATAAATCGGTTGGATTAATAATTGGTGTTGCTAAATTCTTACTGAGTTCTTACCACCCCAATCCAACGCCGGCATCTTTACATCATGACTACTATCGACACCGCATACTGCCGGATCCAAGTGGAGAGGATCTCCAAGAGGATTGCACATATCGACACAGACATCAAGTTTCTACAGAGATGCAAGAAAGCAGACAGGATACCAAAGGGACTACAGATCACGAACCCACTCAGGTCAACCTATAACACGGACTACGCTGAGAGGCTTTGCCGTCACACCTCTCTCACACTCCTCAATCACCTCATACACCAGCTCTATAGCAAACGCTGCACCCTGGAAAGTAAAATGGAATACATATTCTCAACTTGCACTCAGGACGCAGACCAGCTGCGAAACTTTGCCAAGCAGATGAGACAAAGAAACTACACCATTTACATGCACACCAAGAACAGGAAACTTGAAAAACTCAGCATCGCCACCAGCAACAACCAAACATCCCTTGGCACCACAGTAGAAAACAATACCACCGCAGGGAGGTCCATTGTTAACTTGTCAGACTACATACTTCAATCAGAGGAAATCAAAGTTCTCAGCCGAGGGCTCAATTTCTGTCCCACCACCAAAATGGACCCCATCAGTCTCGCAGCAGATACAGAGGAATTCATCAGGCGAATGAGGCTGCGTGAGTTCTTCCACAAACCCCAAGAAGCCAATAGTGGACTCAATGAGACAGCTAATGAACCAGAACAGCCGACAGAGGGATCCGCAGTGCAGCAACCGAAGAGGAATGAATCCAATTGGACTCCTCTGGAAGGCCGCTGCCCCCGACTGGACATGTATGCCCAAGCCATCAGGAGGTGCGTGAACACCAGATTTATCAACCACACTTACAAGACAGTCCCGAACATCACCCAAGTACAACGCAAGGCCATCCGTGCTCTCAAGACCAACTGCAACATTGTCATCAAACCAGCAGACAAAGGAGGTGCCACCGTCATACTGAACAGAACGGACTACTGTGAAGAAGTGTACCGACAACTAAACAATGAGAAACACTACAGACAGTTACCAGCGGATCCGACCAAAGAACACACTCGTCAACTCAACACTCTGATCGAAACCCTTGATCCGGACCTTCAGAACACTCTCCGTGCTCTCATTCCACGTACTCCCCGCATTGGAGATCTCTACTGCCTCCCAAAGATACACAAGGCAAACATACCCGGCCGTCCCAGCGTATCGGGCAATGGGACCCTGTGTGAGAACCTCTCCGGCTATATCGAGGGCATCCTGAAACCCATCGTACAAAGAACCCCCAGCTTTTGTCTTGACACTACGGACTTCCTCCAGAAACTCAGCACACATGGAGCAGTTGAACCAGGGACATTCCTTGTCACAATGGATGTCTCGGTGCTCTACACCAACATCCCCCACGACGATGGTATTGCTGCAACTGCCTCAGTACTCAATGCCAACAACTGCCAGTTTCCGGATGCAATTTTACAACTCATCCGCTTCATCTTGGACCACGATGCCTTCACCTTCAACAATCAGCTTTTCATCCAGACACACGAAACAGCCATGGGGACCAAATTTGCACCTCAGTATGCCAACATCTTCATGCACAGGTTCGAACAAGACTTCTTCACCACACGAGATCTTCAACCAAGGTTATATACTAGATACATTGATGACATCTTTTTCCTTTGGAATCATGGTGAACAATCATTGAAACAACTGTATGATGATATCAACAAGTTCCGACTCACCATGGACTATTCTCCAGAATCAGTTGCATTCTTGGACACACGCATCTCCATTAAGAACGGTCACCTCACTGTACCGAAAACCGACAGACAACCTCACAATGCTCCACTTCTCCAGCTTCCACCCTAGACACGTTAAAGAAGCCATTCCCTATGGACAAGCCCTCCGTATACACAGAATGTGCTCAGATGAGGAGGATCGTGACAGACACCTCCAGACACTGAAGGATGCACTCGTGAGAACAGGATATGGCGCTCGACTCATCGATCGACAGTTCCAACGTGCCACAACGATAAACCGCACGGATCTCCTCAGAAGACGAACACGGGACACGGTGGACAGAGTACCCTTTGTTGTCCAGTACTTTCCCGGAGCGGAGAAGCTACGACATCTTCTCCGGAGTCTTCAACATATCATTGACGATGAACATCTCGCTAGGGCCATCCCCACCCCCCCCACTTCTTGCTTTCAGACAACCGCACAACCTCAAACAGATCATTGTTCGCAGCAAACTACCCAACCTTCAGGAGAACAGTGACCACAATACCACACAACTCTGCCACAGCAACCTCTGCAAGACATGCCGGATCATAGACATGGACGACATCATCAAACGTGATGATACCATTCACCAGGTGCACGGTACATACTCTTGCAACTCGGCCAACGTTGTCTACCTAATACGTTGCAAGAAAGGATGTCCCGAAGCATGGTACCTTGGGGAGACCATGCAGACACTATGACAGCGGATGAATGAGCATCGCTCAACAATCACCAGGCAAAACAGTTCCCTTCCTGTGGGCGAACACTTCAGCAGTCATGGGCATTCGGCCTCCGACCTGCGGGTAAATGTTCTTCAAGGGGGCTTTTGTGATACACAACAGCGCAGAGTCGCTGAGCAGAGACTGATAGCCAAGCTCCGCACACATGAGGACGGTCTTAACAGGGATCTTGGCTTAATGACACACTATCTGTAACCCCTGTAACTTGCCTGGGTTAGCAAAAAACCTCACTTACTGTGCTGTCTGGAGAAAATACACAATTCTATAACAATGCTCAGGATCCCCTTCACACACATTGTTAGCCACTTTAACACTTGAATAGCAGGTTAGACGTAAGGATTCGCATTCTAATCAGCAATCTCTGACTGCCTGTGCTGATGTGTGCTATTGCAGACCAGAACACTGCACTTGCCTGAGGAAGACACAAGAGTGTTGAAAGCTCGCGGATTTACTATCAAATAAATCGGTTGGATTAATAATTGGTGTTGCTAAATTCTTACTGAGTTTCTATCAGCTAGCCAATTCCTAATCCAATTAGCTAAATTTTAGCTAATTGCTTTTCATATTGGTTGGCGCAACATCGAAGGCCGAAGGGCCTGTTCTGTGCTGTAATGTTCTATGTAAATCACCCTCAATCCCATACATCTGCATTTTCTGCAGAAGCCTTCCATGGGACACCTTATCGAACGCCTTACTAAAGTCCGTATATTACCACATCAACTGCCTTACCCCCATCCACCTCTTTGGTCACTTTTTCAAAAAAACTCAATAAGGTTAGTAAGGCACGACCTACCCTTCACAAAACCATGCTGACTATCCCCAATCAATTCATTT
This sequence comes from Sphyrna mokarran, assembly GCA_024679065.1. Classification (NCBI taxonomy): domain Eukaryota; kingdom Metazoa; phylum Chordata; class Chondrichthyes; order Carcharhiniformes; family Carcharhinidae; genus Sphyrna; species Sphyrna mokarran. Next base: position 35,033,809 of record JAGIQG010000022.1, on the reverse strand, counting down.
CTCTCTAAATAACTATAAATCCTATCCCTAATAATTCTCTCCAATACTTTGCCCCCAACAGAAGTAAGACTCACTGGCCTATAATTCCCTGGAAGGTCTCTCTCCCCCTTCTTGAACAATGGGACCACATTCGCTATCCTCCAGTCTTCCGGCACTATACCCGTAACCAACAACGACCTGAAGATCAGAGCCAGAGGCTCTGCAATCTCCTCTCTCGCCTCCCAGAGAATCCTAGGGTAAATCCCGTCCGGCCCAGGGGACTTATCTACCTTCAAACCCTCAAGAATATCTAGCACATCCTCCTTATCTACTTCAATACTTTCCAATTTACAACCCTGTATCCCAGTGTTCTCTACAACTACATTTACATCTCCCTGCATGAATACCGAAGAGAAATATTTGTTCAGTGCCTCTCCAGTCTCTTCAGGCTCCACGCACAACTTCCCACTGCTGTCTCTGACTGGCCCTAATCTTGCCCTAACCAATCTTCTATTCTTAATATATCTAAAGAAAGCTAATTTTCCTAACTCCTACCTACATATGACTCTGACATCCACAGTAAAAGTGATACAGCCTGCTGACTGCCATGTCCTGTTGACAGGGATGACTTTGGCAGACATCCTTTGGAAGCCCAATGCCAGGATAGCCCCATCTTGCTAAGGGTCTCCCTCTCTGGGACGGGGGTGTACCCTCTTCAGCCTGATTTGCTGGAGTTGATGGGGATTTGGAAGCACATGGCACACTTGGAATGCCCTGTTGGGTGCTCTGAGGGTATGTGGCAGTGCTTTCCCCCCCCCCCTGCTTTGAGTGCCCCAGAGTCTCTCCTGCTCTTTGGAGGAAGAGGGTACCGTCCCCCTCCTAGCCACTACTGGGATGTACGAGAGCGATGGTTTGTGGGTCTGAGCACAAACTGTAGGACCAAAAAAGATAGTCACTCTTTCCTTGGAGACATGTCAGAGCCACAACAGCAGCCAAAAGATGGATGGACTCCCACCTCTTCTGGTTCAGTGTGGTGACAGCTCTGACTGATGTTTCCCTGCCTCTCCAACGTTCCTCACAGAGATTCACCATTGGAGTTGGACTCTGCAGGAGCCTGGTCTCCAGCAGTTGTGTGTGTCAGAGCCCTCGGCTATCGCTGTCCCTGTCTCGTGTGGACACCTGTCTGTGTCTCCAGGTAGTGACCCTGATCCAACTCTACCACTGAGCAGCACATATTTGTACTGATAGAGGCTGCATTTTAAACGCAGTGATGGGGCTTCCTGGGACGTTCCCTCTGCAGTGCTTTGGGAGGCTGGGCTTCCCATGTGCCTTTCTCCACCCTTTCTTGCTAGTGGCTGCAACAGAGAGAGCAGCTAATTTGTGATTGATTAGGCAGCACCCTTCACAATAGGCCACTGACATTCATTGCCCCCATTTAGATAATACACACTGGATAGATCCTCACTAGCTTGTTGGGGGAATGCTGATCTTGCCTTGGATACAGGGGTGATCCCTGTCCTCACCAGAAAACTCGGCCACATGTTCTCATTGGAGGAGAGTGTCCGAAGCTCAGGTGAACTGCCTCTGGCCTGCATGCTCTCCTGTTAATTGTGGGAGCACTTGGCCTGAATAGAACAAAGAACAAAACAGCACAGGAATAGGCCCTTTGGCTCTTCAAGCCTGCACCAATCATGTGTTCTTAACCAGACCATCCATTTGTATCCTTCTACTCCCAGTCTGTTCATGGGGCTATCTAGATAAGTCTTAAATGATCCTAGTGTGTCCTTGCATTCCAGGCCCCCACCACTGTAAAATACATCCGCTGCATATCTGTATTGAACCTTGCCCTCCCTCATCTTGAACTTGTAACCTCTTGTGTTTGTCATTTCTGACCTGAGAAAAAACTTCCAACTGCTCACCCTATCTATACCCTTCATAATTTTATAAACTTCTATTAGGTCGCCCCTCAACCTCTGTATTTCCAGGTAGAACAACGCTAGTTTACTCAATCTCACCTCATAGCTAATATCCTCCATACCAGGTAACATCCTGATTAAACCTCTTCTGCACTCTCTCCAAAGCCTCCACATCATTCTGATAGTGTAGCGACCATTACTGGACACAATATTCCAAATGTGTCTAACCAACATTCTATATAACTGCAACATCATATGCCAACTTTTATACTCTACACCCTGTTCAATAAAGGCAAGCATGCCATGTGTCTTCTTCACCACTTTTCCATCTGTGCTGCTACCCAGGTCCCTCTATATGTCTATACTGCTGATGGTTCTGCCATTTATTGTATAGCTCCCCCCTGCATTAGATCTACCAAAATGCATCATTTCGCATTTATTTGGATTAAATTCCATCTGCCGTTTCTCTGTCAATTTTCCAGCCCATCTATTTCTTTCTGTAATCTCTGATAATGTTCATCACTATCCACAACTTTAGTAATCTTTCTGTCATCCGCAAACTTATGATCAGACCAGCTACATCTTTGTTCAAATCACTTATATATATCACAAAAGCAGAGGTCCCTGTACAGAGCCCTGTGGAAAACCACTAGTCACAGATCTCCAATCAGAAAAAGACCCCTCCACTGTTTCCCCTCTGTCATCTGTGGCCAAGCCAGTTCTGTACCCATCTAACTTGTTCATTTTTGATCCCGTGAGATTTAACCTTTTGCATCAGCCTGCCATGAGGGACCTTGTCAAATGCTTTACTAAAATCCATATAGATGACATCCATGGCCCTTTCCTTATCAATCATTTTTGTCACCTCTTCAAAAAAACTCAACCAAATTTGACGCGTGACCTCCCCCGTACAAAACCATGTTGTCTATCGCTAATGAGACTATTCAGTTCTAAATGTGTATAGATCCTATCTCTAAGAATCTTCTCCAACAATTTCCCTACCACAGACGCCAAACTCATGGGCCTTCTTAAATAACGGGACAACATTTGCTATTCTCCAATCCTCTGGGAGCTCACGTGTATCCAATTAAGAAACAAAGATTTCTGTTAGATGGCAATCAATTTCACCTCTTGTCTCTCTCAGTAATCTAGGACAGATGCTATCTAGTCCTTGGGATTTATTTACCTTTAATGCTTCCTAAAATACCTAATGCTTCCTCCCTTGTAATTGTGATTTGTTCTAACAGGTCTATACATCCCTCCTGAGACACTACCTATCAATGTATCCCTCTCCTTTGTCAATCTGATGCAAAGCGTTCAGTTAGGATCTCACCTACTTCCTTGGGTTCTAAGCATTATTCCCTCCTTTGGTTTTGAGAGGTCCTGCTCTTTCTCTGATAATCCTGTTGTTCTTAATGTATGTATAAAATGTCTTGGGATTCTCCTTAATTCTGTCTGCCAAGGACATTTTATGACCCCTTTTTGCCCCTCTAGCTCCCTGTTTAAGTTCTTTTCTACTTTCTCTGTATTCCTCCAATGCTTTATCTGTTTTTAGCTGCCTAGACTTTATGTATGCCTCTTTTTTCTCTTCTTGATTAGACTTACAATTTCTCTGGTTATTCTTGGCTCTTGAATCCTATCTTTTCTGTCCTTCCTTTTTATAGACATATGCCTATCTTGCAGCCCTATCAACTGCTCCTTTAAAAGACTCCCACGTGCCAGATGTGGATTTACCCTTAAACAGCCTTTCCCAATCAACATTCACCAAATCCTGCCAAATCTGGCTGTAGTTAGCCTTCCCCCAATTCAGCACCTTACCCATAGGACAACATTCATCCTTTATTACGACTATCCGAAAGTTTACAGAATTATGGTCACTGTTTGTCACATGTTTCCCCACTGAAACTTTGACCTGACTGGGCTCATTCTCCAGTACTAAGTCCAGTACAGCTTCAGTATATCCAGTATAGACAGATGGATTGACTGTGAGCATAATGAACGAAGCAGGATCCTGCATGAAATGGTGATTTTGAAATGGTTGACAATCCTTCAGTGCTGTTGTCCCATCAGATGGTTGGATTCTAATGCTTGGACTGCCTGATACCTTTACAAGAGTGTGAATTCGGAGTGAGTCTAAGTTTCATTTAACCAGACAGATTAAGCAGATCAGGTCAGGCATTAGTTTGGTCTTTTTAATGTGTTCCACGGGTGCTGACTCCCTGCGACCTCCCTGCAGGCCATATGGTCAGATGGGAGGATCTCTTACTCCCATCCTGAGGGAAGAGTCTTTCCCGAATGGTCAGAAGGAGAATCCACAGGGATGACTTTGTGAACTGTGGAACCCAGTGTTTGGTTGCCATGGTGATGCAGACGTTCACAACACCTGTTAGAACATAGAACAATACAGCACAAACAGGCCCTCTGGCCCACGAGTTGCGCCGATCACATCTACCAATCCACAGGTTGGTATCTATAACGCCCTATCCTATTCTTTTCCATATACTCATCCAGAAGTCTCTTAAAAGACCCCAGTGAGTTTGCCTCAACAACCTCCGACGGCAGTTGGTTCCATTCACTCACCACCCTCTGAGTGAAAAACCTACCCCTGACATCTCCTTTGTATTTGCTTCCCTGCACCTTAAATCTGTGTCCTCTCGTAGTGACCATTTCAGCTCGGGGAAATAGTTTCTGAGAGTCCACCCTATCTATCCCTCTCACCATTTTATAAACCTCTATCAGGTCGCCTCTCAACCTACGTCTCTCCAGTGAGAAGAGTCCCAGCTCCCTCAACCTATCTTCATAAGGCCTGCATCCCAATCCAGGCAGCATCTTGTAAATCTCCTCTGAACCCTCTCAATAGCCTCTACATCCTTCCTATAATGAGGCGACCAGAACTGCGCACAATACTCCAAGTGGGGTCTGACACGAGTCTTATAGAGCTGCATCATTACCTCCTGACTCCTAAACTCTATTCCTCGATTAATGAAGGCCAGTACACCGTACGCCTTCTTGTCCACTTCCTCCACCTGCGAGGCCGATTTAAGAGTCCGATGGACCTGGACCCCGAGATCCTCCTGCTCTACAACACAGCTAAGACTCCTACCCCTTATATTGTACTCCTTCATCCCATTATTCCTGCCAAATTGGACCACTACACATTTATCTGCATTGAAGTCCATCTGCCACTTCTCCGCCCAGTCTTGCATCCTGTCTGTGTCCCGCTGCAACTTTTGGCATCCCTCCAGACCATCCACAACACCACCGATCTTTGTATTGTCGGCGAACTTGCTAACCCATCCCTCCACTTCCTCATCCAGGTCATTTATGAAAATGACAAACAGCAGGGGTCCCATAACAGATCCCTGGGGCACTCCACTGGTTACCGACCTCCATGCAGAACAAGACCCATCCACAACCACTCTCTGCCTTCTGCCAGTAAGCCAGTTCTGGATCCACGAGGCCAAAGCCCCTTGGATCCCATGCCCTCTCACCTTCTCCAGAAGCCTTGCATGTGGGACCTTATCAAACGCCTTACTAAAGTCCATGTACACTACGTCCACCACCCCTCCTTCGTCAATGTGTTCAGTCACATTTTCGAAGAACTCAACTAGGCTCGTAAGGCATGACCTGCCCTTGACAAAACCATGCTGACTATTTCTAATCAGTCCAAACTTCTCCAAATGTTCATATATCTTATCCCTCAGAAGCCTCTCCATCAGCTTACTAACCACTGAAGTCAAACTCACAGGTCAGTAATTTCCTGGACTATCCCTGTTCCCTTTCTTAAAGATAGGAACCACATCCGCAATCCTCTGGGACCTCTCCTGTTTCCATGGACGACACAAAGATCATCGCCAGGGGCTTTGCAACCACTTCCCTCACTTCCCACAATAACCTGGGGTACATCCCATCCAGTCCCGGCAACTTGTCTATCCTGATAGAATTTAACAGGTCTAACACATCCTCTTTCCTAACATCCACATACTCAATCTTTTCCGTATGCCTCAAACCTGCAGTGCAACCTCCCAGTTCATTTTCCACCGTGAATACCGAGGCAAAGTACTTGTTAAGCACCTCTGCCATTTCTTCCGGATTCACACAGACTTTTATAGGCCCTATCCCTTCTCTTCTCATCCTTACATGTTTGTGAGTAAATCTCTGCATGGGTGCCATTTTAAAATGTTGCCAAGACCTTTGACCTCATGAGGTAACGGTGGGGCTGACAGATCTCTGACCATCCCATCACGAGATTCAGTAAGCTCCTAGTTGATGCATAATGAACAAGCTGAAAATCTGTCTCACCGCCCAACATGAACCATACCTGATTTCCTGCCCATTACCAGAATGGAAAATTCCAGAACTTAGCAGGTTTAGCAAATGTATAGAGAGAGAAACAGAGTTCTGAATAGTTGCCATCCCTGTTAGATAGCTGAGTGTCACCCCACCCTCCGTTACATAACTACATATTACTCCTCCTGTTAGATAGCTGCCTATCACTTCCTGTTAGATAGTTTCAATCTTGGAGTCAGGTGTTGGGGCAATACATTGAGATAATTTTTTTTTTGCTGAAAATGAATGGCTTGCATTCTGCTGCTGGTAAAATGCAGCTGAGAATTCTGAGTAGAGAATAAAATGATGTGGAGATGACAGTGTTGGACTGGGGTAAATACAGTAAGAAGTATCACAACACCAGGTTAAAGTCCAACCAGTTTATTTGGTAGTAAACCCACAAGCTTTCAGAAACGCTGTTCCTTCACACACCTGACGAAACAGCAGTGTTTCCGAAAGTTTGTGGGTTTACTGGAGAAAAAAAATCATTATTATACTCAGCCACCGGAGAGCAGTGTTGCACGGTATAAAGCTTTGCAGTATTCCGTGTAATCAAGAAAAGACAATATTAATGAATCTTCTAAGCTCATCTTCAAACTGTCTTAAAATATTTCACATCCAATGAATTATATTTTAAAGCAAAACTATCGATCTTTTTTGTGTATGTCTGAAGATGTGTTTGGGTTTAATTTTTAAAAATTCCTTCATGGGATGTGGGCATCGCTGGCAAAGCCAGCAATTGCTGCGCATCCCAATTGCCCCTGAACTGGGTGGTATCATTAGGGCTAAAACTCAGCTGTTGGCGTCAGAGCATTGTTGGGAGTGGACCTACATAGTTGTATTGTTTAAAGTCTGGGTTGTAAATATTTCTTTGTGTAGAATGAATCTTCAAATTTGTTAATTGCCATATCGAGTCACCTTAAGTTATTACTGTAAACCAGTTAGTTTTGTGCTTTCTGTGTCTCCCATCTTCCATCTCTACCAGTCAAACGTTCTCAGGAGTTAAGATTTATCTCTTGGTTTTTCCATATGCCTCTCTATGTTTTAAAGTGGATAATCTGTAACTACACCTCCTAATGTAAAAACCATACAAAATGCCCTGCTACTTGAGCAGAATGAGTTGAGATAATGATCAAGACCAGTATTCTAACTTGGCAAATGACTAGGCCATTTCAGCGGGGTAGTTAAGAGCCAATCACATTGCTGCAGCTCTGGAGGCACATGTAGGCCAGACTGGGCAAGGATGGCAGCTTTCCTTCCCTATAGGACATTAATGAACCAGATGGGTTTTACAACAATTGGCAATGGTTTCACGGTCATCATTACTGAAGCTAGCTTTCAATTCCAGATTTTATTGTAAAAATAAAATACTGTAGATGCTGGAAATCTGAAATAAAAAGAGAACAAAAAAACAAAGAAAATTACAGCACAGGAACAGGCCCTTTAGCCTCCGAGCCTGAGTGACCATGCTGCCTGACTGAAGTAAAACCCCTATCCTTCTGGAGACCACATCCCTCTATTCTCACTCTGTTTATGTATTTATCAAGATGCCCCTAAAAAGTCACTATTGTATCTGCTTCCACTACCTCCCTCAGCAGCAAGTTCCAGGTACCTAGCACCCTCTGTGTAAAAAAAAAACTTACCTCATACATCACCCTTAAACCTAAGCCCCCTAGTAATTTACTCTTCCACGCTGGGAAAAAGCTTCTGACTATCCATTCTGTCACGCCCCTCATAATCTTGCAGACTTCTATCAGGTCACCTCTCAACCTTTGTTATTCCAGTGAGAACAAACCAAGTTTCTCCAACTATCCTCATAGCTAATGCCCTCCATACCAGGTGAACATCCTAGTAAATCTTTTGTACCTTTTCCAAAGCCTCCATATTCCTTCTGGTAGTGTGACGACTAGAATTGAAGACTGTATTCTTATGTAGCCTAAGGTCTATAAAGCTGCAACGTGACTAGTCAATTTTTAAACTCAATGTCCTGGCCAATGAAGGTAAGCATGCCATTTTCCTTCTTGACTACCTTCGCCACTTGTGTTGCTGCTTTCAATGACCTATGTATCCGTACTCCCAGATCCCTTTGCCTATCGATACTCTTAAGGGTTTTGCTGTTTTCTGTATATTTCCTTTCTGTATTAGACCTTCCAAAATGCATTACCTCAAATTTGTCTGGAATAAACTCCATATGCCATCTTTCCACCCAAGTCTCCAACCAATCTATATCCTGCTGTATCCTCTGGTCCTCATTGCTATCATCAAATTCACCAACCTTTTATGTCATCCACAAACTTACTAATCAAACCAGTTACATTTTCCTCCAAATCATTTACATATATTTATGTATTACAACAGCAAAAGTCCCAGCACTGATCCCTGAGGAACGCCACTTGTTGCAGCCCTCCATTCAGAAACACAGCCTTCTACTGCTACCTTCTGTCTTCTACAACCGAGCCAGTTTTGTATCCACTTTGCCAGCTCATCTCTGATCCTATGTGACTTTACTTTCTGCACCAGTCTGCCATGAGGGACCTTGTCAAAAGCCTTACTGAAGTCCATGTAGACAACATCCGCTGCCTTACCCTCATCAATAATATTTGTCACTTCCTCAAAAAACTTGATCAAGTCAGTGAGACATGATTTCCCTTTCACTAAACCATGTTGCCCCTCGTTGATATGTCCACTTATTTCCAAGTGGGAGTAAATCCTGTCTTGAAGAATCCTTCCAATAATTTCCCTACCATTGATGTAAGGTCTGTAATTATCTGGATTAGTCTTGCTACTTTGTTAAACAAAGGTACAACATTGGCTATTCCCCAATCCTCTGGGACCTCCCCTATAGCCAGTGAGGGTTCAAACATTTCTCTCAAGACTCCAGCAATTTCCTCCCTTGCCTCTCTCAGTATTTTGCAGTATATCCCATCAGGTCCTGGAAATTTGTCTATCTTAACGTTTCTCAAGAACCCCAATACCTCCTCCTTTTTTGATTTCAACATGACTCAAACCATCTATACACCCTTTCCCAGACTCATTATCCAATAAGTCCTTCTTTTTGGTGAATACTGATGCAAAGTACTCATTTAATACCTCACCCACTTCCTATGACTCCGTGCATAAATTTCCTCCCTTTATCCTTGAGTGGGTTAACCCTCTTTCTGGCTACCTTTTTGCTCTTCATGTAATTATAAAAAAACCATGGGATTTTCCTTAGTCCTGTTGGCCAATGACTTTTCATGACCCCTTTTAGCCCTTCTTATTCCTTGCTTAAGTTTCTTCTCTTTTCTTATATTCCACAGTTGTTTTGTGTATTCCCAGCCTCCTAGCTTTCACAAATGTTTCCCTTTTCTCTTTGACTGGGCTTACAAAATTCCTCGTTATCCAAAGTTCCCAAAACTTGCCATACTTATCCTTCATCCTTACAGGAATGTGCCGGTCCTGAATCCCTATCAACTTACATTTGAAAACCTCCCAAATGCTCGTGTTGATTTGCCCTCAAACATCTGCTTCCAATCTACATTCTTCAGTTCCTGCCTAATATTGTTGTAATTAACCTTCCTCCAATTTAGCATCTTAACTTGAGGACTATACTTATCTTTATCCATCAGTATCTTAAAGCTGGCTGAATTGTGGTCACTGTTCCCAAACTGCTCCCCTACAGAAACGTTGACCACCTCGCCAGGCTCATTCCCCAAAACCGGGTCCCAGTATGGTTTCTTCCCTTGTTTGGACTATCTACACATTGTTTCAGGAAGCCCTCCTGGATGCTTCTTATAAAATCTGCCCTGTCCACGCCCCTGGCACTAAATGAATCCCAGTCAATAAAGGGAAGTTAAAATCTCCCACCACAACAACCCTGTTACTTTTACACCTTGCCAAAATCTGTCTACATATTTGTTCCCTGATCTCCACTGGTTGTTGGCCAGCCTATAGTAAATCCCCAACATTGTGATTATTCCCTTCCTATCCTTGAGCTCTACTCATATTGCCTTGCAGTGTGAGCCCTCTGAGATGTCTTCCTGCAGTAAAACTGAGATATTCTCTTCAGTAGTGCACTTCCCTACACCTTTTACACCTCCCTCTATCCCACTTGGAATATTAAGCTGCCAATCCTGTCCTTCCCTTAACCAAGTCTCTATAATGGCAACAACATCACAGTTCCAAGTAATAATCCAAACACTAACCCAAGCTCAAAGTTCATCTGCCTTATCTGTTATACTTTTCGCATTGAAACATATGCACTTCAGGCCACTAAACCTCTGATTAGCAATCATATCCTACCTGTTCTTTCTCGGAGTTCTCACTGGCCCTACACTCTAGTTCCCCTTCAGTTAATTCATTTTTGCTTTGGTTCCCATCCTCCTGCCAAACTAGTTTAAATCCTCCTGCATGAGCTAGCAAACCTCCCAGCCAGAATATTTATGCCCTTCCAGTTTAGATGAAATCTGTCCTCTTTGAACAAGCTCTATCTGCCCTGAAAGAGATTCCAATGGTCCAACTATCAGAAACCCTCCCTCCTCTACCAGCTGTTTAGTCATGTGTTGAGCTGTACAATCTTCCTATTTCAGGCCTCACTGACAGGTGGCACAGGGAGTAATCCTGGGATTACAACCTTGGACGTCCTGTTTTTTAACTTTCTACCTAACTCCCTAAACTACTACTGTAGGACTTCATCACTCTTCCTACCTATATTGTTAGTACCAATGTGTACCACCACCTCTGGCTGTTCACCCTCTCCCTTCAGAATGCTTTCTTCCTGGCATCAGGGAGGCAATATATCATCCTGGAGTCTCTTTCATGTCTACAGAAGTACCTTTCTGTACCCCTAACTATCGAGTCCCCTGTAACTATTGCTTTCGTGCTCTTTATCCTTCCCTGCTTAACAACAGAGTCAGCCTTAATACCACAGTTGTGGCTGCTGCTATTGTTATCCCCTGATAGGCCATCTCCCCCAATAGTATCCAAAAAGGTATACTTGTTAGCGAGGGTGACAACCACAGGGGATTCCTGCACTGTCCGTCTACCCCTTCTCGCAGTCACCCATCTATCTGCCTGCACCTGGGTGTGACTACATCTCTAAAGCTCTATGATGCTTTCTGCCTCCTTCATGCTCCTAAGTGCATCCAACTGCTGCTCCAACCTATCCATGCAGTCTGTGAGAAGCTGCAATTGGGTGCACTTCTTGCAGATGTAGTAGTCTGAGACACTGGAAGCATCACAGATCTCCCACATCTCTCAAGTGCAGCACTTAACCCCACTGATCGACATTTCGAGCACCAAATATTTAAGAAAATGTATAAAACTCTTACCTTCACTTTTATTTTCTCACAGCGGCCTTTTTTAATGTTTGAAAACCTCAGTAGGTCTGGCATCAGAAGAAGAGTTAACTAAACCTCAAAGATGAACTCTGTTTTCCTCTTTGCACATGTTCCTCAACACTGAGTTTTTCCCAGCGTTTTCTCTTTCAAATCCACGTATTATTGATTGAATTTAAATTCCACCAGCTGCCATGGTGAGATTTGAACCCATTTCCTGAAAACATTAATCTGGGTCTCTAGATTACTGGGCCAGTGACAGTACCACTACGTAACCATCTCCCCAAATGTGCATGTTATGGCAGGAATATTCCAGCCCTTCACCCCAGCGGACTCTTCCTGTCCCACCTATGTGAACGGAGATTGTATGGCTCAATGACCTCCATCGTGGGGGTGGGTGGGGGGAGGGGCTGGAAAATTCTGATCTATGTATGTATTCTATATATAAAGAAATATATTTGTGTATATGAATATTAGCATGTATATATGTATTTAAGTATGTATCTATACCATGATGTATACATTCGTATGCCTATTGAAGTATAGGCATGAACATATTTTTCATGTGTATTTATTTTTATGCACAGTGAAAGCTGTACATTATGGGCAAAAGGATTTATAGCCTTTTTTCTTCTGCAGCGTTCTTGTTTATAGGTTAGTCATTCCATGAACCATAAAATATACCCCTCTACTTGAATAGTGATTGAGATTATGATCAAGACCTATGTTCTAACTTGGCAAATGTCCTTGACGTGCCTCACACTTATTGATGATGATTTCAATGTCATTGTTCATAGTTTGCCAATAGGCTGTCTATCTTTTGGCCTTCTGTTCCAATCCAAGTCCATGAGAGAGAGAGAGAGAGAGATGAAGTTGTTGAAGAATTTCAGGTTGCAAAGATTCTGCTAGAATAACCTGCTTGCCTTTGAAAATGACTGTCTGGGAAATGCCAAGCTGATCAGGTCAAAATGATCTCATGTGCTTGTGGACATGCTGAATTGAATCAGATCATCCTTTGATGATGGTTTCCACAGTTTCTGTAGTGTAGGACCTTCCATTATTGATCCAGCCCATTCCCTGGTCACTCACCTTTCCCGACTGAGTAAACCTGACTATATTTGGAAATCATTTAAAATTAGGATAAGAATTGTAAGGGAGAATTGAGAAATAAAAATTTAGTTGGAAAAATATGTAAGTCAACAGAATAGTTGCAGATGCCATTTCAGGAGCAGAACTTTATACAGTTCTCCTGGAATAGTGTTAAAATAGCTTAGTGTGAAGTTAAAAAATACTTTGTTTTAGATCCAAAACTCCAGGCTGAAAAATAACCAGCTGTGGAAGTTAGATTACTACAATTATGAAAATTAAAGTTCTATAATTATAAAAAAAATGCTGTCAAGTAACGGAAAATGATTATTAACTAAACACGGCCTTCAGTAAGGCCAATATTAATGTACGCAGGATAAGCGAGTTTGTCTATAATCTTGTTCCATAAACACTGCATTCCAGATTAGGACAGCAGCATGAAAACAAAGAACAAATCACCATGGCAATTAGCAAATAGCAAGATATAGGGACATATCATGCTAATAAAGGATTGGTTTTCTATTGGATAAGAAAGAGCAAGAGACTATGATTGGTGGATATCTATGTCAATGATAGAAGGAAACATTTCTTGTTCCTGATTGCTGAACTGCTCTGGTCATCCCGTGTTGGCTGTGGAGAAGTCTCCTTGTGCACAAGTAATTAAAGACATTGTATTGAATGCATGGTGTCTAATGCTATTTGTGTAAGGAGTTGACTGAATGCCTTTAGATTGCTGATATCCAGGGAACTCAAACAGTTTGTGGAACTGAGATTGCGAAATCCACCGAGATTGCGAACCTTTGAGTGTTTATATGGGAAGGAAGTATGGTGCCTCACTGACCAAGGACTTGGGCCTGTCGTGCCTGATTTTTTGGGCATTGAGCCAACTTGACCAGAGGAATACATGTGCTATCCTGTGCAGACGTGACCAGAGGAAGCAGATCAGAGGCGAGGGCTCAAGTCTCTTGAGTATACGGCAGAGGGTTAGGGGTTGGATCCTCTGTATAGACATTTTTTGATGTGGAAATGCCAGCATTGGGGTAAACACAGTATGAAGGCTCACAACACCAGGTTAAAGTTCAACAGGTTTATTTGGTAGCAAAAGCCCTTGCTTTCAGAGTGCTAGCTGCCCTTTTGTCAGGTGAGTAGGAGTTCTAATATCCAGGGTTCAAGTCCCCGGAAAACCACGGTCCCAATTTGATTACTTAATTCCAAATTGATTGATTCAGATCTCTTTGTTTTGTTTTCTGCCACAAGATGGTGCTCTGAGCCAGATGACATAGCTCTGCTAGAATCCTAAGTGTTTTGACCCTTTTTCATTAGACTTGACTTTTTTTGTGTGTCGGTTTTTGTCTGTGTGTAATTGTATCCAGTAGGATAGAACAGATCTCCTCTTTGATCATGGGAAATTCATTAGGGAAAGCAGACGAGCCTCCTCCCACGGGAACACTAAATGTGTGCACGTAGGTTCACAATGGGCAAGAAAATGTGGACATGTTTCAAAATTAGTGAAGCAGAAAAAAAGTAAGAGAGACATAGGGTAATCTGCATATTTCCAGTGGTGAATGGAAATGCAAAAGTAGTCGGATGAGTCCTGGAAAAGGAGTTTAGAGAATGCAGGAAGATCTAAGGAACTGAAGAATTGTAAAGGAGATGTTAAGCCAAGATCTTGGTTGTGCAGTGTCCTCACAAACAAAACAAAAACTTCCTGCTGAGCAAGATAACGAGGGGGAAGATTGGTCACTCCCCGTATCCTTCATCAAATTCACAGTCGGGTCCAGCTGAGGCCACACAAAGCTCCCCACCTCCATATGGGTTGATCTTCTCCACTGATGCCCCTGACTCCAATCAGTGAGGACCCCACTTCTCGCAGCTCCAGGTCCCTCAGGATTCATAGTAGCTGCATTCCCAAGAACCCCCCCGACCACCCCCCCAACCCGGCCAGATCCCAGGCAACACCCAGCTACCCCAGCACTGGTGCGACAATTGCCCTCCCTGCCTTTCCTAGATCCTGGGGAACAGCATTAGTTCCCTTAGGTTTTTTTTCTAGTCATATTTTAACAACCTGGATTCTAAATGTACATTGGAATGGGATACTTGGCATGGTACAGGAACCTGATAAGGATGTGTTATGTAGAAAATTTTCACCCGGTTTCATGAATTGTTTGAGTATATCTAAAATGCTTGAATGTCAGTGCTTGTAAATATTTTCGTACTGGGGTTGCATCTGAAGAAAATGTTTGCAATGACTTGTGTTGAGTGGGAGGGAAGACGCGACCTACCCAAGCTTGTTCAAGTCCTCCAGCACTGTGAACATCAGCTCCAATACTAGAAGCCAAAATCAAGAAGTTACAGATAGTATATTATATGCTGGCCACTTAGGGCAGAGAAGAGGAAGCAGGCTGGGGTTAAGGCAATCAGCTGGCCGAGACAGCGACACACGTACCTGTTTTACCTGTGTTCTCCAGGTGAGACTGTATCCAGAAACCTTCAGCCATTTCACCCCTGTCTCCCCTACCACCTACATCCCCAACAATCATGTTGCGATTATATAAAACCTTGGCTATGCTGCATTTGGAATTCTGGTCACCACACTACAGAGGATGTGGAAGCTTTGAGAGAGTGCAAAAAAAGGTTAATCAAGATATTGCCTTGTCTTGAGGGCGTTGACTGTGAGGAGAGGTTGAATAAACTAGGATTGTTTTCATTGGAAAGACAGAGGCTGACAGGAAACCTGATAATGATCTATAAACTTATGAGAGGCATTAACAGGATGGATAGTCAGAATGGAAGTGTCAATTACAAAGGGACAGAGGTTCAATGTGAGAGGGGGAAAATTTAATGGAAATGTGTGGGGGAAGATTTTTCATGCAGAAGAGTGGTGGGTGCCTGGAATGCACTGTCAGATCATGTAGTGGAAGCAGGCACATTAGCATCTGAACGGGTACATGAATAGGGAGGGAATAGAGGCATACGAACCGAGTAAGGGTAGGTTTTTTAAGTTTAGTTCAGGCATCATGATGATGAGTACTGGCTTGGATGTTCAAAGGGCCAGGTCCTGTGCTGTACTTTGTTTTTTGAACCTGATGGTCTTTCAATCTTAAACCAGCCAAAGGTTTTTATCATCAATTTTCTCTTCTTGTACAAGAATAATTGGTAAGTATGAGGGTGATGTAGCTGTGTCTGATTTATTTAAATATAAGTTGATGATTGAAGTTAAATTATCAAGAGTAGTTCATAAGTCACATCCAACAAAGAACAGTTATGAACAGTTCATCCTTTTTAATTGTAATATTTATTCAAAATGTTACCCGAGAAGATGAGTTTCATTAGATTGGCAAGTCACTACTTAATTGCACCCATGGAGCTAAAGCTTGGTTAGTGCTTGGCTGGGAAGCTGCCTGCTCCAGATAACCATCTCCTCAAGAAGCTTTCTCAGCAGTAGATTTGATTTTGGAAATTTTATTTCATGCTGATCTGTTCTTTGGAAGGTGTTAATGTATGCCATCCAATTCCACAGCTACTCATTGATCTCCAAACACAAATAGGAATTCTTCACAGCCATTGGGAGGGTATTTGATTAAGCTGACCCTGACGTAAACTTTGCCCTCAGCCAGTGCCCAAGAAGAGACGCTAGGAAATGATGTGAAGGGAAAACCTTGAATCAATTTGTCATTCCCTAGTCTAATGATACTAAGGGCCATTGCGGGTCCCCAAAGCCCTGACTGGAATTAGTAAATGTTGTAGACTAGGCATTGAACCTGGGACCAATCTGGCTAGGAATCACCCCAAATGCTGCATTCACCCACTGAGCACCAGTCACCCTTGTCAGATATTTTTGAAATTATTTTACTTAAAAAGAGTATTTTTTGAATCTGTTGCCAGGACAGTCGATCATCTCTTTGAAAGACTCAGTTCAAACCCAGAACACTTGTCTGTTTTGGAACTTTAACTCAATGATGAAGATAATGGGTTTGAAAATCTGTTAAGTAAATATTAGTGTATAACTTACAATATTTCATAAAAACACAGTATATTTTGAACAGATGTGTTAAGATTTTTTTGGTCTCAATTTGAATAGCTTTACTACAGTCCCTAGTATTAATAATCTCCCTAATTTCCAGTTTTTCCTACTGGTAGCATTTTCACAAATAATTTGACTGTGTTTTTCTCCAGATCTTGCTGTCCTCCCCATTTCTATTTTCAGGCCATTCTCAATCTCATTAAATCTGTAGTTCTCCTGGTGCTTCAGATCTTTCAATAAAGTTAAAATCCACAAATCCTGAAAAAGATGTGAAGATAAGATTGGTGTTTACTGGCGTGATGCTACCTTAAGACTAAGTTGAAATTTGAAAGTAACATGTAGAAAACTTGTGCTGCTAAAATCTTTGGGAATATCTGTGGCTCCATCGACATTACAAACATTGACTACAAATGTCTTGACTCCTGCCATTTATCATCTAACCACAACTGGGAAACTCTAGCAATGTAACAAGAGATGGAGTTTTTAATCCAACAGGATAGATAATAGCAACATAAATCTGGGAAAAGAAAGAGAGATTAAGTCCAGTCACAGCAAAGCAAATGGGATTCTTAAATCTGGTGTAAAATAATTCCAATTTCCATTTATTGCAGTTATGAATTCTAGGTTTGGTTCCTACTATTTGAAGTGCTTAAAGTTAGTGTGACTAATCAAATGGATGCTTTTACTTCCAGTGAAAAGTGAGATGTTGAATTCTGAAGTTGATTCAGAGGGGCTGAGTTTCAAGCGCCAGTGTTTTGTGACTACAAACCGCCTCCATGCTCCCAGCCAGGGGAAAAGACTGTAAACATCTCCAATCCCTGAAGACCATGGAGAGCACCAAGGGTTACAATCCTTCCAAGTTCTGGCCATGCATTTGTTCCTTAATCTTCTGTAGCATTTCTTGCATCCGCCGCAACTAGGACACAACACAGGCAACAAGACTCAATTGTTTCACAGTAGAAAAGGCCTCTGCCTAGCCTCCCCCTTTTCCCCACAGGGTTGTTACTGGATCTGCTTCTGGTCACTGATAACCCTCTGCTACATCACCCAAAGAATAACACAGGGCATTCTGGCCAGGTTTGACCCTATCCTGACCTCATGTATTTTCAGTCAAGGTCATTTAACTGAAATCAGAATCAGGACTTTGAGCTGACTCCTGCTATACCCCACTCCACCCCCTCACTTGCTGTCTCAATGACTACTGTAACAACCCACTAATAAAAAAAGAGAGAGTTCTTTGCATCTGTATAGCACCTTTCCTCTCTCTGCATTGCCAATTGAAGGATAGAAAGAAATGGGTAGTCTAGGTCACAGAAGGCAGAATGAATAACTTTCCTGGTGATTTGACCACCTCTCCTTTTTCCAACTCCCTCAATCTGAATGTTCTTTTCTCACAGATTCATTCAAATTGTGAGTCTGATGCTTAAGGTGCAGGCCTACAATGCATTTGTAATTTCCATGTTTAAATATGGCTCAGAAAAGCAGTTAAGTCAAGACTTGACTAAACAAATTGATGGATTAAGCTTCAGAACCAAACTGTGTATGAAACTGGAGAGAACATGACTAATTAATCCCCATGAATCTGCTTGCTTGATTATTATCAATTGCTTTGATTTTGAAAAGCTTATACATTGACTCTGACCCTGTCAAGGCACTTTCCATCAATCACACCTTGAAAGAGGTTGAAGGCAGATTTGTGGCAAGGTGATATGACAACAGTGAAGGGCTCTTCAATAGCACGTGACTTACAGCCATTGTGAAACAGTACTACACTGCAAGGGATGGCTGAAGGTGGCAGGGCAAAGTCTCCCTGTGGTCAAACCCTGAGGTAATGACAACTTTTGTTGCATTGTGTTGGGCTCCCAATGAGAAATGGCGATAGCCCTCAGCATTTATCTTACTACTTAACTGATCCAGGGAACCAAGATGCAATCAAAGTGGGTTTGTTGAGCACATGAAACTCCTGCAATTTCACCTTCAAGTAAGATCCCACTAAATAGCTTTGTGTCATAGTAGTAGATGTATCCCGTTGAAGAATTGGGTTGAGCCAGCACTCAGGATTATGTTAAATTTTACCTTTACCACACTGACACTGATTTAATTCCTGCAATCTCTAAAACACTCAGTACATTTTTAATTTTCCTTGCAATCCTACAGGTTTCAGGGTAGCCAAACACAAAGAAATTGTTAACTAAAAGCGTTTTTTTTTTACCTCCTCATCCTTCTCCCGGATTATTTTCTCCGCCTCATTATCCGTCAATCCTGATATAATGGGAATCGGAAAATCAGTGCCACTTTCCCTTGTTAGTTTGCTGAAAAAAGATTAGAGGGACATCTAAGTAAACTTCTCACAGAATGTGCATTGTGTATGTTGTATGTTATGGGAATTGGCAACTTAATAACACAATAGATATTTGGTCAAAGACTTCAAGGGCATTTCTACATCTCCAGCGAATAAAGGCAGAGTACAACATTTAATTCCATCTTGGTGAAATCCTCAGTTCTCTTTACTTACCTAAAGTACCTTGAAATAATGTTCTCCTTCCATCTGTTTAGGAATCAAAAGTTGCAAAGTAAAACAGTATGTGATAAAAAATGCGGGGGTTGGGTATATTATAGACATTTCAACATGTAGGGACAGCAAGGGTATCAAAACTAGAGCTTTATAGATGACAAAAATTAGAGATTAAAATGAGGCAGAAAAACAGTGCAGGCAAAATGTTCACAACTCAGAAGAGAATCAAAATAAATGTAAAAAGAACAGAGGAGAACAGAAGTTAAAAAGACAAAGAGATTGTATCCAAATAAATTAGCAGTGAAAGAAAGAGGAATGCAAAAATATTATATAAACACAAAAAAATGTAGTCACAGGATGGATGGGGCCAAAAAGAAGATTGTGGGGGTTGAGGCAGTAAATGAGAACTTTGTTCTGACTTCACTGAGAAGCAGATTGCTGCCAATGTAGCTGTTAGGGAGGAGGCAATGATATTGGATAGGATAAAAATAAAGAGGTACTACTTGAACGGTTGGCAGTTCTTAGGATTTGAAACATCACCGATAACGGATGGGATGATGCATCCTAGATTCTTGGTGGAAACTGTGGGAAGTCTGGGCACAATCTTCCAATCCTCTTTGGATATGGGGCTGGAGCCAGAGCATTGGATGCTTGCAAACGTTATACTAATGTCTAAAAAAGGCAAGAAGGATACAAGCCAATCTACTTAATGCAGGTGTGGGGAAACATTTAGATGAAATAATCTAGGCTAAGATTAGTTGGCATTAGGAAAATATGGACTAATAAATGAAAGTCAGCACAAATATGTGCAAAGCAAACTATGTTAGATTAAATTGAGTTCTTTAGTGAAGTAACAATTGATGAGGAAAATGAGGATGACATTGTGGATATGAACTTTCAAAAAGTATTTGACAAAGTACGCCTCAATATATAGTTTGCAAAATTGAAGGCCATGGATATAAATCTGGTGGTGTTAGGAAGCAGGGAGTAAAAAAAAATTACTTGATTTGGCATGTTCACTGAATTCTTTTGAGACAGCATTAGTTGTGATCTAAGATCACAGAACAGGGTAGGTTGCACGAAAACAGCCTCAAGGGGCTGGACCACTGCTCTTTTCAATCTATATATTAATGACCCAGACTTGGCTGTACAGATTATCAATTCAAAGGCTGCAGATGATATAAAATTTGGAAATGTATTTAACAGTGAGATGGATAGTAATAGACTTCAGGAGAGTATGGATCAGCGAACTCAGGATCATGCCTAAAAAGTTTGTAGTTTCAACTCCACTTTCCTATCTGACCCCATAACCTTTGTCAGTTTAAAATCTATCCAACTCATGAAGCCACATGAAATTTAGCACAGAGGAATGTGAAATGATACACTTTGGTGGGAATGAGAAGAGAAAATACAAATTAAATGATATGATTTTAAAAGGGGCATAAGAAAAGAGAGATATGAGGATATCTGTAACAAATCTTTGAAGCCAAAATGAAAATTTAGGGCACA
This sequence comes from Sphyrna mokarran, assembly GCA_024679065.1. Taxonomy (NCBI): domain Eukaryota; kingdom Metazoa; phylum Chordata; class Chondrichthyes; order Carcharhiniformes; family Carcharhinidae; genus Sphyrna; species Sphyrna mokarran. The sequence continues at coordinate 35,013,136 of JAGIQG010000022.1, read as the reverse complement.
GAAGGAGGCCATTCATCCCATCATGTCTATGCTAGTCAAAAAAGGGCTGTACAGCCAAATCTCATTTTCTACCTCTTGGTCTCTGGACTATAACAATTCAAGTTTTCCTCATCCTCCTCTAATCCAAAGAAAGTGACCCCACTCAATCCAACTCCTCACAGCTAAAAATCTCCAGTACTGGAAATATCTTTATAAATCTTCTCTGTAACTGGCTAGTGTGATGACCCAGGCTCCTTAGAGCAGCATCTTCCAAACCCAAGTGGAAGGACACAGACAGTATACAACTGGAAACACCATCACTTGGAAGTTTCCCTCCAAGCCATTCAGTATCCTGACCTGGTGTTCCTTCATAGTCACTGGTTCAAATTCCTGGAATTCACTCCCTAACAGCAATATGGATGTACCTACACCACATGAACTGCAGTGCTTCGAGAAAGCAGTTCACCAGCACCTTCTCAAGTGTAATTAGGGATGAGTAAGAAATACTGGCCTAGCCAGCGATGCCCAAATTCCTTGAGTGAATATTAAAAACACAAATCTTCTATGATGCCACAATCAGGACTTTACGCCATATTGAAACAGCAGCCCAACTGGTTCTAGAATAACCTCCCTGATCCCATATGTGGAACTCGCTAGAAATAGACTCCAAGTTAAAATTATACCCTTTGACCCTCACCCTTTGCCTGTTACCACTGAACCAATTTGGATCCAAAATCTCTCACACCCTTTGGTCCAATGCACTCTCCAGATTGCCATGCAGATTTGTGAAAATCCAAGCAGGATTAAACATGTTGCACACATCAGATGAAATTTTGCCATCTTTCGGTGACATATTATTTCAGACGGGAAAGCAGAGGATAAAGCTGCCACGGCACTGGCAGATTTTCCCACTGTATTTTAAACAGATAAACATCGTTTAAGGATCGGCTCCCACAACGTAATGCTGGTGGGAGCTTTTCTTGAACTTGCACCACCAGTTACTGTGGTTTTTAATAGATTGAGGCACCCTTTTTAACGAGTGCCCTGATGCAAAAGAATATAAATAGAAATCTGCCATCATGGAACATCCCCTTTCCCCGCAGAACTTCCCCCTCCTCCTACCATGGGCAGTGTTTGGGTAGTGTCCGGGCAGTGCCATGGTACAACCCAGGGATGACCCTCTTCCTCGCTGGGGATTATGCTCACCTGTGCACCTCTGCGGGTTCTAGTCACCAAGTGTACATCATGGGGGACCTGTTGTGATTCACCTCAGTGTCAGGGAAAACGGACACTTTAAAGCAGGAGGACTATCAGGCATAAACAGGATGGAAAATCCCAGCCATCAACTTTCCATGTCACTGCTTCATAAAACTCAGTCAAGTTAGTCAGAGACAACTTTCCCTGACAAATCCATTCTGTACGGTTACAATACTGGCATCTACATACGCGGCAATGTGAAAAATTGCTCAGATTGAACACAAAAAGCAGAACAAATCTAATCCAATTACCTCTCCATCAATCTCCTCCCAATCATCAGCAAAGTGAGATTAGGTGTTGTTGACAGTACATGCATACAAATTAGGAACAATATTGGGTCATTCCAGTCTGCTCGGCCATTCAATAATATCTTGGCTGATCTAATTGTAACCTCATCCCCACATTCCTGCCTACCACAATAACTTTTCATCCTCTTGTTTTTCAAAATCTATCTAACTCTGTTTTAAAAATATTCAAAGATTTTGCTTCCACTGCCTTTTGAAGAAGAGTTCCAAAGGCTCATGACCCGCAGAGAAAAGAATTCTCATATTTGTCTTACATGAGCGATCCCTTGTTTTTAAAGAGTGACCCCTTGTTCTACATTCTCTCCCAAGAGGAAACATCTTCTCCACATCCACCCTGATAAGACCTCACAGGGTCTTAAAGAAAATGACAGAGGAGTTAACCAGATATTTTGCATTAGTCTTTATGGTGGAAGATATTTCAAACATCCTTATTAAAGAATACGAGGCGGAATTATTTACCTTCACAATCACTAGAGAAGTACTATTAGACAAGCTAATGGGGCCAAAGATAGATAAGTCCCCTGTCCCTGATGGCTTGCACCCTAGAATCCTAAAATAAGTAACTACAGAGATACTAGATGCATTGATTGTAATCTTCCAAGAATCCTTGGATTCTGGAGAAATACTGGAGGGTTGGAAAACTGCCAATGTGCCATTCCTATTCAAAATGGGAGGAAGGCAAAATGTAGGTAACTATAGGCAAATTAGCCTAACATCTGTTGTTGGAAAAATATTGTAATCAATTATCAAGGAAGTAATAATGGCACATTTGGAAAAATCTAATCAAGCAGAGTCAGCATGGCTTCATGAAAGAAAGTTTTTTTGAGGAAGGCTCAACCAAACTGGATAGAGGGGAATCAGTAGATGTGTTGTTTTTGGACTTCCATAATACATTCGACAAGGTACCTCACAAAAACATGAAGTCATAAAATAAGAGCCTGTGGTGTTGGAGGTAGTATAATTGGCATAGATAGAGAATTGATTATGAGCAGCAAACAGTGAGTGGGGATAAGAGGTTCTTTATCAGGTTGATGTGCAACCAGTGAGGTTCCACACGGATCAGTGCTGGAACTGTGATTGCTTACAATATATGTTGACTTGGAGGCAGAAAGTGAATGTACTATAGCCAAATTTGGAGGTGATACACAAATAGGTGTAAAGACGAATTGGTGAGGGACAGAAACTGTTTACAAAGAGGTACTGATAGCTTATATAAGTGGACAAAACATATGCAAATGGAGTAACATTGAAAGGTGTGAAGCTCTTCATTTTAGAAGAACAAAAGAACAGTATTATTTAAATGGAGAAAAACCTGCAGAAAGCCACAGTACAAACAGATTTGGGGTACTTGTGCATAAAACACGGAAAGCAAACACACGGGGCAGTAAATAATCAGGAAGGCTGATGGAATGTTGGCACTTACTTCAAGAGGGTTAGAGTGTAACAGTAGGGAAATCTTATTGCAACTTTACAAAATACTGCTGAGACCACATCTGGTGTATTTTGAGCAGTTTTGGTCCCCTCAATTAAGGAAAAATATTATTTGATTGGAGGCAGTTCAGAGAAGGTTCACTGGGATGATTGCCAGTATAGAGGGATTGTCTTATGAGGAAAGATTAAACAGATCGGGATTCTACCCATTGGAATTTAGAAGAATGAGAGCAGATCTCATTGAAACATACAGGATTCTTAATGGACTGAGAGGAAGTCCCTCTCCCCATGGGCAAGTCTAGAAGTAAGGACATAGTCTCAGAATAAAAGGGGCCCCAATTTCAAACTGAGATGAGGTGAAATCACTTCTCTTTGAGGGTTGGAATACTCTGGAACACCCTGCCAAAAAAAAGTGGGGGTAGAGGGGTTGTAAATATTTAAAGCTGAGATAGATCAATTCTTGATCAGTAAGAGCAGTACAGTGACACAGTGGTTAGCACAGTTGCCTCACAGCTTCAGGGATCCAGGTTCAATGCCAGCCTCGGGTGATTGTCTGTGTGGAGTTTGCACATTATCCCTGTGCATTTTCTCTGGGTGCTTTGGTTTCTTCCCACAGTCCCAAAATGTGAAGGTTAAATGGATTAGACATGGGAAATGTGTGGGTTATGGGGATAGGGCGGGGGTAAAGGACCTGGGTAAGATACTCTGCTGAATGGCCTCTTCTGCACTGTAGGGATTTTACGATTATATGAGTTAGAGAATTAAGAGTGAGGGAGAAAGGGCAGAAAGTGGATGTGAGGAACGTTGAATCAGCCATGATCCTATTGAGTAATAGAATGGCTTGAGGGACTGAATGGTCTGTTTCTATTACCATTTCTTATAGTTCCAAAACAGTTGCATCTTACTCTTCTAAAATATAGTGGGTGCAAACCCGGCTTGTCCAACCTTTTCTTATAAGACAACCCATCCATTCCTGACATCGGTCTAGAACAAAGAAAATTACAGAACAGGAACGGACCCTTTGGCCCTCCAAGTCTACATCAACCATGCAGCCTGATTCTCTAGTAAACTTTCCCTGAAATGTTTCAAATGCATTTACATATTTCCTTCAGTAAGGACCCCAATACTTCAGACATAGTCTCCCCAATGCCTGGCCCAACTGAAGCATAACCTTCCTTCTTTTGTAATTAATTCCACTTTCAATAAACATTTTGTAAGTTGCACACATCAAAGGTTATTGCATAAAATAAAAGCTCATGGTTTAGGGCTGTTATAAGATATTTAACATGGATTGTAGATAGGTTAACTAACAGGAAAGAGAGAGTTGGCACAAATGGATCTTTTTCTGGTTAGCAGGATGTGACAGATATGTGCCACAGGGATTACAGCTGGGGCATCAATTTTTTACAATTTATATAAATGACTTAGATGAAAGAACTTTGCTGATGACACAAAAACAGGTAGCAAAATAAGTTTGAGAAGAAGTTATAAGGAGTTACAAAAGGATATGGATAGTTGAGAGAGTGGGCAAAAATTTGGCAGAATGTAATGTGGGGAAAATATGAAATTGTCCACTTTGATAGGAATAAAAAAAAGCTTATTTTCTAAATGGTGAGAGATATTGCAGAGCTTTGAGGTACAGAGGGATTTGGATGTAAGAATCACAAAAACCTAGGATACAGATACACCAAGTAATTAGAAAAGTTAATAGAATATGGATTAGCCATATAAATACAGTAGCTACAAGAGCTGGTCAGAAGCTGGAAATTTTGCCCAAAGCCTAATCATCATCTACAAAACGCAAGTCAGAAACGTGCTGGAATTCTCTCCACTTGATTGGATATGTGCAACTCTAACACTACATAAGAAGTTTAATGTTATCCAGCCCAAAGCAGTCCACTTGTTTGATACTCCATTCACTACCTTAACAGTCCACATCAATGCACAGCAGCAGCAGTGTATACCATCTGCAAAATATGCTGCAGCAACTCACCAAGTGTCCTTTTACAGCACTCTCCAAACCCATGAACTCTACCAACTAAAGGAACAAGGGAAGAGATGCATGGGAGCACCAGCACCTGAACAATCCTGTCCAACATACCATTCTGACTTGGAATATGTCATTGTCATTAAACCAAATCCTGGAACTCCTTCCCTAATGATAGGTGATAGCCTTTTTCCTAGGATGAAGAAAGCTAGCACGAGGGGACATAGCTTTAAATTAAGGGGTGGTGGTTTTAGGACAGATGTCAGAGGTAGGTTCTTTACCCAGAGGGTGGTAAGGGTATGGAATGCCTTGCCTGCGTTAGTTGTAGATGCGCCAAGTTTGGTGGCGTTTAAGAGGTTAGTAGATAAGTTTATGGATGAAAGGGGAATGGTTTAGGTTAGAGGGTCACTGCTTGTTCCTAATTGGTCGGCGCAACATCGAAGGCCGAAGGGCATGTTCTGCACTGTAATGTTCTATGTTCTAATAGCACCATATATGTACTCACATAACATGGATTACAGCAGTTCAAAAAGATAACCCACCACTACCTTCTAAGGGTTATTTAGGGATAGACAATAAATGCTGGCCTAGCCAGCAACACCTACTTCATATATATGAAAAAAAAATAAGAACCTGAAACATTCACAGGGATTGTTCTGTGCTTTTTTAAGTTGATCCCTGATGATGCTGATACAGTCTTTCCACTATGTTGACTGTTCAAAAATAGAACAGATTGGGAGAGGTCTGTGGAATTCAGAAAGCAGTCAAAGAATACTGACTAGTGATGCTGCTTCAACCCAACATGATCCAAAAAAAAATTAATTTTAGTGTGTGATGCCTCACCAAAGGTTAGGTGTGACGTTATCTCATATACTGGAAGATGGTGTGGAGGAACCTGTAACATATGATTCACATTGGTTAACATATTTGAGTAAAATTATTCAATTTGAGAAAGAAGCATCAATGATATATTGTGTTATTAAGTTCCACAAATATTTGTATGGCAGGAAGTTCATTTTGTTAACTGACCGTTAAATCTTTACAATCATAGAACATAGAACCTAGAACATTACAGCACAGTACAGGCCCTTCGGCCCTCAATGTTGCTCCAGTGAAACCAATCTAATGATCCTCTAACCTAAACTATTCCAATGTTGTTTGTATGCCGATCCACTGACCATTTGAATGTCCTTAAAGTTGGCGAGTCCACAACTGCTACAGGCAGGGCATTCCATGCCCTTACTACCCTCTGAGTAAAGAACCTATCTCTGATATCCATCCTATAACTATCACTCCTTAATTTAAAGTTATGTCCCCTCTAGCTAGCCATCACCATCCAAGAAAAAAGGCTCTCACTGTCCACCCTATCTAACCCATCTTATATGCCTCAATTAGGTCACCTCTTAACCTTCTTCTCTCTAATGAAAATAACCTCAAGTCCCTCAGCCTTTCCTCATAAGACCTTCTCACCATACCAGGCAACATCCTGCTAAACCTCTTCTGCTCCCTTTCCAATGCCTCCACATCTTTCTTATAATGCAGCAACCAGAACTGTACGCAATATTCCAAGTGCAGCTGCACCAGAGCTTTGTACAGTTGCCTCATGGCTCCGAAATTCAACCCCTCCATCAATAAAAGCTAACACACTGTACACCACCTTAACAACCTTATCAACCTGGGTGCCAACTTTCAGGGAGCATTGCACATGTACACCGAGATCTCTCTGCTCGTCGACACTACTAAGAGTCCTATCATTAGCCCTATATTCTGTACTTACGTTACTCTTAACAAAGTGAATCACCTCACACTTTTCCGTATTAAACTCCATTTGCTACCTCTCAGCCCAGCTCTGCAGCTTATCTATGTCCCTCTGCAAACTGTAACATCCATCTTCACTGTCTACAACTTCTCCGACTTTGGTGTCATCAGCAAATTTACTAACCCATCCTTTTACACCCTCATTAGGTCATTTATAAAAATGACAAACAGCAGTGGCCCCAAAACAGATCCTTGAGGTACACCACTTGTAACTGCACTCCAGGCTGAATATTTCCCATCAACCACCACCCTCTGTCTTCTATCAGCTAGCCAATTCCTGATCCAAACTGCTAAATCACCTTCAATCCCATGCATCTGCACTTTCTGCAGTAGCCTACCATGGGGAACCTTATCAAAAGCTTTACTAAAATCCATATACACAATGTTAACTGCCTTCCCTTTATCCACCTCTTTGGTCACCTTTTCAAAAAACTCAATAAGGTTGTGAGGCACGACCTACCCTTCACAAAACCGTGTTGACTATCCCTAATCAATTTATTTCTCTCTAGATGATTATAAATCCTATCCCTTACATCTTTCAATTATCATAATTGCTGAGAAGAAAGTACCACCATCCCTAGTGGTGGCATGCCTTCATAGATGGGCATTGATTTTGATGGCACTCAGTATGACGTAAAAGGTAAATCAGCAGATCATGCAAATATGGAGTTCTTTTGAGATTTCCTGTGAAGACCAATTAATTTCCAACCAGAACTATCTATGAATTACTTTGTATAAAACAAATGATATGGCAGCTCTGCCAGTGAGATTGGTGAGGAAGTTCACAAAGACGTGGTGCTCAGTACAGTGTTCAATGACATCATGAATGATGACTAAAGATTGTGACGATGAAAATTTGCAGTGATATTTTACACATTGAAATGAACTGAATGTAAATCAAGGCGTCTCCTAAGGAATTTAAGAGTCATTATTCTGCAAGGTTTAGATAGAGATTATTAGATCTCTAGAGATTATCAAGAATACACAGGGAAAATCTGAGTGGAAACAGTACCAAGAAGCAATTTTTGGTATCCAAAGGTAGGTAGAGATATTGAAGAGTTGGTGAAAAGTTATGAAGTGTGTCTTGGAATGAGAAACGATCCAACCAAAGATTCATTTTGTTCCGTGATCAAACACAAGGTAACTGTGGAAAATGAATGTACATCGATTTTTTTTTGAAGTGGAAGGGAAGGAGGACCTTGTTTTGATCATTAGCTGTGGCAAGTGGAGAAATGTTGAGTTTATGTCCAATATCACAATTGTCAAAGCTACTGAGATTTTGAAAAGTTGATTTCTAATTAATGGATTGCCAGAGGTGTTGGTGTCAGTTAATGGTCCACAATTTATGTCAGAAGAATTTGACATCTTTCTGAGTAAGAATGAAGTCAAAAATACTGTAATAAAACCATATCAGCTAGCATCAAATGGCGCTGCAGAAAAATGTATACAGATTGTGACGAGGTCTTTGGGAGGTGAAAAACTAGGCACAGGCCATATAATTTCCTGTTCTCTAACAGAGAAATTGGGCCAGTCCACAACAGATTGCTCACCTTACAAGTTAGTTTTAAACACACTCCGAGGACAAGGTTTAGTTTGCTTAAACCTGATGTCAATGGCAAAGCAAGAGAAAAACAAGACAAGACAAGGTGAAGGGGAGTGATGATGCATCAGAGCATTAAATTTAGAGAGTTCACTGCAGATCAGAAGTTCATATTGAAAATTCATTGAGGTGACAAGGAGAAATGTGTGATTGGAGTTGTAAAAACACTAAGTATGTTATGTATTTCATGAAGATTAGGGTGAGATTCTGTTAGTATTTATATGGGTCATTTGCTTGGAAGAGGAAATCTTATGAAAGAACATAATAGACCTCTTATTGTCCAAAATTCCTACAGTCTAAACTGGAAGTCTAAAGAAACTGAAAGTTTGTTGGTATTGCAGAGTCCATCAGTATAGCAATGTCAGTCAGGGAGTGAGATTCTCTGATATCCCCATGCAGTGTTTCTCGCAGTGGGAGGTGATCTGTTGATCGTCAGTGGTGGGATTTTCTGGCCCTGCTGCTATCAATGGGATTTCCCATTCATTCCGCCCCATACAGCTGGGAAACCTGTGGTGGGAGTGCACCGTCAGCAGGAACCAGAAATGTCCACTGGCGTGAACAGCCAGAAAGTTCTGGCCAGGGTCTTTGATGAAGATAAACCAGTTCACAATGACAGGCATTAAGTCAAAGTTTAGGCTTGACAAAGAGATATTGATAGAAGACAGTCAAACTAATAGAAATGGAAGGATGAACAGACAGAAAGGGAAAGAAGCCAAATAGTTAATTTCAGAAAGAAGAAGAAAAAGGTTGATCTTTTCATTATTTCTTGTCAAGTAATGATACTTCTGTTAAATACATACTGATGTTAAGGAAAATCAATTTTTTTTAAACATCTGAATTATGTTGACAAAAAAATGGCCATATATGTATGTATGTATGTACACCCATACATACACACAATGGAAACAAGCAACTGAATGTGTTAATTTTATCATTGACATCAGTTCAATTATATTGTATTCTGGGAAATGATGAGCATGTATTATTTTACATTTTAACATACAAGTTGTTTTTTTAAAGTGGAATGAGTGTGGTATATTGTAAGATCTGAACATTTTGTTCTCTTGCCCTCTCTGGAGATTATAAAGAAAGTTAGTTGAACATGTGTCAGTGCAGTACACAAACAACATGGGAAAATTCTTTTGTTAAAAACAGTGACTCTTTGTGCTCTGGAATGCATTGCCTGAAAGGGCAGTGGAAGCAGATTAAAACTAATATTCAAAAAGAAATTGAAGAGTATTTGAAAGGAAATTTGCAGGATGGGGAAAAGAATGGGAAGTGGGCCTAATGGGAAAGATTTACAAAGGAGCACAAAACAGGGATAAGAAGCCCAATAACCTCCTTCTGTACTGCTTCATTCTAAGATGCCATTTAATATTTTATTCACCTTGAACCCCTCTCCAGCAATATTTGTAAACATTGTACGTAAAACATGCTGCGCTCAGTTAAATGTTCAGAGGAATGTCAGACTGATGATAAAAGTTTTATTTTGAAAACTCTGATGGAAGCAAAAATGCTGCAGGAAAATATTCAGAGTTAATTTCTATTGGCTGGTCTGTTAACTAAATCACCCTGCATACTCACAGTTCTACATCTAACAAAATCTGATTTGTGACTGGTGATTACAAACTGTAAGAGATCCTCACACCCCATGTTAGATGAGAACGATTGAAGTTGGAAATTCCATTTACTGGATTGAGAGGAGGTATAGGAGTTTTAGGGTGAAATGAACTTTACCTGGGAATACTTATTAGGATAATGCAGATATGGTTTACATAATCTAACTTGTACAATACTTGATCATGTGAGTGTCTGAAGGGAAGCAGGTATGGATCGGGCTGTCAACATCCTTAATCTTCAAATTTACTCCTGGTTACATCTTCAAATCTTCCTTCACCAAACTTGGGAAGGTTCCAAGCTTTGTATTCAGCTAGGCTCCCTATAAGCCTCCTTTACCTGTTTTATTTTAATTCTTATTCCTTTAATCATTTAGAGAACTCTAGTTTTGAATGCCTATCCTTGTTTCACTATTGGAATGTCTAGTCTGAACTCAAACCATCCCCCTCGTTTCCTCTCTACCCAGGACAAAGCACCTTGTAACTTCACTGAAATGAACTCTCTTCCATTTGAGGAATCATTGTTGAAACGGAGGGAATGCAGCAGCCGACAAAAAGGTAACATAAAATAGAACACTAAACTTGCCATTGTCTAGTGGTGCCTAGATTGATGCCGGCTGTCATCTAGTTTTATTCCTTTGAGACTTTTGTGCGGTTTGACACAGCTGAGTGGTTTACTAGGCCGCTTTAAAGGGCACTTAAGAGACAACTATTAGTACGCCAGATCAAGGACAGATAATTTCCTTTGTTATATTATACTGAGGAACCAAATAGGCTCTTATGACAATCGGCAATGGTTTCATGGTCATTATTAGACTTTTAATTACAGATTTTTATTAAATTCAAATTTCACCATTTGCATTAGTGGGACTTAAACCTGGTTCTCTAGATTTCTACTTGAATGAAAATACCATGATGATACTATTTCCTCGAATGTCAAAGTAGAAGGGAAGTCTTCCTATCTGTAGGAGGGAAGTCTTCCTATCCTTGTATCTTTCAGCATCTTCAGAATGATCTTAGTTTTCGTTTTTGTCTATCAGTTTCATTCAAGTCTGAGGTATTGAAGTTTTCTTTGTTGTTTTATCAGGGATGAATGACACAACGGAATTTTTCATTGGAATTGAAAATGGTTCATTTTCTTAAGCCAGTGTTTTCATCGCTGTCCAGTGTGCAATGCAGATGATGAAGAATACAGAAAGAACTTTAGTTTGTTGTTTTCCTATACCAGGGGCTGTTAGCATTCCAATCCTAAGATTTCTCTCTTGAATCAGTTTGCCTTTGATTGTTTTTTTAACTGCCTGTACATCCAGGTTATTGTAAGAATCCAGTAGTCAGCAGTTGCAAGAAGCTGCTATCTCACTCCACCAACCTGCCTGCCTTATAAGGAGGAGATAATGGAACACTTACATCTTACACATCCTCTAAGAAAGCTAAGAACATTGTTGGGGATTGATGCCTTTAGTGACAGTGATTGGAGGGGAGGTGTTGGAATATGATAGAGGTTAACAGTGGAAATGTAAAGTAAATCATTTCACAAAATAATGTAACAGTTTTGAAATTATACTTGGGTAAGATCTGGAGTAAAGGGTTAATGGTTATGTCAAATTAGACAATGACATTAATGATGACCTAATTATGAGATCGGAGTCAGATGGCCAAGAGGTTCCAAGAGACCTAAACACAGAATATGGAACAATATATTTACTGAGATCTTTGTAAACATAATAAATAAACTGTCTCAAGAAAACCTTGACTATCGCCAAATCATAATAAGTGCAACCGCATTAAAACAGAAAATAAAGTTATGGTTGATGAGGCTAATGCATGTGTTTAAAATGTTAAGAGTATTTTACAGGAAGAAGTCTCACAACACCAGGTTTGATAGTAATCCCACAAGCTTTCCGAAATGGTATTCCTTCGTCAGGTGTGTAGAATGTTTCCGAAAACTTATGGGATTATTATTAAATAAACGTGTTGGACTTTAACCTTGTGTTGTGAGACTTCTTACTGTGTTTACCCCAGTCCAATGCTGGCATCTCTAAATCAAGAGTATTTTATACAGAGAGTAGAGTGAAGCTATTAGCAAGTTGGAAGAATCCAGAACAAGGGATAAAATTATACTACTCGAGAGTGAAGTCCAGAAGCAGTTTCTCTGCCAAAGACTGGAAAAAATATTAAACTCACTCTTGGTCAAATTAAAATCATTAAGATTGAGACTGATAGGTTTTACTGAACAAGTGTGTTGACGGATATGGATCAACGCTGGGGAAATGATGTTGAGATTCTGATCAGCTCCAGCCTATTCAAATAGTGGAATGGGCTTAAGGCCTAGCTCCTGATCCAATGGATGGATCGTCCAGGTTAAAATTAGATGAGTTACTCAACAAGAATACACACACTCTCTCTTTTCTGATTTGTGTGACTGGAGTTTTCTGGTCCCGCCGACAGCGCACCCAGTGTGAAAGGTACATTCAATAGGAAACCCCGCTGACAATGGTGGGACCAGAAGGTTCCACCGCATGTGCCACTGCAAAACCACGCAGTGGTTTGCATGGGAAGTCCCACTCTGTATTTTGTTTTAACATCAGATATCACAAGATCAAAAAATCTTACAGAACTCTTTCTGGTCCGGCTCCCGCAAAATATCTTGGTGATGTCAAACCACAAGGTATTGGTCATGTTTTTGCTGAAACTATTTAGCTTTTTTCAGGTTTGTTTCGACATGGAATAATCAGGAGCAGCAATCTCATTGTCCAATTCAGGTAGCCCTGCTTTTCAATGTGATAGAATGGGTGATTATATTTGATCTCGACCCACCTAGTATTAATAGAGGAAGTATCTATAAACAACTAAAGGACTACAAAACTCTCTTTACAGCTTTAATGCATGTTATTTTCTAGTGGTTTAAGACAGCAAGGTTGAGATGGCAAAAGGTCTTCTCTGAAAGTGACTTGATATGAAGGGAACTCAAACTATCTCAACCTGCAACAGAACCAAAAATATTTCCAATTTAATTTAAATTCTTACACAGACGTCAACAGGATTCAATTTGCTACATCCTGGACATTCTTTTGCATATTGCACTGTAAAACTTAGAAGCAGGCTGGCCCCAATATAACTGGAACATAGGCTAAAGCCAGATCTCTCCTTTTATGGAGAATTCATTCATTTAGCTGTAGAAACAGAATGGGTACTTCAGCACCTCTATCATTTAGTGAGATCATGACTGATCAACATCACAACTCCATGGACTTGCCTTTGCTCCACTCTCTCAATACCTCTAACCAACAAAAGGTATACCTGGCTCAGTCTCAAGTTTCACTGATCCAACATCCACAGTCTTCCGAGGGTTCCAGAGCATTACATTATTTTTAAGATTTGAATTAAAATATTGTTTGACTGGTTTTGCTCAATTTTTAAAGTTGTTCTGGATTCCTGCAACACAGTCAATATTTTTCTGTACTTAGACTATTAAAGCTTACATTCTTTTCAAGATTTCAATTCAATAGCTTCTCAATCATAAGAGTATGTAATAGGCCCACCTAACAACTCTTAACCACAGTATCATTCTGGAAAAAAAAAGCCCCACTCATTCTCCAGCTTTCCCAAAATGACAGGAACTTCAATGTGTTCAGCCCCAAGCCCAAACAATGGGCTGGATTTTTTGCTCTTCCCACTGACAGAGTTTTCTGGTCCCATGACGGGTCCTCGGCACTGGGATAGACGAGATGCACAAAATGCCATAGACATTGCCGTGATTGGATGATTCCACCACAAGCTGCCTTTACCACCAGGAAACATGGCGGGAGTGGAAAATCCTTCTGCACTTAGAAAGGTATTAGCATAATGGTTATATTACTTTACAAGTTTACATCTATAGGCAGTTACATCACTACAGGCAACCATCGGTGCCACTGGAGGCAGTTAAACCCTCTTTGCTTTGACAATATAGAGCAACATATTTCTGATCGAATGAATACTGTGCACTGGGTACAAATATGACTTTTTACTTGCTATGTTTATTCAACCTTTACTTCTGAACCAATCAGTCCAATTGTCCTGTTATTGCCAAAACCATTCTCCAGTTTAATTGGGGGAAACAGCACAAACTCAGTGAAGGAATTCAGTAATAAACAGAATTTCACCTCCTGACCTTTTACACTAAAATAGATCCTAAATACTCTTTTGGTTTCAAGCAACAGAAGAGAGTCTCCCTTTGAAATATCTATTAAGCACAAAAACCTAGAATTATCAAGCAACAAAAAAAAAGTTGGCCAATAATTTCTCTCACTTTCTAAAGGTTGGGCCAGTCATTTTCACCCTTGCTCAATGAGTGTGAGAGAAGCCATTAATTTGTGGCATTTAGGTTTGATTACCAGTCTGATATTACAGCTGCTTCCCAGGAGCTACTGAAACTCTTCCTTCATAGAGAGTCCACGTCAATTACACTTCAACTGCTTAATCCTCTGAGAACACAAACAGTTGAATGTTATGAAAGTATATCATTGGTTGTAAAACACTTTGAAAATACCTGGTCATAAAAGAAATGATACAAATTGAAGTTCTTTCTTGGCTTCTTTCTACTGTGGGATTGAATTGAGCTATAGGATACTATGAGTTTTCAAGAGCTAATGGTCACTGGTATAACTGGAATGGCCATGGATGGAAACAGCTTTATGGTTCACTCCTTCACTGGCTCCCTATTCGCCATGTCACCTCCAAAATCTTCTTCCAAAAGCAATAAAGACAACCAATAGGCCTCATCACATAGGCAGATGCATTTGCACCAAAGGAATGTTACCCTCTGGAGTTATCTACCTGACATCCAGTGCTGCTATGACAACAGTGGAATGCATAATACTCAGATATTAAAATTTGGAAATCTGGCACGTTGGGTCAAAGAACAAAGAACAAACCAGCACGGGAAACAGGCTCTTCGGCCCAACGCGCCCGCACCATCACCCCGATGTTCCCACCTCTACCCGCGATCCCTGTCCATGTTTATAGATCTATGGATTAAAAAACCAAATTTGAGACAATTGAGGGAGAATTTGTTTTGCCAATTAGCCTAAGAGCACATCTTTGGGATGTGGGAGGAAATCGGAGCTCCTGGAGAAAACCCACGCAAGCACGGGGAGAATGCGCAAACTCCCACAGACACCGGCCCAAATCCACGTATCTGCATAGCACAGCGATAGTCACTGAGCTGTCGTGTTGCCCATCAAATGGTCCAGGTCAAGCGTACACTAACGACATGAAGCACTAGGATACTCTTGAAAAAAATCCAAGAGCAGCCCTCTCACGACCCATCGCATGTATGCCCCTCATTAGACAACAAGGTGGACCAAAGCACCTATAGGATAAAAACAAGTACATTAATATCATTATCTGTTTAGACACTTCCCAGGGACTCCCAAGGCTCACGATCCCTATTTTAAAATCAGTTTTCTATACCCTTCCATTCCCATTCTGTTCATGTGCCCATCTAAGTATTTCTTAAATAACTCCAGAGTACCTGCCTCCCCCACTTTACTTAGCAGCGTATTCCATACCCCCACCACCCTCTGGGTCAATGATTAACAAAAACAAAGAACAAAGAGCAACACAGCACGGGAAACAGGCCCTTCAGCCCAACGAGCCCACGCCACCGTCCTAACGTCCTAATGACATATCCTTGTCTTTAGGCTATACCTATTGTTGAAGATTCCCATATAGGAACCAATATAGGGACAATTTGTTACCCAATCAGCCTAAGAGCACATTTTTGGGATGTGGGAGGAAACTGGAGCACCCAGAGGAAACCCACGTAACCACGGGGAGAACGCGCAAACTCCCGCAGACACAGGCCCAAATCCATGTGTCAGCACAGCAACAGCGATAGTCTCTGAGCTGTCATGTTGCCCATCAGATGGTCCAGTTTAAGCATACACTAACGACGTGAAGCACTAGGCAACTCCTGAAGCAACCTCCAAGAGCAGCTCTCGCACGATATGCCACATGCATGCCCCTTGTTGGTCAACAAGGTGGACCGAATTGCCTGCGGAAACAAATAAGACTTAATTAAACATGCTAAAAAAAAAACTAAGACATCCCTGAGACGAAACTAAAAGATAGTCTACTACTATTTGGTCCTCCCGATATTCAAACAGTCCTGCTATATCCCTCTATCTGCAGACCGCTCATGAGACCCTTAAACAACCCTAGCGTGCCTGCTCCCATCACCTTACTCGGCAGTGCATTCCACACCCCCACTACCCTTTGTGTGAAAAACTGGCCTCTAATATTCGTCTTATACATAGCCCCCTCACCCTGAGCCCGTGACCCCTCGTTCTATCCATTTCTAATGGTGGAAAAAGCTTACCACCATTTACTCTATCTATACCCCTCATAATCTTATATACCTCTAAAAGATCCCCTCTCAGCCGACGTCTTTCAAGGGAAAACAACCCCAGTGTTTTCAATCTTTCCTCGTAAGACAGCCCTTCCATACCAGGCAGCATCCTGGTAAATCTCCTCTGCACTCTCTCCAGAGCCTCTACATCCTTCCTGTAGTACGGCGACCAGAACTGGACGCAGTACTCCAGATGAGGCCTAACCAACGTTCTATACACCTGCAACATCAGACTCCTACTCTTGTATTCTATACCCCTTCCTATGAAGGCTAACATACCATACGCTTTTTTTTAGTTTGACGAACAAATTTTTTTCCCAAATATAAAACTTAGTTAAAGTATTTCTCCCTTTTTGCAACTAGCTGCACCAATCTCCACCCATTCCCACATGGACAACATTGGGGAGTTGACTGGAATTCTGTAGCTTGTCTGACCACAGCAGATTGGATCAGTGAGCCAAGGGTCAATGCTCCTCAGGCGAGGGTGCTGAAACACTACATTCCAGCCTGGTCAGGGAGCTCTCGTGTGATAATAACAGATACCATTAGATGGTGCTGCACTTCATTGATCACGTTACATCTCTGTTTTCACAGCACCTTTGATAATATATTTCAAACACCCATTTAACATTGTGTTACTTCAATATTGTGCATTAGAAATCTTCACCTTTCTTTACATTCATGTTTGTAACGTGTTCTGGTATCTCAAAGCAAATAATTAAGTGAAACATTCAAATGCACATGTTGGGTCACTGATCACTCTACTTTATGGTCACTATTTATCTTTCCCTTCAGCCTGGTACGTTTTAAGGACAGAATGAAAAATGGAAACTCTGTAAGCTAGTACACTATTGAGAGAAGGCGCTGTGGGACTGTCACCATGGAGCCAAATCCATCTTCAATCCAAATCTTCTGGCTCCACTTTTCAGTCCTGCTGTATTATTTCCCATACTTATTTCAACTGTTCACCTCATTTCTTGTTAGATGGCAGACTGACGTCATGTAAAATATTCTTATTGTCTACTGAGATGTTATTTCTCATTGTGTGGGATCTTGCACAGGACAAACATGATCTCTGCAATTCTTTGTTCAAGTTTTATTCAGAGTGAGGAGTAAACTGCATTCCTTGTAATCATAGCTATTGTCTCCCTGCACTGATTTTCCAAGGATCTCCACATCCTCTGACTCATCATAGAATCCCATAGTGCAGAAGGAGGCCATTCAGCCCTCCAGTCTGGACTGACCACAATCCCACCCATGCCCTATCTCCATAACCCCATGCATTTATCCTAGCTAGTTGCCCTGACACTAAGAGTCAATTTAACATGGTCAATTCACCTATCCCGCGCATCTTTGGACTGTTGAAGGAAACCGGAGCACCCAGAGGAAACCTATACCAAGATGGGGAGAACATGCAAACTCCACACAGACAGTGACCCAAACCTGAGAATCGAACTCAGCTCCCTGAAGTTGTAAGACAGCAGTGCTAACCATTAAGTTTACAAGCAGCTGCTCTGTATAAAAATGTTTCCCTTCCTGTCCAAGCTTTGGTCTTACCTTGCAGTTTCTGAGTAACTTGATATTTGGCTGTAGCCATTGTCTCTTTGAGGACAACATGGCAGATTACGGGTCACCTCGTCTGGGGGAACCAACTGGGACTCGGATTGAGGATTCGCCTCAGGGGCTGGAGTCCCCTTAGGTAAAGGGACATTTGGGGAGCTGGTTGCAGCCATGAAGCTGCTATCCAATTCTTATTAATAAATGTCTTTCATGTTCATGAATGAAGTCTGTGAAAGTGTATCTTTACAGTGCTGGACAATATTTGAATATTATGCCCTCATGAAGCAGAATATTGCACAAACCTGATATGTTTTGCTTTTTTGGTCATGTTTCCGATGTGATAGTGTAGTGATTCCCCCACAAATACACTGGATTCGCTGAAGTGAGGGCCAGAGTCAGGTGTGTCAGTGCTCCATTATCCAATGTAATTGTTGGAATTATGACCAATTTAATTGTGTATTGTTATGGGAACAAATTTTACTCTGTAGAATTGTAAATCTCTACAGTGTTGAAGAGGCCATTCGGCCATCGAGTCTGCACAAACACTCTGACAAAGTATCTCACCCAGGCTCCCTCCCCCACCCTGTAACCCTAATACATTTACCAAAACTAATCCATCTACATAGTTTGCAGAGAGACTTGGACAAGTTGCAGAGCTGGGCCGAGAGGTGGCAAATGGAGTTTAATGTGGAAAAGTGTGAGGTAATGCACTTTGGCAGGAATAATAAATGTGTAGAGTATAGGGCTAATGGTAGGATTCTTAATAGTGTTGATGAACAGAGGGATCTTGGTGTATTTGTGCATAGATCCCTGAAAGTAGGCAGTCAAGTCGATAAGGTTGTTAAGAAGGCATATGGAGTCTTAGCTTTTATTGGTAGGGGGATTGAATTTCGGAGCCGCAACGTCATGTTGCAACTGTACAAAACTCTAGTGCGGCCGCACTTGGAGTATTGTGTGCAGTTCTGGTCCTCACATTATAAGAAAGATGTGGAGGCATTGGAGAGGGTACAGAGGAGGTTTACCAGGATGTTGCCTGGTATGGAAGGCAGGTCTTATGAAGAGAGGCTGAGGGATTTGAGGTTGTTTTCGTTAGAAAGAAGGCGGCTAAGAGGAGACCTTATTGAAACATATAAGATGATTAGAGGTTTAGATAGGGTGGACAGTGATAGCCTTTTTCCTAGGATGGAGAAAGCTAGCACGAGGGGACACAGCTTTAAATTAAGGGGTGATAGTTATAGGACGGATATCAGAGGTAGGTTCTTTACCCAGAGGGTGGTTAGGGAGTGGAATGCCCTGCCTGCAGCAGTTGTAGATGAGCCAAGTTTGGTGGCGTTTAAGAGGTTAGTTGATAAGTTTATGGAAGAGAAGGGAATGGTTTAGGTTGGAGGGTCATTGCTTTTTTTTTTCATAATTGGTCGGCGCAACATCGAGGGCCGAAGGGCTATTCTGTGCTGTAATGTTCTATGTTCTATGTTCTATGTTCTACCCATGTTGTGAGCGTGGATCTCATTCCATGTGTTATTTGTTCTATCAGGGAAGAGATCTGTGCCTATAATCTATTCCTGTCTGTCCAAGTTCAATCAGATATCAAGGTAGAGATTCAGTGTTTCTCCAATCTATACAAAGTGCATATCATGCATGTTCACACTATCTGCATGATGTTCTGCGTAGTTATGACTTGCAGTTTGTCACATCATCAACATATTTTGATTGTAAATATCACTCATTTATCAGTTAATCTCTGAGGAAACTTTACTGTTACTATATTCTTTTTGGATTAACTTTGTAGGAGCAGTAGTGATCACAACACTGAAAATCAGACAGTATGGCAGGCTGCTATTGTATCATTGTTTAAAGTTTTTAAAGTTTTAAAGTCTTTTATTAGTGTCACAAGTAGACTTACATTAACACTGCAATGAAGTTACTATGAAAATCCGTTAGTCACCGCACTCTGATGCCTGTTCAGATATACAGAGAGAATTTAGCATGGCCAATGCACCTAACCAGCATGTTTTTCAGACTGTGGGAGGAAACAAGAGCACCCAGAGGGGACCCTGGGAGAATGTGTAGACGCTGCACAGTGGCCCAAACCAGGGATCGAATCTGGATCGCTGGCACTGTGAGGCAGCAGTGCTAACCACTGTGTCACTGTGCTATGTTCTTTAATCCTGACCAAATGAGAGTCTATGAAAGCAAGAATTTCTATTTGTAGCACTTCCTGAGGATATTCCAAAGGCCTTTGTGGCCAATTCATGCTTTTTAGTGTATTTACTGTTGTCAGAAGTGGGCAAACAAGGCAGCAAATCCATTCACAACAAGAGGTCAGTGGGGGTGATGGGGTGGGCGTGGTGGGGAGAGAGGAGGGGGAGGGGGGGGAGTGTTGGGGGTGGGGAGGGGGAGGGGAGGGGGTGGGTGTGGGGTGGGAGGGAGGGGTGGTGTGGGGAGGGGGTGGGGGGAGGGAGGGGGTGGTGTGGGGTGGGGAGGGGGTGGGGAGGGAGGGGGTGGGGAGGGGATGGGTGTCACTGTCACTGTCATTGTCAGTGAGGTCAGCCTTAGACAGTGGCCAGGGAAGCTTGGTGAGTGCAGAGAATAATTTATTTCTCATCAAAGGGAAGTAGAAACGTACAGGAGTTTGTATATAACCTCGATGTTCCTCTACAATAAAGGTGCAAAACAAATATAAGTTATCACCTCCACTGCTGCCTCTGTATCCACATGGGTCAGCTCGTCTGGCAGCTTCAGCTTCCAACTTAATATTGACCAATGTACCTCCTCATCAATCCATTAAAATCACTCTCGGTCTTTGTGATCAGGCAACCTTCAGCCACTCTGTTCTATAATAACTACTCATTCTGGGCCCAGGCTCCTTCTTGACAGCAGATTTCTTTTATTCCTTGTTCAAAACAAAGTGTGCAGATTCTAGTCCTTAAATATGTTAGAAAACAGATGAGGGCAGTGATTGTAGTCTGAGGGTTTGTAGAGAGTTCCAACTCAGGACTTCTCCAACAGTCTGAGCACCTACAGAATTCTTCAGATTATCTACATTTATTTTATATTCTCAGATGACAAAGTTTTATCATTTCTTTCTTTCATTCCTGCCATCTCAAGGGGTATTTTTCACTTTTTATTGTCTCTTGATTTGTTCACATCGTTAAACATCATCTCTGATGGGAAGTATGATGAATTCTTCCCACTGACCTGCTTCACAATGTTTGAACTCAGTAAGAATTTAGCAACACCAATTTTAAATCCAACCGATTTATTTGATAGTAAATCTGCGAGCTTTCGACACTCTTGTGCCTTCGTCAGGCAAATGTTTGGGCCATTTATTCACTGGAAGGATTCGAAAAAAAATTGTATGCATTTAATGTTTTCTTTCACCAAAGCGCATTTTAACAATTTTAAGGAAGGGCCCTTAGGCTGAACAGAAATCATTTCACCAGTCCAAGTAAAAATAAGAAATGTTCCAGCTTCAGTTCTTAAAAATATCTCAAACCCAACATACTGGAAACTCAATTCCTATTCATTGTGGAAAAGAGATGGTGTGTAAGCTGGAGCGAGTGAGTGTGGAGTGAGCGAACGAAAGCTGGGCCAGATAGAGAGAGAGAGAAAGACGGGGGAGGGGAGTGAGGGAGCAGGAGAGAGAGAGAGAAGTAGCTGGAGAAAGAGAGAGCGAGAGCGAGAGAAAGAAGTAGATGGAGAGAGAGTGAGATGTAGATGGGGAGAGAGATACAGAGAGAGAGGTAGATGGGAGGAGAGAGAGAGAAAAAGAGGTAGATGGAGAGAGAGAGAAAGAGGTAGATGGGGGGTGGGGGGAGAGAGAGAGAGAGAGTAGATGGAGAGAAAGAGAGAGAGAAGTAGATGGAGAGAGAGAGAGAGAGAATTCAATTCCAATTGCACGAATGTGATGTTTCCATTTCCCATGCCAGCTATCCTGTCACTGTCTGTCTGAGCTTGGCAATTTACTCATTTCATACATCCTGGCTAGAATTCTCCAGCCATTTATGCTCTGCCATTATTGCCAGTGAGGATGGAAAATTTAGCGCTTAGCCAAATCTCCAGTCCCGCTGAATTGAACAGAGATTCCCACTGGTGTGAATGGCCAGAGAATTCTACCCCAGCTTTACAGATATCAGACACAGGGTTTACATTCTCAAGCACTCAGCTTGATCACAATTCAGGCCTAAGGAATGATCAGTCCATTTCAAACCAATACGGCAATGCTAAGGGATAAACAGTGAGTTTCTAACCTAAACATCAACCAATCACTCTTTCATTAGCATTCTAAAAAGATGGTGACCATTATCTTGTTGCTTCCAAACAAGGAGGTTCAGAGCACAGAGACAGCAATAAAAATTGAGCTATTTACTTTATGAGTTCTCGGGATGTGGAGGCATTGGAAAGTTAGCCTTTATTCGTCCACACTATTAAGTAGCATCCACAGATGTGCGGGACTGGAGTTGGTCAGACCAGACAGATGTGGCAGATTCTCTTTCCTGAAGGACAGTAATGAATCGATGGGCTTTTACAACAGCCAGCAGTTTGTATAGTGTTTTTTCCTGATATTAGCACAGAAATGATCAGACTTATTGAATTCAGTTTCACATCTTGTGGGTTTATGAATTAATTATCTCTAGACTTACTAGTCCAGTATTATAACCACTATATCATACACACACACGACATTTGTTTTGACTGCACTGTACTGACTCAGTCCAGCTAGGTAAACATGAATGTACTTACTTCCTATTTCTCTCTTTCACCACCATCCTGGTCATGCTCTGAATGCATTGCGCTCGGTAATTCTCATAGTGCACATCGCGTGTCACATCTTTCAGGTCCTGCATGTGTGTTCGGATCAACATGTTTCGTAACCTCACAAAGTCACAGTGAGCTGGGTTCTCCACTGCAAAGAAGAGCGGGTTAGAATAAATAAAGTCATTTCACTATTGGTTAACTCTGAATGCTCCAAATTACTCCACATACTTGAATTACCTTGATGTGCACTGTGTTATGTTGGTGAATGCATTGTTAATTTGCATTCAGCAAAGCCCACAAACAGATACGAAACAAATGAGTGGCTAATCTGGTTTTAAAGGTGTTACAGAGAGAAGAATATTGGTCAGGACACCAGGAGATGTCTCTGCTGTTCTTTGGATATTCCCACACAATCTTTAACGTCCATCACACAAACAAGCAGGGAAGGCCTCAGTTTTGCATCTCATCCAAAAACTAACACTTTCAATAAAGCTGCACTCCCACAGTACTGTAATGTTATATATTCAAAAACCAGAGCTGCTCGAGTCCACAACCTCGCCACTCAGCGAGAACACCACCAAAGACATTTTATAAACATTTGATATCCATCAAATCCATGTAATAAGGAAAGCAAATGGAATTGTGGCACTCATTGCTAATGGAATAGAGTATAAAAGTGGGGAAGTGCAGTTGCAACTGTTTACGGTATTGGTGAGACCACATCTGGAGTACTGCAGAGTTTTGGTCACCTCACTTGGGGAATGATATTAATGCATCTACAGCAGTGGTTCCCAATCCTTTATATGTCACAGCACAGCTGTCTACTATGAAACAAAATTAAGGCACACCTTTATTTTCTCTGAACTGCCCTCTAGCAAAAAAAAATTTCAGCTTCCATTCTCATGGGCCCACTTCATTTAAGGTTTGCTTCTTGCAGCACTTTCTCTAATTGGAGAGTTTCTTCTTTTCTTAATCTGATTGGTTCTTGTTTCACACCTCTGTCTTCTTCCCTTGCTGGGAACTTTTTAACTTCTCCCTGTCCTCTCTCTGATTTTTTTTAACCTATCTCTATCTTTTTTGATTCTCCTAAGATTTTTGCTCCCCTTTTGAGTTTTGCAGGTACATGGAATCCTTGTCTTCAGCTCCAAATCTGTTGGCCATGGGTCCAGGCCAGATCAATGAGCAAAATCTAAATAAAGCGTGCATGTGCAGCTCTATACAAACAGGAGGCCTAAGGTTCATCATGATTTAGAGATGCTAACAACAGAACTGAAGACAAAGGTTAGTTTTAGTTTAATTACATGTACTATTAATTATTTAAACTTTTTTTCTCCCCACAGTGCACTCAGGGCCCACTATACACCAGTCTTCACTGTACACCAACGTGCCACAGCATACTGGTTAGGAACCAATGCACTGGAGGTGATTCAGAGAAGCTTCATTAGATTATTAGAATATACAGCATGGTGACACAATGATTAACACTGCTGCCTCGCAGTGCCAGGGATCCGGGTTTGATTCCCAGCTTGGGTCACTGTCTGTGAGGAGTTTGCACATTCTCCATGTATCCACATGGGTTTCCTCCCACAGTCCAAAGATATGTGGGTTAGGTTGATTGGTCATGTTAAATTGCCTTAGTGTCGGGTGATTAGCAGGTCAAATACTTGGAAATATGGGGATAAGGCTTTGGTGGGATTATTGTTGGTACAGGCTTGATGGGCCACGCGGCCTTCTTCTGCACTGTAGGGATTCTATGATTTTAGATAATTCCAGGGATGTAGGACCTTTCTTATAAACAGAGATTGAACAGTTTAGGCTTATAATCTCTAGAGGAGATCTAATTGAATTATATAAGATGTTAAAGGGGATTGACCGGGAAGACAGAGTAGATGCTTCTCTTTGTTGGAATTCTAGAATGAGTAGCCTAGTTTTAGGTTACAAAATGATAGACTTAAAACAGAAACAAAGAGAATACTTCACTCAAAAGATTGTGAATCTGTGAAATTTTGTTCTCCAGACTGCAGCAGACTCCAGAACATAACAAATTTAAGGAGCAGATAGATAGGTTTATAATTTGTAGCAGATGAAGGTTTATGGGGAATGGACAGGAAAGTGATTATGAGGCTGAGATCATTTTGAATGGCAGAACAAGGCTCGAGGGGCTGGATGACCTACTCCTGCTCCTAGTTCTTATGTTCTTAACCAAAATGGGCCTCTTTATCATAGAGCTAGTTTAGACAAACTTATACAGTGGTCTTTAGTCTAGAAATGCTTCCTAGAAGGGATTAGATGTAGTAAATCGGTGTCTATTTGAAAACCCCTTGATTCTTGAGCTGGAGAAAAGCCCAGGTGATAACTGTGAAGCCATCAGAATATGATTATTATGGATACAAGACAATATAAGGGAAAACCAGTCTAAGATCTGAAATGAGGCATGTAGAGAGACTGGGATCACCAATTCACTTCACCGATTCCAGAGTTCAGATACCATTAATGTTTAAAACAACTGGGGGTAGGGTTAGTAAGTTTGCAGATGATGCAATGATTGGATGGGTGGTTAACAATGAGGCTTTGTGTCTCAGCCTACTAGAGGATATATACGGAATTGTCAAATGTGCAGATAAAAATTAATCCTGAAAAGTGTGAGGTGATGCATTTTGGAAAGATTTGACAAGGAAACATTCAATGAATGGCAGGACACAAGGAAGTTCTGTGGAACAAGGGACCTGAGCTTGTTTGTCCACAGTTCTCTGGAGACGTTAGGGCACATCAGTAGTGTGGTGAAAAAGACATATGGGACAATTGAGGCATAGATTACAAAAGCTGGGAAATCATGAAATTGTACCGAATTTTGATGAGGCTACAGCTGGAGAACTGTGTGTAGTTCTGGTCACTGCATTAGCAGAAGGATGTGATCGCACTGGAGGGGTTGCAGAGGAGATTCACCAGGATGAAGTTAAGAGAGGTTGCATAGATTTAGATTGTTTTCATTGGAGCAGAGGAGTGAGGGGGTGGCCTGATTGAGGTGTATAAGATTCTGAGAGACATGGACAGAATGGATAAGGAGCAACTGTTCCCCTTAATTGAAGGGTCAGTCATGAGGGAACACAGTTCAAAGTAAGGGGCAGGAGCTTTGGGGGGATTGAGGAAAACCGTTTTTTTAACTCAGAAGGTGATGATGGTCTGGAATGTGCTGGAGGCAGTAGAGGCGGGTTGCCTCACATCTATTAAAATTACTTGGGTAAGCACTTGGCACATCATAACATTCAAGGTAATAGGCCAAGTGCTGGTAAATGGTGGGAGATCAGGTGTTCCACTCGTAAGTGCAGACTTGATGGGCCGAACAGTGTCTTCTGTATTTTGTGTCTATGAATTGCATCTTTTTTAAAATGAGGAAATCAAACTGACAGTTTGAGGGAAGAATGGAGAAATGTAAAGGAAATGCTTTCGCTATGAACCTGAACAAATAGAGGCAAGTAAAATTTCAGTTCAGACTTGATAGTGTGAGAGGGGAAGAAGCTACAACAGGATTTGTAAACCTGTGCCACACTCTGGGGATTAAGAACAGTAAGGCTGTGTAGCTAGGAATCAGTGACAGATGGGGAAGAGTGTACGTTTATACTAGGCCATCAACAACCCTGCAGATAGGTATAAGAGAGTTGGTGCTCAAGCATACTGTGTTATACCCAAACTAAAATAAAAATGTCCACTTCTACACTGTGATGTAAATAACACAGGAGGCCATTCAGTCCATCGTGTTTGTGTTGCTCTGAAAATAGTTCCCAGCTTCATTTCACTTCCCAGCTCTTAGTCTGAAGTCTGATTGATTACAGTACAGCAAACACAAATCTGGTTATATTTAAATGTGATGATGGCTTCCTCCTCTAACAGTCCTTAAGGATGTGAATTCCAAAAGCCTCACCACACTGTAAGATGAAAAAACTTTCCTCTCAAACCCCTTTTAATCTTTTTGCCAAATACTTCAAACTCTGCTCCTGGTTACTGTTCTCTCTAATAAGGGGAATAATGTCCTTCCTATCCACACTATCTAGGCTTCTCATAGTCAAATACACAATCTACTATTTGGTCTTTAGTTTATATTTTTATGAAGCCACTATTTTTAGAAAACCAGGTATTTAACATAATTTTCACAAGCGCTGTTTTGAAACTGAACTTTTGAAATGGTGCTTGACACTGATGCCTTTCATTTAACCTGAGGAATAAGTTGAAACTTAAATTAAACAAACAATTATTTTAAAAGTTGAGCTATGTGTTACCTTCTACAATACCCCAGGGATATAAACGCCCCCGAACCCTCTTTCCTTTGGCTTCGACCACGGTATTGCTACCAATCACAGTGAACGGGATGCTGTCCTGAAAAAGAAAGTTAAAGACCACACTAAAACAGAACAGTTGAAATGAATTCACAGCATCTTCAGCATTGGATATTTATCGACATTCTTAGGCAGAGATTAATGAGCACCGTCTAAAGAACATTCAGAAGCTATACGTGTTACATAGTTCAAGTGTGTTTTTTACATTCGTTCATGGGCCGTGAGTATCACTGGCAAGATCACCATCTATCGCCCATCTCCAGCTGTCCTCGAGGATTGGTGATAAGCAGCCTTCTTGACCTACCACAGTCCATGTGGTATAGGTACACCTGCAGTGCTGCTAGAGAGGGAGTTCCAGGATTTTGACACAGCGACAGTGAAGGAATGGTGGCATATTTCCAAGTCAGGATGGTGAGTGGCTTGAGGAGAACTTGCAGGACGTGATGTTCCCACATGTCTGCTGCCCTTGTCTTTTTAAATAGACATACTACACCCTTGACTGCACTGCACCCTCGCCTCCTCTTAGTGACTGCACTTGACATCAAGGCAGCATTTGACCGTGTGTGGCATCAAGAGCCCTAGCAAAACTGGAGTCAATGGGAATTGGGGGAACACTAAGCTGGTTGAACTCATGCCTGGCACAAAGATGGTTGTGGATAACCATCTTGCTAGTGATACTCACATCCAATGAATGAATGTGAAAAGCACAACTAACTATCTAACACATATAGATTCTGAATATTTTTTGGACAGTGCTCATCATCTCAGTTCCAGACATCACTTCAGGAGTCCCTTGGTGTCTTGTTCTAAAACCAACCATCTTCAGCTTCATCAATGACCTTCCTTCCATCATAAGGTCAGACGCAGAAATGTTAGCTGGTGATTGCACAATGTTCAGCACTACTCATGATTCCTCACATACTGAAACAGTCCATTTCCAAATGCAGCAAAATGTGGACAATATCCAGGCTTGGGCTGACAAGTTGGGCTAACTTTCACACCACACAAGTGCTAGGTAATGACCATTTCCAACAATTCAGAATCTAACCTTTGCCACTTGACATTCAACAGCATAATTACCATCACTGAATCCCCCAGTATCAACTTCCTGCAGGATAACGTTGACCAGAAAAAGAACTGGACTAGCCATACAAACACTGTGGCTATAAGAGCAGGTCAGAAACTAGAAGTCCAGTGGCGAGTAACTCACCTCCTGCCTCCCCAGAGCCTGTCCGCAATCTACAACCATCAACACACGGTAACTACAGTGTATATCATCCACCAAGGCCCCCCTCCACAGCTTACTCCTAGCAACTGGCCAATCTTTGGAAAACAAGCTAGACAAACTTAAAGCCAGGCTCACTTTTCAAAGAGAACTGAGGCACTATTGTATGCTTTGTTTCACAGAGACCTGGCTCATTCCTGCTTCACCAGAGGGCTTCTCAATCCACTGAGTGGACCGTACAGCAGCCTCAGGCAAGACGAGGGGATGTGGAGTCTGCTTCCGAATCAAAATCTCATGGTGTCAAGATGTAGCAATAATGGTGACTTTGCTTCCTGGACCTAGAACACTTGATGATAAAATGCACTCTCACACCTTCCACGGGAGTTCACCTCTGTTATCCTACAGTTTACATCCCACACCACATGGTTGTAAAAATCACACTGGATGAAACATACATCACTAATAAACAGCCTTGAGATGAAACATCCTGAAGTTTGTTCATCATGGCCAAGAACTTCAATCAAGCCAAGCTCAAGAGCGTTTTACCACCAACACACACACCTCCTATTTCACCACCAACACACACACCTCCTATTTCACCAGATGCTCAAATATCCCAGACCACTACTCACAAACATCTAACACGCCTACTGCTCTATTGCTCGCCCACACTTTTCCCAATCAAACCACACGGCTGTGTTCCTGGTCCCAGTTTACAGGTTAAAAACTGAAACTGAAGATTGCAAAGAACAAAGAACAAAACAGCACGGGAAACAGGCCTTCGGCCTAACCAGCCCGCGCTGCCACCTCGATGTTCCCACTTCTACCAATGATCCATGTCTATGTTTATAGAAATCTGCATGGGAACCAAATTTGCAAGACAATTTAGGGAGAATTTGTTTTGCCAATCAGCCTAAGAGCACACCTTTGGGGTGTGGGAGGAAACCGGAGCACTCGGAGAAAACCAACGCAAGCACGGGGAGAATGCGCAAACTCCCACAGACACAGGCCCAAATCCGTGTATCTGCACAGCACAGATACCGTCAATGAAAACAGATATCATTCTGTCAAAAAAAGTTGTGCAATGTTGGTCTGAGGAACTGGATGATCTCCTAACCGGCTGCTTAGAAACAGTAGATTGGTCAGTATTTTAAAACTCTGTGACCAGCCTGAAGGAGTACGCCACTACAGTAACTGACTCTATTAATAAACACAGCAAAGACTGTGTGCCAAAGAAACAAATCTGCATGTTTCTCAATCAGAAACTATGAATGAACAGGGATATCCAATGCTTGCTGAAGTCTAGGTTTGAGGTGCTCAAGTCAGGCAACCCTGGCCTATACAAAAAAGTTTTGCAACACCAATTTTAAATCCAACCAATTTATTTGATAGTAAATCCGCGAGCTTTCGACACTATGTTGTACCTTCGTCAGGCAAATGCAGTGTTCTGATCTGCAGAGGCACTCATATCCACACAGACAGTTACAGATTGCTGATTAGAATGCGAATCCTTACATCTAACCTGCTATTCAAGTGTTAAAGTGGCGAACAATGTGTGTGAAGGGAATCCTGAGCATTGGTTAGAGAATTGTGTATTTTCTCCAGACAGCACAGTAAGTGAGTTTTTTTGCTAACCCAGGCAAGTTACGGGGGTTACAGATAGTGTGTCATGAAGCCAAGATCCCTGTTAAGACCGTCCTCATGTGTGCGGAGCTTGGCTATCAGTCTCTGTTCAGCGACTCTGCGCTGTCGTGTATCACGAAAGCCCCCTTGAAGAACCTTTACCCGCAGGTCGGAGGCCGAATGCCCATGACTGCTGAAGTGTTCGCCCACAGGAAGGGAACTGTTTTGCCTGGTGATTGTTGAGCGATGCTCATTCATCCGCTGTCGTAGTGTCTGCATGGTCTCCCCAATATACCATGCTTCAGGACATCCTTTCTTGCAACGTATTAGGTAGACAACGTTGGCCGAGTTGCAAGAGTACGTACCGTGCACCTGGTGAATGGTATCCTCACGTTTGATGATGTCGTCCATGTCTATGATCCGGCATGTCTTGCAGAGGTTGCTGTGGCAGGGTTGTGTGGTATTGTGGTCACTGTTCTCCTGAAGGTTGGGTAGTTTGCTGCGAACAATGATCTGTTTGAGGTTGTGCTGTTGTCTGAAAGCAAGAAGTGGGGGGGTGGGGATGGCCCTAGCGAGATGTTCATCGTCATCGATGACATGTTGAAGATTCCGGAGAAGATGTCATAGCTTCTCCACTCCGGGGAAGTACTGGACAACAAAGGGTACTCTGTCCACCTTGTCCCGTGTTCGTCTTCTGAGGAGGTCAGTGCGGTTTATTGCTGTGGCACGTTGGAACTGTCGATTGATGAGTCGAGCGCCATATCCTGTTCTCACGAGTGCATCCTTCAGTGTCTGGAGGTGTCTGTCACGATCCTCCTCATCTGAGCAAATTCTGTGTATACGGAGGGCTTGTCCATAGGGAATGGCTTCTTTAACGTGTTTAGGGTGGAAGCTGGAGAAGTGGAGCATTGTGAGGTTGTCTGTCGGTTTTCGGTACAGTGAGGTGCTGAGGTGACCATCCTTGATGGAGATGCGTGTGTCCAAGAATGCAACTGATTCTAGAGAATAGTCCATGGTGAGTCTGATGGTGGGATGGAACTTGTTGATATCATCATACAGTTGTTTCAATGATTGTTCACCACGAGTCCAAAGGAAAAAGATGTCATCAATGTATCTAGTATATAACCTTGGTTGAAGATCTCGTGTGGTGAAGAAGTCTTGTTCGAACCTGTGAATGAAGATGTTGGCATACTGAGGTGCGAATTTGGTCCCCATGGCTGTTCCGTGTGTCTGGATGAAAAGCTGATTGTTGAAGGTGAAGACATTGTGGCCCAAGATGAAGCGGATGAGTTGTAAAATTGCATCCGGAAACTGACAGTTGTTGGCATTGAGTACTGAGGCAGTTGCAGCAATACCATCGTCGTGGGGGATGTTGGTGTAGAGCGCCGAGACATCCATTGTGACAAGGAGTGTCCCTGGTTCAACTGCTTCGTGCGTGCTGAGTTTCTGTAGGACGTCCGTAGTGTCAAGACAAAAGCTGGGGGTTCTTTGTACAATGGGCTTCAGGATGCCATCGATATAGCCGGAGAGGTTCTCACACAGGGTCCCACTGCCCGATACGATGGGACGGCCGGGTATGTTTGCCTTGTGTACCTTTGGGAGGCAGTAGAGATCTCCAATGTGGGGAGTACGTGGAATGAGAGTCTGGAGGATGTTCTGAAGGTCCGGATCAAAGGTTTTGATCAGAGTGTTGAGTTGACGAGTGTGTCTTTGGTCGGATCCGCTGGTAACTGTCTGTAGTGTTTCACATTGTTTAGTTGTCGGTACACTTCTTCACAGTAGTCCGTTCTGTTCAGTATGACGGTGGTGCCTCCTTTGCTGGTTTGATGACAATGTTGCGGTTGGTCTTAAGAGCACGGATGGCATTGCTTTGTGCTTGGGTGATGTTCGGGACTGTCTTGTAAGTGCGGTTGATGAATTTGGTGTTCACACACCTCCTGATGGCTTGGGCATACATGTCCAGTCGGGGGCAGCGGCCTTCCGGAGGAGTCCAATTCGATTCATTCCTCTTCGGTTGCTGCACTGCGGATCCCTCTGTCGGCTGTTCTGGTTCATTAGCTGTCTCATTGAATCTGCTATTGGCCTCTTGGGGTTTGTGGAAGAACTCACGCAGCCTCATTCGCCTGATGAATTCCTCTGTGTCCGCTGCAAGACTGATGGGGTCCATTTTGGTGGTGGGACAGAAATTGAGCCCTCGGCTGAGAACTTCGATTTCCTCTGATTGAAGTATGTAGTCTGACAGGTTAACAATGGACCTCCCTGCGCTAGTGCTGTTTTCTACTGTGGTGCCAAGGGAGGCTTGGTTGTTGCCGGTGGCGATGCCGAGTTTTTCAAGTTTCCTGTTCTTGGTGTGCAAGTAAATGGTGTAGTTTCTTTGTCTCATCTGCTTTGCCAAGCAGATGAGACAAAGAAAAAATTGGACTCCTCCGGAAGGCCGCTGCCCCCGACTGGACATGTATGCCCAAGCCATCAGGAGGTGTGTGACCACCAGATTCATCAACCGCACTTACAAGACAGTCCTGAACATCACCCAAGCACAAAGCAAGGCCATCCGTGCTCTCAAGACCAACTGCAACATTGTCATCTAACCAGCAGACAAAGGAGGCACCACCGTCATACTGAACAGAACGGACTACTGTGAAGAAGTGTACCGACAACTAAACAATGTGAAACACTACAGACAGTTACCAGCGGATCCGACCAAAGAACACACTCGTCAACTCAACACTCTGATCAAAACCTTTGATCCGGACCTTCAGAACACCCTCTGGGCTCTCATTCCACGTACTACCCGCATTGGAGATCTCTACTGCCTCCCAAAGATACACAAGGCAAACATACCCGGCCGTCCCATCGTATCGGGCAATGGGACTCTGTGTGAGAACCTCTCTGGCTATATCGAGGGCATCCTGAAACCCATTGTACAAAGAACCCCCAGCTTTTGTCTTGACACTACGGACGTCCTACAGAAACTCAGCACACATGAAGCAGTTGAACCAGGGACACTCCTTGTCACAATGGATGTCTCAGCGCTCTACACCAACATCCCCCACGACGATGGTATTGCTGCAACTGCCTCAGTACTCAATGCCAACAACTGCCAGTTTCCAGATGCAATTTTACAACTCATTCGCTTCATCTGGGACCACAATGTCTTCACCTTCAACAATCAGCTTTTCATCCAGACACACGGAACAGCCATGGGGACCAAATTTGCACCTCAGTATGCCAACATCTTCATGCACAGGTTTGAACAAGACTTCTTCACTACACGAGATCTTCAACCAAGGTTGTATACTAGATACATTGATGACATCTTTTTCCTTTGGACTCATGGTGAACAATCATTGAAACAACTGTAGGATGATATCAACAAGTTCCATCCCACCATCAGACTCACCATGGACTATTCTCCAGAATCAGTTGCATTCTTGGACACACGCATCTCCATCAAGGACGGTCACCTCAGCACCTCACTGTACCGAAAACGACAGACAACCTCACAATGCTCCACTTCTCCAGCTTCCACCCTAGACACGTTAAAGAAGCCATTCCCTATGGACAAGTCCTCCGTATACACAGAATTTGCTCAGATGAGGAGGATTGTGACAGACACCTCCAGACGCTGAAGGATGCCCTCGTGAGAACAGGATATGGCGCTCGACTCATCAATCGACAGTTCGAACGTGCCACAGTGATAAACCGCACTGACCTCCTCAGAAGACAAACATGGGACAAGGTGGACAGAGTACCCTTTGTTGTCCAGTACTTCCCCAGAGCGGAGAAGCTACGACATCTTCTCCGGAGTCTTCAACATGTCATCGATGACGATGAACATCTCGCTAGGGCCATCCCCACCCCCCCACTTCTTGCTTTCAGACAACCGCACAACCTCAAACAGATCATTGTTCGCAGCAAACTACCAAACCTTCAGGAGAACAGTGACCACAATACCACACAACCCTGCCACAGCAACCTCTGCAAGACATGCCAGATCATAGATATGGATGACATCATCAAACGTGAGGATACCATTCACCAGGTACACGGTACATACTCTTGCAACTCGGCCAACGTTGTCTACCTAATACGTTGCAAGAAAGGATGTCTCGAAGCATGGTACATTGGGGAGACCATGCAGACACTACGACAGCGGATGAATGAGCATCGCTCAACAATCACCAGGCAAAACAGTTCCCTTCCTGTGGGCGAACACTTCAGCAGTCATGGGCATTCGCCTCCGACCTGCGGGTAAATGTTCTTCAAGGGGGCCTTCGTGACACATGACAGCGCAGAGTTGCTGAGCAGAGACTGATAGCCAAGTTCCGCACACATGAGGACGGTCTTAACAGGGATCTTGGCTTCAAGTCACACTATCTGTAACCCCCGTAACTTGCCTGGGTTAGCAAAAAACCTCACTTACTGTGCTGTCTGGAGAAAATACACAATTCTCTAACAATGCTCAGGATCCCCTTCACCCACATTGTTAGCCACTTTAACACTTGAATAGCAGGTTAGATGTAAGGATTCGCATTCTAATCAGCAATCTGTAACTGTCTATGTGGATATGAGTGCTTCTGCAGATCAGAACACTGCATTTGCCTGACGAAGGCACAACATAGTGTCGAAAGCTCGCGGATTTACTATCAAATAAATTGGTTGGATTTAAAATTGGTGTTGCAAAACTTTACTGAGTTTACCCCAGTCCAACGCTGCCATCTCTACATCTATACAAAAAAGCCAGATATGATCTAAGGAGGTCGATCAAAGATGCAGTACTGGACCAAGCTAGAGTCCTAGCTAGCTACATGTATCTCTGCCAACTATGGCAAGGTTTGCAAGATATATCAGGTTACAAAACGAAGATATATAAAATCACCAGCATCAATGTACCCCTCCCTGATGAGCTCAATTCATTCTCTGCCCGCTTTGAGCAAGAGAGCAGCAAAAATACACCCTTCACCCCAGAGTGAAAGCCGTATCTCAGATCACCATTGCAGATGTCAGAACAGCCTCCTTGAGTCCACGGAAAGGGTCCAGTCTGGATTGGATAACTGGATGAGTACTCAGATCTTGCATGTATCAGCGTGGGGGAAGGATGGGGGGGGAGGCAGTATTCGCAAACAGCTTTAACCTCTCTTTACAACAATCTGAGGTCACTATTTGCTTCAAAAAGATGATCATCATGCTGGTACCAAAGAAAAGTCAGGCAGCGTGCCTTAATGATGATTGTCCGGTGGCTCTGACATCCATCATTATGAAGGGGTTTGAAAGGTTAGTCATGGTCTAGGAATCAATTCCCGCTTCCTAGATTGCCTGGCCCTACTGCAGTTCACCTGATGCCACAGTAGACACCATCTCACTGGCCCTGCACTCACTGGAACATCTAGATAATAAAGACACCTATATCACACCCCTATTTATCAACTACAGCTCAGCCTTCAACACCATTATTCCTACAAAACTCATCTCCAAACTCCACGGGCAGGGCCTCGGCACCTTCCTCTGTGGCTGGATCCTGAATTTCCTAAACCACATACCGCAATCAGTAAGAAGCAACAACACCTCCTCCATGATCACTGTCAACACTGATGCTCCACAAAGTTGTGTCCTCAGCTCCTTACTATACTTCTTACACTCCTATGACTGTATGGCAAATTCCCGTCCAACTCAATTTTCAAGTTTGCTGATGACACCATCATACTGGGTTCGATCTCAAACAATGACAACACAGAATACAGAAATGAGATAGAGAATCTAGTGAACTGGTGCGACGATAGTTATCTCTCCCTCAATGTCAATAAAATGAAGGAGGTTGTCATTAACTTCACAAAGTGTACAGGATAACGTACTCTTGTCTATATCAATGGGGACGAAGTAGAAATGGTTGAAAGCTTCAAGTTTTCAGGTGGCCAGATTACCTGGTCTCCCCATGCCAACACTATGGTTAAGAAAGGCTTCCAACTTTCTGATAGAATCTGGCATGTCCACTATGACTCTCACAACATGTACAGATGTATCATAGAAAGCATCCTTTCTGATTGTATCACACTTGGTATGGCTCCTGCTCTGCCCAAGACCGCAAGAAATGACAAAGGGTTATGAATGAAGCCAGTCAACCACTCAAACCAGCCTCCCATCCATTGACTCTGTCTACACTTTGCACTGCCTTGGAAAAACAGTCAGCATAATTAAGGACTCCATGCACCTTGGACATTCTCTCTTCCACCTTCTCTGTCGGGAAAAAGATGCAAAAGTCTGAGGACACATAGCAACTGCCTCAAGAATAGCTTCTTCCCTGCTGCCATCAGACTTTTGAAAGGGCCTACCTCGCATTAAGTTGATCTTTCTTTGCATTTAGATATGACTGTAACACTATATTTTGCACAATCTCCTTTCCTTCTCTATGAATGATATGCTTTGTCTGTATACCATGCAAGAAACAATATTTTTCACTGTATGCTAACACATGTGACAATAATAAAATCAAATCAAGGAGAACAGCAGCAATTAGCCAATTCTCTTTATAGGCAGCACCTTCCAAACCTGTGACCACTAGCATCTAGGAGGACAAAGGAAGCAAATACACAGGAGCACCAGCACCTGGATAAATCGCCTCCAAGCCACTCACATCCTGACTTGGAAATTAATCACCATTCCTGCGCTGTCACTGAGTCAATATTCTGGAACTCCTTCCCCAACAGCATGGTGGATGAACCTACACCACATGAACTGCTGTAGTTCTAGATGGCAGTTCATCACCATCTTCTCAAGGACATTTAGCGATGGGTAATAAATGCTGGCTTAGCGAGTAACACCCACAAAGAATAAAAAAAACAATCAGATCAATGGTGGAGCAGGCTTGAGGGGCTGAGTGGCCTGCTCCTGCTCCCATTTTTTGAGTTCTTTCATATTTGAAGGAACTCAAAAAGCTCCCAATAGCTCCTTCTCACCTTTAATTCCTGATCTTGCCGTTTAAATTCTTCATCCTCATCGGAGTCACAGTCTGGGAACTGATAAATTTTAATCCCGTAAAATTTAATTTCCTCACGGATCTGAGGGGAAGAAATTAAAAATGTAACCAATAAAGACAGGTGAACATTTCAAAGGTGCAATAATGAGGCTCAAAGATGGTTGGATCATTAATATTAACTAAAACTGGAGATTATGAATTTTTGAGTCATCTATCTGGTGCAGGATCACAGCATTCTAGACTTAATATTAACAACTCCCAGATGTAACTGCATCATAATTCCACGCTAAACAGACTGTTCAAAGCAGATATAGTTCACATAATCTACCTGAATATGGAATTAGCAATCTTCAACCAATCCCATAGCCTCAATAAGTCTTGATCAACCCAAACTTTGGACTTAAGGATGAATGGATTTTCTTTACCATTGGTTAATAGGGTTTAGGTATTTATTGACTGGGTAACAATTTATAAACACATCTTGTGACCTTCAATCTTTATACAGCGTAAAGTTATCATAGAATCCCTATAGTGCAGAAGGGGGCCATTCGGCCCATCAGGCCTGCACTGACAACAATCTCACCCTGGCTCTTTCCCTGTAACCCCATGTATTTGCATTGCTAATCCCCCAACACTAAGGGCAATTTAGCATCGCCAATCAATCTAACCCATACATTTTTAGACTGTGGGAGGAAACCGGAACACCAAAAGAAATCCACACAGACACAGGGAGAATGTGTAAACTCCACACAGTCAGCTGAAATTGGAATTGAATCCATGTCCCTGGCACTGTGAAGCAGCAGTGCTAACCACTGTGCCACTCTAGACAAATGTAAAGTTGGTGTGGGAGACATCTCTGTGATAAAGCAAAAGAATTTGGCAGTAGTCAATACTCTTGCTCAGTGAAACCACAGCAAAATTGGTATGAGAAGTAGAACATTGCACTGATATAGACTGGAGTTAGATCAGGGTGTAAGCATAGAGGGAGCTTTGTTCAGTTTCTAACCAAGCTGCTGGTCTTGAAGTGCTTGGTGTTGATATTCATAGCCTACAATTGAAAGCAGTCCAGTCCATAGCACTATCACATTAACTCACAATAAGTACAAATATTCACATGAGAATTGTTTTTTTTGACCTAATTAGTTGTTCTATTCAGTCATATTAGGACTCAATAGAACAACTGCAAGAAGCTTGAAGTAAATTGGAAAGCATCAGGTTGACATTCTCAATAAAGAGGATGTCACCAAAACCCTGATATCACTATTATGCAAATATTTAACATGGAGGTCAAGGCTGCACTGATGATTGATGTCTGAAAATCAGTCAATTATGTTACTGTGGAAATATCATTCACTCTTTATCCATTGTCTTAATGGCAATGTTAACATTATTTGAAGTCTCACAGAAAGTCATTTTCACTTTACATGGAATAACTTTGTAAATGTGCATTGGACAATTTCTCATAACACAAAACCTCACAACATGACTGGCATTCACATCCCATCACTGCACTTTGCAGTGTCATGCTTCATATACAATGATTTACATTGAAGTATAATCGCAGTTAACATAAAGGTGAATGTGGCAATTGATTTGGATATCGGATCCCACACACAATTTGATATGGTTGTTGAGTGAGGGGTTATACCAAAAACATTGTAGAACAACACCACGTATCTTATTCAGGCTGTAGCAGCTCTTTCGAAGAACAATCCAGTTTGTCTCTCTCATCCATGTCCTGGGAAATTTCTCTCCTTAAGCAATTTCCCTTTGAAAGCTACAGTACTTACATCCACCACTCTATCAGGTAACATTTTCCAAATCTAACCATTCATAGCATAAAGAACATTCTTTCCCATGCTACCTCTGGCTCTTTTGCCAATTACTTTAAATCTGACTCATGATTATTGACTCTTCAGACATTAGAATCACCACTCTTTGCTTACTCAACCTAAACCCTTTATGATTATAAACTCCTTGATTAAATCTTTGTTTAGGCAATCCTTCTTTATGGAGAATAACTTCAGCATCTCCAGTCTGTCCCTGTCAATATAATCGCTCATTCCCATACACAATCTTCCAGAATTGGCCACAATTCTCTTGCTGGGGTCAAACTAAAGTCTTGCAAACGTTTAGCATAACTTCCTGAATTTTGTCTTTGAGGTCTCCATTTATAAAACCCATCTCTTCACTCTTGATGTAATTCTATTTGTGGCACCTGATAAGCAAGCTTATGATCGGTTAAAAAGGATAAATACGTATGCCTCTCTAATCATAACTGAGGCTACTCTATGACACTACTGCAAACTCCACCACGTTTCTCAAATTATTTAAAACCCAAAGCTACTAATATGGAACCTGAACAACATTGTAACCATAATTTAGCTTTAGTATCAATTGAATATGGCAAGTATTGAGGTTAGTTTATGTTCTAGTTGCAGATAGTTAATCTACCAGATGGTTAATCTGTTCTGTGCTGTTAGTCAGTGGGTATGAAGTCCATCAGCATTGAGACAATGGTCAGTAACACGGTGGGCCGCTGTGTGATTGGACCAATCGCTTTGACACACCATGGAGGATTAACACATCTACCAGAAATAGAACAAATGTTGAAAATCTGAAAAGAAATCAGTTTGTTCTCCATATAGTTCAGAACTGAGAGGGATTGGATAAAAGGTTTTTAAAGTTATCAAACATTGAGATTAAGTTAATGAAGACAAATTATTTCTAATGGGAGAAGGGACAATGATCAGAGGGCACAGATCACTCAAAAGAAAATTGGGCAAATACTTGAAGGCAATATAACTGCTGGAATACAAAGCAAGAGTAGGAGTGGGTGGGATAAATCGGATTTTTCTTCACAAGAACTGACACAAATTTAATGCACTGAATGGCTTCCTTCTGTGCTTTATTCTTCTAGGATTCTATAAAACAAAAAGTGACCAATATTCACAAGTGAATCACTATCTGAAAGGGAAAACACAGTTAAAATTTGTTCAGGAACCTACCTGTAGCACATTGCAGGCAAATTTTATAAGACTGACATATCACTGTTGTCTGAGCTCATCTTATTGTCATACCTGCCCAATTACCTCCAGACCTGCTCAGCATCCCACACTCTATCTTTTATAAACCTGAGGTCCAAAATCCTGCCTGCTACTCCCTTACTCTCAACAAGTTTCTTTCACTATCTCTCCTGCCTTCACTAGCCTACACTGGCTTACACTGGCTTCTGGTCAAGCAAATCCCAATTTTATAATTTTCATCTTTCAAATCCTTCCACAACCTTGTCCCATCCCTACCTTGATAATCTCCTCCAATCTCACGACTTGCCAAGTTATCTGCCTTCACCTGACTCGGGTCTCCTGAACATCCCCAAGTTTGATTGCTCCATCATCAGTGCCCGGGCCTGGGCTGGGGAACTCAGGCCTCTTGGATCCTTTATCTTGAATTGTAACACTCAAAGCCCACCAGACTTTTGACCAATTGCTCTACTCTCACTTGCGGCTCATTGTCCAATTTTGTTTCATTATGCTGCTGTGAAGCGCTTTGGGATGTCAAATGACACATGATCAACTCTCCAAGAACATGTGCAACCACAGTTGGCAATCCTAGCCTGAACCCTATACCCTGACTACAGAATGAGAGCTCTACCAACTGAGATGACATTTGAAAATGAATTTTATGATATGCTGCTTGGTGATCAGATACATCTTCCCTCAGAGTATTTACCTGTTGTTCATACAGAAATAAGAATTGGAAGTCGTATTAGACCATTTGGCACATCGAGCCTGCTCTGCCATTCAATCATGGCTGCTATGATTCTCATCCCCTTTCTCTTCTTTTTCCCCTTAACCATTAATCCCCTTATTGATCAAGAACCTATCTATCGCTGTCTTAATGACACTTAATGACATGGTCTCCACAGCTCTCTGTGGCAATGAGTTCACAGATTCACCACCCTCTGATGAAACTCCTGCTCATCTCTGCTTTAAAGAGACATCCCTTCACTCTGAGGTTGTGGCTTTGAGTTCTAGTCTCTCCCATTAGTGGAAATATCCTCTCCATGTTCTCTCAATCCAGATCTCTCAGAATTCAGATTTTCACTGTAACTTCATTGCAGTGTTAATGTAAGCCTACTCGTGACACTAATGAATAAACTTTATTCCACAAGTTTCAATGAGATCCCCCTCATCCTTCTAAACTCATTCTAGTATAGACCCAGATTCCTAACCCCTCCTCATGACAAACCCTTCATTCCTGGGATCATTCTTGTGAATGATGAAATCTATCAAGTGTGAAATTTAGGGAGGGTAGAGGTGGGGGTGAGTGGTGATGCACTA
Source organism: Sphyrna mokarran (assembly GCA_024679065.1). Lineage (NCBI taxonomy): Eukaryota > Metazoa > Chordata > Chondrichthyes > Carcharhiniformes > Carcharhinidae > Sphyrna > Sphyrna mokarran. The sequence goes on along the minus strand of JAGIQG010000022.1, from coordinate 34,971,936 downwards.
GCTTGTTTGCCGATGGTGGGAATCCTGATTGTGTTGGGGTTAAAAAAAAAAAATCGGGTTTCCCACCAGGCAGGAAGGATTCACCTGATCCATTTGGCCGGCTTCCGATTGGGTTCCTGCCGGAGCAGGCACCAACCTAATGAATATGCAAACCTGCTAACTATAATAGAATTCTCAGCATTGATGGCCATTGACTGTGCCCCCCCCCCACCACACCCAAGTCCCTGCCATGCATCTGTCCCCCAGCAGGAATCGCACCAGGCAGGTTTTGTTATTGGTCATTAATATTATGGATATGGCATGCTGAATCCTGAGGGAGAAAGGGAAGTCTTGGCTTCAGAATGGAGAGCTGCAGTGCTTTAAAACCCTGCCAGGTATCATGCCTGGCAGCAACAGAGGGGCAAATAGCCACTCAACCTACCTCCTTGATGCCCTCGCAGCACCAGGGGACACTGCATCCTGCCAAATGCGTGGTGAGAGGGGACCCTGAGTGGGGGTGGCCCACTGTCATGCCTGCATGATATATAGGGGGAGGTGGATGTATCTCATTGATGAGAAGGTTGGTGGTGCCCCTTGGTCACTGGAGGGCTGAAGGTGGTCATCATTTCATTTTTTACATCTATTTATTAGTGTCATAAGTCAGCTTACATTAACACTGCAATGAAGTTACTGTCAAAATCTCCACTCCAACATCTAAAAATCATGGTGCCCCAATCTTGGAAAGCAGCTCTGGCTGGTAGATTCCTTCATTAGCATCTTTTAGGTGGGTGAATCCCACCTGACAGACACTGCCAGCACCAGTGGGTAAAACTCCCACTTTCCCACTGACATGGGTGCTTAGTCCCAGTCTGGGGTAATCACATCCCCGATATCTTCTCATTTATTCCCAATGCAGTAAATGTTCTTCAGAAGGAAAAGCAAAGTGAGCTGTCAATGTTAACTCCATATTACTGTTGTGACTGACATAAACAATCCATTTACCTTCTGTTTCATTTTGGAAACCTCTGTTGGAGTCAGTGTGTCTGCCTTGGCAAGGAGTGGTACAATGTTCACCTTTTCATGGACAGCTTTCATAAACTCCACATCCAACGGCCGTAACCTTCAAAAACAGCCACAAAACAGACTCCAGTCATGTTATTTGGTGTTTCGTAAGAGTTAGTTTGATCTACATTAGAATAGAAACCTATCACAATATTGATTAGCTTTCCAAACCTTTTGTCTCCATGGGTTTTAGGTTGTCCCATGGAATATTAAGTACTGTATATGAAGTTTAAATTGATTAAGATGTGTACATCTTAAGCTGTTGACACCAATGTATTGGGGTGCACTGATGAGGCACCTTATGCTACAGCATTTACAGACCTCCAGGTCGACAAAATGTTACCTCATAAGATTCTGTAGAAGAGATTCTTAGCAAAAGAGGGAGTATATAGAATTGGATGTAACTGTATGACATTATTGGTGGGCAGCTAGGAGACAAAAGTACAGATATAATACATGATATTCCCCAGGACTCTGTGAGGTTCAGCTTTTCTCCAAATATATTGATTGCTTGAATGGAAGAATAGGGAGTTAGATTTCCAAGTTTGCAAATTGCACTGTTACGTAGAATATATCAAAATTAAAAACATATATAGTTTAGTTTGTTTAATTTAGTTTATTCATCAGTGTCACAAGTAGGCTTATGTTAACACTACAATGAAATTACTCTGAAAACCCCTAGTTGCCACACTCCAGCACCTGTTTGGGTACACTGAGGGAGAATTTAGCATTTTGGACTGTGGGAGGAAACACATGCAGGCATGGGGAGAACGTGCAGACTCTGCACAGACAGTGACCCAGGTCGGGAATCAAACCCAGGTTCCTGGCGCTGTGAGCAGCAGTGCCAACCACTGTACCTCATATATATTTGCTCTGATGGGGGAAATTGGTTATAATCTTTACATTAAAGCAAAGCCATTTTGCAGTGAAATCAAAAAGCATTTTTTCATTCATAGGATTCTTTAGCTACATTTTTGTTAGGGAAGAGCATCAAAGGATATGGAACAAAGGCACAGTTGAGATACAGGTCAGACATGGACTAATTGAATGGTGGAATATAAACTTGAGGAGCTATTTTGTTTAGTCCAAACCTTCCCTCTCGAATGAAATAAAAATGCAAAAAGAAAACAGAAGCACTAAGAACTGGGTTGCATAGGCATTGTACTTCATGGTCACGGTTCAAGAGTGAGAGACTTCTGGGTCTGATGATCACCTAACTGATGTAACAAGATTCTTATTGGAGATGTGGAATGTATTTTCCAATAATGAGCTAAAGCATTACTGTTAGAACTATCAGAGAATCCCTACAGTGCATTCTGCCCCTGGAGTCTGTACTGACTCTCCAACATAACCTATCCTATCCCCATAATCTCACACAGTCACTGTTACCCTGGTAATCCTTTTAACCTTCACATATTTGGACACAAAGGGGCAATTTAGCATGGCCAACGCATCTATAGCCTGCACATCTTTGGACTGTGGGAGGAACCCAAGACAGATACGAGGAGAATGTGCAAACTCCACAGAGACACTCAAAGGCGGAATTGAATACGGGTCCCTGATACTGAAAGGCAGAAGTGCTAACCACTGTGCCGCCACCAGTTAGTACAAAATGAGTGTTGCCTTTTGCAATGCTTCAAATGTGGAAAGAACAGATTATTGATATCATTGATGCAAGTCCCAGTATTGCATCGCAATGTAATATACATTAACGAGAGGAGAGAGTCACATTTTATATTGGACAATCCAATTTGCAGCTGGTCTGTCTCCGTCTAAAACCACTCGGTTTCATGTTTAGTATTTTGGCAAGATGTCAAATCCTACATTTTAATTAGATCTCCAGAATTGGTACACAGATTGTTCATCCTAACTTTCTATCTAAAATGTTGCTTTAGACACAGATATTGAGCAGGATTCATTGCATAATATTTCGCTGCGGTGGGAGGCAGCTCACCATTAGCATGTGGCGGGATCTTCTATTCCTGCCGTTGGCAATAAAGTTTCTATTGAATTTACCCCTCACCACCGTGAAATCCGCCCTTAACTTAGTAGCAAACTACGTAATAACTCGCTTTTCTTGTGCAAAATGATCCCGAGAACTCTCAACCCTAAACTCTGACCAAGTTATTGAAGCTGAAACTTACACACATGATCACTGGCCTACCGGACACCCCCCAGGCCAACCCCAATCTCCCCCCCCTACCCTGGTCAGCCTCAATTAACACCATTCCCTATTGTGGGAAGCAGTTGTAAACCCTGCTGTGGGAATCACTCCTGGGAGAGGGCGGGATGCTAGTAGGCCTGGAGAATACTGTCCCAGGCCCGATAATCGCATGGAAATGTAAATTTCCATGTCATTTCCATATGATAATCAGCTCCGGGCCAAAAATCTGATTACATTTAAAAGAAAGCACCTGGGAGACTCATGACCAGCTGGATGCCAGTTGTGAACCTCACTTGAGACCCCACTCTCCTCCTGTTAAAGGCCATTGTGTTTTAATATTGAAATTTTTGGAGATCAGTAATAATTGAAACCTCGTGGCAGATGGGAAGATGCTGGTCAGTTTTCTGTCAGTGGCAAACTATTGCAGCCAAAGATAATCATAAACCAATCCAATACATACAATAAAAGTAAGGATGTGAATGACAAAAGGTTTAGTGTGGAATCATGAACATCTTTTACATCAAATGTCATCCAGATTTATAAGAGATTTTGATTAATCACATACATCATTAGTTCCTGTAGTAACTGCCAAATATATCTGATTTCATATTTTGTTTAAGAATAGAATCACAGAATGTTACAGTACAGAAGGAGGCCACTTGATCTATTGTAACTTGCCAACACTCTGAAAGAGCAATTCAATAATTCTTCGGATAATTTCGCACTTCTCTTTGAGAACTTTAGTTGAATTTGCCTCTGTCACCCTCTCCGGCAGTGAATTCCAAAACCCAGCCAGGTGCTGGCTGGGATCATTTTTCACATTTATCTCAATCTTGCTTAAAAGGTGTCGCTTTGGTTCTTGACATTTCCATCATCGGGAACAGTCTTTCCCGATCTCCTCTGGATCTATTAAATCTTCTCTTCTCCAAGCAAAGCAGCCCCAGCTGCTCTAATACTTTTACTGAACTGAAGTTCCTCATTGCTAGAACTATTCTCATGAATGTTTCCTCTCTAATGCTTCCACATTCTTTCTGAAATGTGGTATTCAGAATTAAACACAAAGAAAATTAATCCATATTAGTGGTCACAAAGATGTAGCATCAATTTCAGGACTCTGCATTGGAATCACAGAATTCAAAAAGAGAGAAAAATAGATTAGCATTTTAGTACAACTAGTTATTTGCTCAGGAGAAGCAGTGGAACAGGCGTACTAAGTTCAGCGTTAGTGGAGTCTGAGGATTTGAAGTTGGGACAGGTCTTAGTATGTGGGAAGCTAAGAGATTGCGTTTTAGGGATCTCAGTCAAATATTAGGTATGGAATAGTCAATTGAAACAACATAGTGCAATGCAGTGTTAGTGTTTCTACCTCTGGACAAGAAGTTCTTTTTTCAGGATGTGTTGGCCATGGAAGGTGCATTAGTAAAGTGTCCACAGTGAAGTGACTTGTTGGTCACAAAAGGAGCAGTTATGAAGAAGCTGAAAATTCTTTTCCTACTGTTCCCTAACGGAAAGAAAATGTGTGGGAAGATGCATTAAGGTAAACTATTCACTTTCCTTCTAATGAGGCAGCTGTTGTGTGATGCTGTATGTGTTTGCATACCATTGTAACAGCAGGTGCTCAGCAGAGTAATGGTTAGCGTGGGCCTAAAGTATAGCACCACCACCCACAGTATGATGTATAGAGTCCCATGGTAATAGACGAGGAGAACAATTTAGAAGTTACAGCATGGCAGCAATGCCATGCATGGTGTTAAATGGGATCCATACATTATTAAGGAGTACTAGTAAGTGGTTCATGTTTAAACATACAAGTCTCAAGATCTCTTCAATGAGAAGCAGACAAGTCTGTAACACAACACGGTGAACAGAGGTGGTATGAAAAGTGGCACTTAAAGCATGAACCCAGAACAGAATCCCAAGATATGAAAAACTAAAAGCAGCTCAAGTCTGATTAGAGAGATGTGGACCTAAGAAGGAAAATTGAAGAAACAGTTGAAGAAGCTTCACTACAAACTTGAAAGTTGAGGAATCCCTCAGAGTGCATGGAGGCCCATTGCAAGATCCTGAGTGATGCAGACTGAAGGAATCTGGTCAGATCACAAGACTGATGAGAAAGATTACAAAAGAGTTGTACTTACGTTGCAGAATAGGTGGCTGTCCCAGGGGTTCAGCAGATTGCAGAAGCTGGAAGACAACTGCAAGTAAAAAAAAAGTTAAAAAGAGAGAAATCTGCAGTTAAAATAAAGAGCAAGAAACCACTGCAATTTCCTAATAGTTTAAAAAAAAGGGCCCATAATCACAGAGAGAGCATGCTGAATCCAAAAGGTACAGGAAACAACACAAAAAGAAAACTGACAGCTTGCATTTAAAAAAAACAGTTACTGCGCAGATAGCCTTCAAAAAGGGGCAATGCCATTAAAAGCAGTAAATACAAGAAAAAAATAATAGCCACTGACTGAAAATTCGAAGAACTGGACAGAGAGAGGCAACCACAGACCCCAGAGACAAGATCCAAGATGCTGAGCATATCAGTGCAATGAAATGCATGAGCCAAAGACTTTAGTGCAGGAGAAAGATATCGCTGAGAAACAGTCAAAAGGCTCAAAAATAGAGTAAAATGAAAATGCTGAGCGACTACCCAAACTGCAATAGCAGATGGCAGCATAGATTTGAAGTTCAAGATTCAAGTCAAGAATATACCTTTGAAAACAGACAAACTGAAGTCTTCAATGAACCAAGCTGTTTGAGAACTTAGAGATCTCAATTTTAGAGATGACATAAAGATATCAGGAGGAAATACCAAATTCCACAGTTGGCAGGAATTGGGGAAAACTCAGATGCGTAGCCAAGCAAAGCAACAGGCAGAAAAGACATGCAAATAAGTTGCAACTCTGAAAGACTCAAAGAATCAAGATATAGCCATGGAAAAACATGAAGTGATAAAAAAGACATGAACTATTAGTTCCAATACAACTTTTTCTGAAGTATCAGTAGCAACAAAATGATGCACTGAAGCTCAGACTGAGTTGGTAAGAGGTCGAGAGAAAAACAAACAGTTGAAAGAACAACTAATTCCTTTTGTCTTTCGAGATCAAATTCAATGCATAACCATTCATCAGCATGTATAAATGGAAATGGTCTTAAAAACAAAATGGAAGGACAGCTAAAGAAATTGGAAGAGAATCTGCTGAATTACTGGAAAACAAAAGTTGAAACAACTGAGCTTCGCAAAGAAAAGAAAACCTGTTGAGGAATCTTCACATGCTGCAAGAATCCCTCAGGCCAAAGTTTGTTCCTTTGGGAAATTACCAAGAGAAACAAAATTAATATCACTCTGAACAAACTGACAAACTAGCTGACAGAGCAGATTCAGCAAGGCTCAATAATCCAGGAGAAATTTGCAAGAGAAAGATAATGAACTGAAGAAGCAGCTGTTTGAAAAAGAGGAGACATTGAAAGAGAAAGCCATAGAACTTTCCAAGCTGAAAGCGGATAAGGTAGCCAAAGTTGCATGGTTACAGAACCGATACAAATGAAGAATTTTCCAGAGACAGATCTGACCAATAGTGAGTCCCAGATGAAAGACGCGGGCAAAGTTCTGTTGCAGACAGAGAAAGGACAGATAGAAATAAGATCAGAGAATGTAAATCCAGTACTCAAGTCCAAGGAGCTATAGGGAGGAAACACACTGGCTGTGTCAGATATACTGGAAACCACTGAATTGTTGAAAAATTAGTGTGTGTAGATATTTGCTAACATTGTCAACAGCCAGCCAGAATGTAATAGACACTGAGGAAAGGAAAATTTGAATCCCTCTAGAAAGGAATGGAGTGCACATTCCCCTCAGAAGGAACAGGACAAATCTAGTGTCCAAAAAAAGCAGATGAGCTATTATTAAAAATAAGTGCAACTTGAAGGAGCACAAAAACAAATCAAACACAGATAACCAAATACCAGAAAGACAGAGCACTGCTACCAAATGTGACACACCGAGATGTGGAAGAACTGTCTATCCTCAAGACCGTGTGAATTCATAAAGTCAGAAACTTGAAAGAGAGGAGAGAAAGGATAACAAATAAAGATTGTATTGTAAACAGTTATACCCAGATGGAAGGGAGGGAAGTTTCTTTTGAGAAGAAAAGGGTCATTGTATGTGTTGGCATGTAAAAAGTGCTCAGCAGAGCAAGGGTTAACGTGGGATGAGAGAATATCACCGCCCATTGTACGATGTGTAAAGCAAGAAGTCTCACAACACCAGGTTAAAGTTCAACAGGCTTATTTGGTATCACAAGATTTCAGAGTGCTGTTCCTTCATCAGGTGAATGGAGAGTTGGGTTCACAAACATATATAAACATATATAGAGAGACACAATTGTAAGAAAATGGTTGGGAGTGAGTTTTAACAAGTAGTCAAGTCTTTACAGGTACAGATAATGCGAGTGGAGAGAGGGATAATCACAGGTTAAAGGGATGGAATTGTGTCAAGCCAGGACAGTAGAATTTTGCAAATCCAGACTAAATGCAGGACACTACACAGAGCGTGACATGAACACAAGGCCATTCTCATGTCTGCAGAACTTGGCTATCAGTTTCTGTTCAGTGATTCTGCGTTGTCGTGTGTCTTGAAGGCTGCCTCGGAGAACGCTTACTCGAAGATCAAAGGCTGAATGCCTTTCACTGCTTTGTTCCCTGACAAGAAGGGAACACGCTTGCCTGGTGATTGTTGCATTACATCCATTCATCTGTTTTTGTAGCGTTTGCATGGTCTCACCGAAGTACCACACATCGTAAGATTCTTTCCTGCAGCGTATGAGGTAGATAATGCTGGTAGAGTTGCATGAGTATATACCATGTATCTGGTGAGTGATGTTCTCATGTGTGATGGTGACATCCGTGTCGATGATCTGGTATGTCTTGCAGAGGTTGCTGTGACACTTGATGAAGGAGCAGTGCTCGGAAAACTCATGTTACTAAATAAATACTGTTGGACTCTAACCTGGTGTTGAGAGACTTCTTACGCTGCTTACCCCAATCCAACACCAGCATCTCCACATCACAATGTGCAGAGTTACATAGTAATAAATTGGGAGAAAAATCTAGAAGAAATTCTCCTGCATGGCAGCAGCACCATGTGTGGATATGACAGAGATGTTATTAAGGATGACTAATAATTGGTTCATGTTTAAACACCCAAATCTCAAGATCTCAACAATGAGATACCTAATCAACCCATAACATTACAGGAGTAGTCTTGTCATTTGGATGAACCACATTTTATGCTGTGTCAATGGTTCTTACTTAGTCAAAAATAAGCAGGTGATTCTGTGCTGAGTGTAACTTTCCGATCAACATGTTTGGGATTATTTATCAACAAGGTTGAGAGTGCAATTAGAAATGAGGTTAAAGAAAATCATTTGAAACCAGATGGGTGTATCAACTGGTCACAAATGATTTCTCCTGCAATTAACAGGTTGCTGGTTTTAACTGGATGCAACCAAAATAACTGGAAATCAGCTGGTGCCCCTTACTCATCCAGCTGACCATTTGAATTCTACTGGAACCAGTTGATGGTTCTACTCCATACAACGAAATAACTGGAATAACTGGCACTTGCAAAAGGAAACTAATTGTAACAGGAAACCTTTCCTGTTGGCTTCAAGTGTAATCATCTGAATCTTAATTGGACCAGTTGACTCCTGCTGGGACCAGTTGACAGGCAAACTGCAGCCAGCTGGAATTATGTGGAGCCTGTATCAGTGATTTTTTGAACTGGACATTTTGCTAACTGGATTGACTGAAGTCAAAAGACTGCCTGAATAAATGAGCAAGGTGTGTCAGTATGCATTTTCACTTCAAGCTTGCAATGTTTTATAAAAAGCACAATGATATATATTTTCTCACCCTCACATATATGAATGTTACTCAGGGGCAGGTTTATTAATGTTATAGTTTTCAAGGATTTGTGATTTCTACAGCAGCCGTACCAAAGCGTCATGTAATGGGAAAAGAAACCCTTATATTGAAAGCTTCTTAGGACAGGAAAAATAATTTGAAGAATTTTTCTCATTGAGAAGCAGAAAAAAAGCTATGATAGGATTAATCACTGCCATAGTAAGTGCCCTTAGTTGCTGTAGTGTCAGTCATAACCCAATGTACGATTCCTTACACACTCTTGAAACTGAGTAAGAAATATCTCACGTTCTCTGATAAACTCCAGTTAAGAATGGAATGATGACAAGAAAATCCTATGTGGATAACAATGAAGAAAAAGAGCTGAAAAAAGCGGCAGATACAAATGGAGCAAAACTCAAAGAAATGAAGACATAACACAAACAAGGCAAAGGAGAATCCATAAGCGCTTCTACAAATACATAGAGCAAAGGAGTAGCTAGGGAGAGAGCAGTGCCTCTTAAGAATCAAGGTCATCTAGGTGCAGGTCCACAAGAGATGGGTGAGATTCTAAATCAATATTTCTCATCAGTATTTACTGTTGAGAAAAGCGTGGATGTTAGGGAACTTGAGGAAATAAATAGTGATGTCTTGAGGAATGTACATATTACAGAGGTGCTGGAAGTCTTAAAGCGCATCAAAGTAGATAAATTCCTGGCTCCTGATGAAGTGTATCCAGGACATTGTGGGACACTAGGGAGGAAATTACAGGTCCTCTAGCAGAAATATTTGTATCATTGATAGTCACAGGTAAGGTGCCTGAAGATTGGAGGGTGGCAAATGTTGTGCCTTTGTTTGAAAAGGGCTGCAGGGAAAAAGGCTGGGAACTACTGTTGAAGAGCCTCATGTCTGTGGTGGGTAAGTTGTTAGAAGGTATTGGGAGAGACAGGAACTACAGGCATTTAGAGAGGCAAGGACTGATTTAAGAACACTCAGCATGGCTTTGTGCATGGAAAATCATGTCTTTCAAATTTGATTGAGTTTTTTGAAGGGGTAACCAAGAAGGTAGATGAGGGCAGTGCAGTTGATGTTGTCTATATGGATTTTAGCAAGGTCTTTGAAAAGATATCGCATGTAGATCATTGAATAAGGTTAAATCTCATGGGATCCAGGGTAAGGTAGCTAAACGGATACAAAACTTGCTTGATGATAGAAGTCAGACGGCAATTAGAAAGTGTTTTTTTTTTAAACTGGAGACCTCTGACCAGCGGCATGCCTCAAGGGTCTGTGCTGGGTCCATTGTTATTTGTCATTTATATTAATGATTTGGATGAGAATATAGGAGGCATAGTAAGTTTGCAAATGATACCAAGATTGGTGACATAGTTGACATTGAAGAAAGTTATCTCGGATTGCAACGGGATCTTGATCAATTGGGTCAGCGGGCTGACAAATGGCAGATAGTGTTTAATTTAGATAAATGCAAGGTGACGCATTTTGGTAGATTGAACCAGGGGCAGGATTTACTCAGTTAATGATAGGGCATTGGGAAGAGTTACAGAACAGAGATCTAGGGGAACATGTACATAGCTCCTTGAAAGTGGAGTCATAGGTGGACAGAGTGGTGAAGAAGGCATTCAACATGCTTTGTTTCATTGGTCAGAATATTGAAAACAGGGGTTGGGACGTTTTGTTGAAGTTGTACAAAGCATTGGGAAGGCCACACTTGGAATACTATGTACAGTTCTGGTCACTCTATTATAGAAAGGATGTTATAAAACTAGAAAGAGTGCAGAACAGATTTACTAGGATAGTTTGATAATAAGGAGAGGCTGGATAGACTAGAATTCTTTTCTCTGCAGTGGAGTAGGCTGAGGGGTGATCTTATAGAGGCCTATAAAATAATGAGGGCCACAGATCAGTTAGATAGTCAATATCTTTACCCAAAGGTAGGGGAGTCTAAAACTAGACGGCATAGGTGTAAGGTGAGAGGGGAGAGATACAAAAATGTCCAGAGAGAAAATTTTTTCACGAGGGTGCTGAGTATCTGGAACTGGCTGCCAGAGGTAGTGATAGAGGAGGGTACAATTTTGTCCTTTAGAAATATTTAGTTACACATGGGTAAGATGGGTAGAGAGGGATATGGCCCAAATGTAGGCAATTGGATTGAACTTAAGGATTTAAAGGAAAAAAGGGCAGCATGGACAAGTTGGGCCAAAGAGCCTGGTCCCCAGCTGTAAACCTCTATGACAAGAAATAAAACATATAAATTAACACATTACAATGGAGGAGAAAATAGCCTATATTGCTCAAATTCCTTTTCTTCATGAGAAGATGTGAACATAAGAAATAGGAGCAAGAGTAGGCCATCTAGGCCCCCTGAGCCTGCCCCGCCATTCAATAAGATCATGGCTGATCTGAAGTGGATCAATTCCACTTTCCCGCCTGATCCTCATAACCCTTAATTCCCTTATCGAACAGAAATCTATCTACTCGTGACTTAAACATATTCAACAAGGTAGCCTCCACTGTTTCAATGGGCAGAGAATTCTAAAGATTCACTACCCTCTGAGGGAAGAAGTTCCTCCACAACTCGTTCTAAATTGATTCCTCCTTATTTTGAGGCTGTGCTCTCTAGTTCTTGTTTCCTTTCTAAGTGGAAAGAATCTCTCTGCTTCTACCCTATCTAGTCCCTTCATTATCTTATATGTGTCTATAAGATCTCCCGTTAGCCTTCTAAACTCCAATGAGTACAGGCCAAGTCTACTCAATCTCTCCTCATAAGCTAACCCCCTCATCTCTGGAATCAAGCTGGTGAACCTTCTCTGCAGTCCCTCCAAAGCCAATATATCTTTTCGCAAATAAGGGGAACAAAACTGCACACAGTACTCTAGTTGCGGCCTCACCAGTGCCTTGTATAGTTGCTGCAAGACCTCCCTGCTTTTATATTCCATCCCCCTCGTGATAAAGGCCAACATTCCATTTGCCTTCTTGATCACCTATTGCACCTACAAACTGAGTTTTTACAATTCATGTACAAGGACCCCCAGGTTCCTCTACACTGTAGCATGTTGTAATTTTTCACCATTTAAATAATAATCCATTTTATTATTATTCCTTCCAAAGTAGATAACCTCACACTTGCAAATGTTATACTCCATCTGCCAGATCCTTGCCTACTCACGTAACCTATCCAAATCTCTCTGCAGACTTTCTGTGTCCTGCATGCAAATTGCTTTTCCACTCATCTTTGTGTCATCCACAAACTTTGTTACCCTACACTCAGTCTCCTCCTTCAGATCATCTATGTATATGGTAATCTCTAGATTATGAGCAAATTGGCTCAGTGAAATCCCAGGGCCATCCTTACGGCTCCTGCTCCTTCCCTGCTGCCCAATAATGGTTGCCTGCCCCCGCCCCGTTGTCCAATAACGGCTGCCTATCCCACTCCATGCTGCCCAATAATGGCTGCCTGCCTCCCTCCCTCTCCACTGCCCAATAATGGCTGCCTGCCACTCCTCCCCATTGCCCAATAATGGCTGCCTGCCCCCTCCCATTGCCCAATAATGGCTGCCTGCCCCCCTCCCACTGTCCAATAATGCTGCCTGCCCCCCTCCCCACTATCCAATAATGGCTGCCTGCCCCCCCCCCACTGTCCAATAATGGCTGCCTGCCCCCCTCCCCTACTGTCCATATGGCTGCCTGCCCCCTATCCAATACCTGTCCAATAATGGCTGCCTGCCCCCCTCCCCAACTGTCCAATAATGGCTGCCTGCCCCCCTCCCCACTGTCCAATAATGGCTGCCTGCCACTCCTCCCCTTGGCCCATAATGGCTGCCTGCCCCCCTCCCCCTGTCCAATAATGGCTGCCTGCCCCCCTCCCCACTACCAATAATGGCTGCCTGCCCCCCTCCCCTGTCCAATAATGGCTGCCTGCCCCCCTCCCCACTATCCAATAATGGCTGCCTGCCCCCCTCCCCATTGCCCAATAATGGCTGCCTCCCCTATTGCCCAATAATGGCTGCCTGCCCCCCTCCCCACTTCCAATATGGCTGCCTGCCCCCCCTCCCCACTGTCCAATAATGGCTGCCTGCCCCCTCCCCACTGTCTGTCTCCCCAATAATGGCTGCCTGCCCCCCTCCCCACTGTCCAATAATAGCTGCCTGCCCCCCTCCCCACTAGTCCAATAATGCTGCCTGCCCCCCTCCCCATTGCTATCCAATAATGGCTGCCTGCCCCCCTCCCCATTGCCCAATAATGGCTGCCTGCCCCCCTCCCCCTCCCCGCTTTCCCAATAATGGCTGCTTGCCCTTCCCTGCTGCCCATTGCTGCCTCCCTCCTCCCCATTGCCCATAATGGCTGCCTGCCCCCCTCCCTCTCCTGCCCAATAATGGCTGCCTCCCTCCCCCCATTGCTCAATAACGGCTGCCTCCCTCCCTTCCCCATATGCCTTGCCCTCCCCCCATGTCAATAACGGCTGCCCTCCCTCCCCATTGCTCAATAACGGCTGCCTCCCTCCCTCCCCATTGCCCAATAATGGCTGCCTCCCTCCCTCCCCATTGCCCAATAATGGTTGCCTGCCTCCCCTCCCTCCCTGCTACCCAATAATGGTTGCCTGCCTCCCCTCCCACTCGCCAGCAGGACTGTCCCCTCTCCTGGTACTCAGCATCTCCTTTCTGCTGCTTTGTGACCTCCTCCCTACTGATGAACCCTTTGTTGCTTTGCTTGTCTTTCTGACTACACCTCTCACTAGCAGTTCAATCACAGTCAGGCCTTGGGCACAGAAGAATGGCCAATAAAGCAATGTGAGTGATTGGGAGGAGGTCGAGGCAGAGAAAGGGAATCATTGGGTACCAAGCTGAGCGAGGTGAGACTGTAAACCCTCTAAATGGAAGATAAACAGGCTGGAGAGCAGTTCTACACTGCAATTGATGGCAAGGTAATGATTCTTAGAATTAATTTTCAAAACATAACCAATATTGGTTCCAGTAAAAAGTGACAGTTCGTTACAAGAGTAGGTGCAACGTCAAACTTGCTTCCATTATTAATGGTCTATCATTGAGTAAGGCTGACCTGTTGAATAACCTCACATCAAATGTAGTTAATCTGATCTACACTATTTTCGAATGTTCCACTTCAGATACAGAGTATATCTCTGATTTTACTTACAGGTAAAACAGTTCAGTAATATTGAGATACCTGAAGTAAGGCTAAAGGATGAATCCATGATTTGTCAAGTCTTTGGCTGTTGGCATTTATGGGTCTGGTGAATTGAAGGGCAGACGAATTTACTGCTTTCTCCTGATAATTTTAAGTTTTCTCCAGCTTTAAGCATATTTCACCTCCCCAGCCTGTCTCCTCTCCAATACCATGGGAGGAGATATTTAGTAAAGCAATTGTAAATATGAATAATATCTGAGAAGATTCAAGACTTCAATAAAAAAAAATCCAGCAAACCATTCAACATTTAAATATAAATAATGCTTTATTTCTGGATTTTGATTCATGGCTGCAATTTTCATGCAATATTTCTGCACTTTAACTGTGTTTAATTTTGAATTGGTTCCTATCTGTATTTTAACAGTTTTAACAGTTTTGGTTTCCACAATTTACATGTTTAGTGACTATTTTTCAGTTTAGGTATTTAGTTGCCTTTTATTTCTTTTGTTACAAGAATATTAGCACCTGGAGAACTCCGCAGGTGAACAATCTTGCTTCAACAATATAAAAAGCGTTTAAGTTCTCTTTATCGTAGTCAAAATGTAAAAATGTTAAATTATAAAAAGTTTTTTTTGGTTATTGCACTGCTTCTTTCGTTTTTGTATCATGTATTTTTATGTATCACAAAATGTGAAAGATTTACTAGGATGCTACCAAGACTTGATGGTTTGAGTTATAAGGAGATGATGAGACTAGGACATTCTCTCTGGAGTGTAGAAAGCTTAGGAGTAACTTTATAGAGCTCTATAAAATAATGAGGGGCATAGATATGATAGATAGTCAACATTTTTTCCCAAAGATAGGGAAGTCTAAAACTAGATGGCATAGGTTTAACTTGAGAGAGGAGAGATACAAAAGAATTCAGGAGGGCAATTTTTTCACTCAACAGTGATGAATGTCTGGAATGAGCTGCCAGAGGTAGTAGTACAGGCAGGTACAATTTTGTCTTTTAAAAGTATTTGGACAGTTACATAGATGAGATGGGTAGAGAGGGATAAAGACCAAACGCAGGCAATTGGGACTAGTTTAATGATTAAAAACTGGGTGGCATGGCTAAGTTGGGCCAGAGGATCTATTCCCATGGTATAAACCACTATGAAACGAAGTGCAGTCCTGTCACGTTTACTGACCCACAGTACACATGGACACTTTATCTTTTTTTCATTAATTAATGGTATTTATGTGAATGGAACAGGTGAATTTTCAAGATTTTCCCTTTCCCAAGTTTTGAATCCTAACTGACGGTTAGTAGTTAAATAGTTGTCTGTCGTTGATTGTCCCTTTTTGTCCTGTATTTTATCCTGTAACTTGGATTCTCTAAGGTGAGTTTGAGTGATTCAAGTAGGACCTAGAAGTAAGGGAGTTGACTGGAGTGGGGAGGGGGTGGAGCATAGGGTGTTCTTCTGCTGTGGGTCACAGTTTTCTTAGAAGGGCCTCACAGGAAGGAAGAGAAGCCTGAGGCAGGGAGGCCGGGGGCAACGATGAGGTTGGTTGGAAGTCATCACAAACTGGCAGTTTCACCCAAACAGGGGTGAGCGGGGATCCTGTAGAGGTAGCATCTTTCCAAGGAAAAGGCTAATTTAAAAATTAGGTATTGATTACACTGGCAGTTCAGGACCAGTAAGATCATGAGGGGTGAGGAACTGAGAAATTGGGCACAAAACCCAGTTTTTTGCCTCTCTTGCAATCTTACTAGCCACTGGTGTGACAAGCTAGAACTATTACTTCCCCAATCTTTTATTACAACCTCTTAAAACTGTCATTCATGCTTTAATGAATAGAAAACTGAAACTCATTAGCACTTGAAACTAAGCCAAACTAAGGGGAGGCAATGGCTTTGTGGAATTATTATTAGACTATTAATCCAAAATGTTCTGGGAACTTGGGTTCAAACTCCACCACAGCAAATGATAGAATTTGAATTCAATAAAAAAGTCTGGAATTAAGACTCTACTAATAACGACGAAACCATTGACAATTGTTGGAAAAACCCATCTAGTTCACGAATGTTCTTTAGGGAAGGAAATATACTGTTCTTACCTGGTCCGGCTTACATGTTACAGTAATGCGATTGACTCTCTTGGACAATTAGGGATGCCCTTGGACAATTAGGGATGAGCAGTGCTGGCCAGCCAGCAATGCCCATGTCTTGTAAATAAATAAAAATGGCCATAGCTGTCCTTACAAAACTCTCCAAAATCAAAAGAATGGAAGATACTCATTTCAATTCTATGCCTGTCGATGAATCGACAGGAACAGGTAATTAGATTCTTTTCAAATGTTAAAAGCAATCTTTCTTTTAGATAAGCTAGAGCAATCACTTCAATCACTGTTCAAAAGATGACTATACTGACTGACAAGATACTTCCTGAATTTTTTCACTGCATTATGATACTTTCTCCAAATGAGAAGTATTACAATGCTTGTGAACAATTACACAATACTAAACAACATAAACTCTGCTCACCTTTGCAGGACCTATCCCTATGCTGAATCGTTACATCAAAAAACTCATCAACATTACAAGACAGCACCAAAATGTGTGATTTAAAAGGTGTGAAAACATTTTGCACTTACCTTTCAGAATTTTTCCCTGATTCCTCAGCAAGCTTTCTATTTTTTTTCATGAACTCTCAATCCTGGAGTGCTTTAACTAGGCTTCCAGATTCAAATACTGTCAGGAGGAAATTTGGTTTTCAACCTCCTCTAAAACGGAGAACCCTAAAATGGGGAATATATGTGCATTGCTGACCTACAAAAAGGCCAATGAAAAATGGTGTGGAGTCAGGAATGTGGAGAAACTCGGTTTTCCTCCAACAGAAAATCGAATTGCAGCCATTCATATACCAAAGCATATCTCCACATCCAGATGAAAATTCAGCCCAAGTTGTTTATTAAGATACATACAAGGCAAATTAGGACACTTTATATCAGCCACCTTGCCTGCTATGCCCAATTGGTATTTAGTGGAGATGGGGTGGCACAGGGGCAGTTAGACTCTCAAAAAATTCACCTTTGGGTTTCTGAAACAGGAAAATAATTTATTTTACAAAACTGATATACCACAGTGGGCAGGGTACAACATCTCCAGGTTCCCAAATGCTGAGTATTCAAATCCGAGTGAATTGTGGAGCTGAATAAATGAACCAGAGCAGCAACTGTGAAAACCTTTCTGCTTACCCATGTCCAAAAGGAGAAATAAAGTAAAGGCAGCAGTGAATTCGGTTGTCTGCAATGTTTTTCCTGTTCAGACCACTCTCGTCACGGAAGTACTGCTCAAACTGCTGGTCTATGTAATCTGCAACCTGTTTCCAGCTGAGAAAAGAAGCACAAACAAAATTCACAAAATGTTCCTCACTGGAAAATCCCACACGTACCCTGCAGTGGGATGAAAGAAAAAAAACAACTACTTTTCTCCCCTGATGCGGAGTTGAGTTAGCAGCACCATGCTTTTGAAGAAGTCCAACATGCCACTGTTCCATAGAGAAAGGCAATGATAATCAATTTACTGGCAATGGGATAAATGTTAACAGCACTGAAAGACTGAGGATGGTAAGGTCGATAGCACTGGGTCATTGTTTCAGGGAGACACAAAGCAATAAATGCCAACATCCCATTTGCCTTTTTTTTATGTACCGTACCGGCATACCAACTTTCTATATTTCATATGAATATGAACGACAAGGCAGGACAGGGCAAGGGACAGGTATATAACAGGAGTTAGAGTAATGAGAATATTATTAATTTACAGTAACATTACAATGAGAGCAAAGGGAATAGGAGAAGTAGGCCATTTGGCAGCTCTTGCCTGCCTCTGCCATTCAATTAAATAATGCCTGATCTTTTACCTCAGTACCATTTTCTTGCAATATCCTCACATCTCATCAATATCTTTAATATCTAGAAACCTATCAATCTTTATCTTGAATATACTCAATAACTGAGCCTCCATAGCTCACTGTGGTTGAGAATTCCAAATATTCACCTCCCCACCTTAGAGATAAAATTCCTCCTTATCTCAGCCCTAAATAAGAGAGCAGCCACACTATCCCCTATCTTTGTCCCAAGTGTGATCAGTTAATTTAGTACAAGCCAGGGAGGGAGCTTCTAGTTTGGTATAGTCACCAGGCTAACCACTGGGGAATTTGCAATCACTGAACACTCAAATCAGCATTTATTCCACTGAGCCTGGACTGATTGTATTAAAGCTTCTATCCTGAACAGCTAGTTCTTTGTATACCATTCTTGGTTATTAATGGCATCACCAAATCCCGGCGTGTCCACGATTGTGAGCCGAAGTCGAACTCCTTTCTCCTCAATTTCCACTGAATGTTTGGTGATATCAACAGTCTGAGTGATCCTCTCTGAAGAGAAAGTGAAGGTGGCTTCAGTTAAATTGTATTCATTCAATGAAGAGGACAAGCTTTAATTCATGGAATGTAATACCTTTATTTTCTGAAAAGCAATCTCACACAATTGATTTGAAGGATTGTCTCTTAATTTCATATCAGATGTAATTCAGTGAACCGGAGACACATGGGGACTGAGGAGATTAAATTTTCCTTTCTCTGTTGTCTGTAAACACTGCTCACCACCTAACACTACCCCTTACCCCACTGCTCTGTCCCCTACCTCACTTGCCTCTGCCCTGTCCTCCCAATCCACCTGTCTCTGCCCCACCCTAACACCCCCCCCCTGCCTCCGCTTTGCCTCACTCCCTGCCCCACTTGCCTCCGCTCTGCCCCAAGCCGTGCCCCACCTGACTCTGCTCCGCCCCTCCACCCCACCAGCCTCCACAACGCTACTCCCGCCTCGCCTGCCTCCACTCGCCCCTCCGACCCTGTCTCCGCTCCTCCATCCCACCTCCACTCTGCCCCCCTGCCTTACCTGCCTCCGCTCTGTCCCTGTCCCATTTGCCTCCACTCCGCCATTGCCATCCCATCTGCTTCCACTCCACCTGCCTCTGCTCTGCACACCTCCCAACATACCTCTACCCTGCACACCTGCCCCTGTTCCACACTCCCAGCACACCTGCCTCTGCTCTGCCCCTGCCTCTGCTCTCCTCCCCCCCCCCCCCCCCCCCCCCCCCCCCCCGCGCACACACACACATACCCCACCCACCCCTCAGCATATGAATTGAACTTGGGATTTATTCATTCAATTTCTGAATATTTGAACCAGTGCATTAGACTAATATTAATTCACTGGCAACCTTAGTCTGTGGTTATACAATGATTGCTCTGGAAAATGGGAAGGGAGAGTCTGATGTAATATTGGGAGCACTTCTGAGCTTTGCACTGAGGTATATTGTTGGGCAAAATGGGCACAGGTTTATTCTGCATCTATTGCACTGTGATCTACCAATGAAAGTTTGATCCTGTATGCTCAAAATAGATTCATTTTCTATGATCACTCCTCACTTTCCTCTGCACTAAATCCATCCACATGTACTTTGTGGGTGTAAAATATAGTGCTCCTGTTTCAGATTGTAGAAACAAACAATATTGAATGTCGAGTTTCAACACATTCAGTCCATTTATTCTGAAGAGCCAACTGGATGGAGATGTCACATGTCACAAGTCTGATTTTTATTGAACCATTGTGGCAATGTTAGAGGAATAGCTTCCACTGCCAGCACTCTGAGTATTATTGACATCTTCTTAGAACTTGGCCAGGCCTCAGGGGCAGTGTGAAGGACAGCAGAAAAGATAATTAGTGTTATTTTAGCACAGCTGGTGATCTGACTGTTCCCAAAGAATAATACCCTAACAGTATGAGAGATAGGATCTGTGATATTTTTGTTTCCAATATTTAACAATATTTACTGATCTTATCAAATGCTGACTCGCCTATTCCCAATGAAACTCAATCAGACCAATTCAGCAAAACAACCGCCCTGAATCTGACCTTCTGTATTGAGGAACCTCTTGTCCTTGTACAAGTCTGTGAGGAAAAGGCTGTTAACTAGGGTTGATTTCCCGAGGCCTGATTCTCCTGAAAGGAAGCAATAAAAATAAAAATGGGTCAGATTTTAGCAGCTAAACATTTAGGACCTTTCAGTTAGATCTAGTTTGTATAGGGCTAAATGTACCTGTACAAGCAGCATTATTATATAGCTCCAGTCTTACTGATTTGGACTAGGGCTTACTGTCTACTATGCATCATTGATTGAATTTCAAGCAGCTGAACCTTGGCTCAAGGAAACAGTTTTACCTTCAAAGTGGTTTGAAAACTGGGATTTATGAATTTCTTTTTTAACCTGCTTCTTATGGTTGGAAAGGCACGTACCTTGATTTGGGAAACTCTTATTACCTTGTATGCCTGCTGTGAGGTATTCAGTCTGCCATAGTCTGACTACACTAGTACTGTACTTGTACTATGGGAGGCATCATTTAATTTGCAGCTCTGCAATTGTTTCTGGGGTGCAGGTGGAAATCTCCATTCTGGATCCCAGTGTAAAGCTGGTACTGCTAGTTGATGCTATTTGACTAGCTGTGCAGTGTCACTGTTCTTGGTCATGTATGCGCACAGATTGACATGTCTGCAATTATAATGATGGTATCCCTGGTATTACCAGAATAGAATGCATGATCTTATTAGACATGATGAATCTGGTCTGCCAAAGTAGGATATATGGTATTGATGGTTTTATCACTATACTGGATTTGACTGACGTATAATGCTATGGCAATGATCAAAATCTCAGTAACAAATTGTTTTACCTGCCACCAGTAATGTGAAATCAAATCCTTTCTTGACTGACTTGCGATGAACTTGGCTGGGTAATGTTGCAAATCCAACATACTCTTTCTCCTGGTCCTGAGGATTGGACACAGATATATGATTATACACATGGAAGAATTAGAGTATTATCACCAAGTCCTCGAAAATTCACTGAAAGCCATAGGTATTAATCACACATGTTGACATTCCAAAATATACTCTCCACTTTCAATTTCTCCATTTCTTTACAGCACATTCCTTGTTCTCCTTTTTACATCATCTCAATTTCTTTACTTTCCATTCCAAGTGCTGCAGATTCAAATCTGGCTTTACCTTATTACATAAATGTTATAATTTTCAACTCATCACACTCTTGAGGACCCAGTGCTTAAATTTCCCTGATAATCAAATTGTTTCTGCCCTTTATCCATTCTCCTTGCATGCGTTCTGGGTTCCATCTTTCGATACTCTTTTGTCTTCTCTTTCATTTTGCACTTCCTATGTTGCACATTCCCTGCTGCACTTTATCCTCCTCCTTTTGCACACCCTATTTTTTTCTGTTCTTCTTTGGATGTCTTCTTCCTCACTATTTCTTACTCTCTTTTTCCTTCTGTACACTATGTAACCAGTTCTTGCTCCTTGACTTCCTCTATAAATGAATTGATTTAAAACTTTGCTGCCAAAGACCTGTTCAGTGATTGTCCCTGTGCTCATTTACTTCCATTGGCTCCAAAAGCCAATTTGAATTTAAAATGCACCCCTGTATCGGATTCCAATAACTGCAGACTAGGCACCAACAACAATATATATTTATTAACAGTAATGAAGCAGTTCTTACATGCCAAATCTCTCTGCCTGTATTCTGGGAGAATGCTCATACTCCTGACACATGATCCTGGTATGCCCCTTCCTCTATCAGTCAGCTCCTCCAGTCCTATAATCTCTGAGATTGTGACCTTTTATGAATTCCCTATTTTAATCGTTGTGAAATTAAGAGCTGATCTTGCAAACAGCTGGCCATTAAATTCTGGAATTTTCTACCTATGGTGCTCCAACTCTCCATCTTAGAGTATGAAGAATCATTTCCAGCACAGGAGGAGGCCATTCAGCCCATCTAGTCCATACCAGCTCCCAGCCAGTTAGTCCCACTGCCCTATTTGGTTCCCAAAGCCCTAAATGTTTATTCTTTAGGAGCTCAGCCAATTTATTTTTGACATCATTGATTTAGTGTTCAAGTTTTTGACTCCTGGCCTAATGTCATTTTACATAGCTTGGTGTCTAATAATGTTTCTCTGAAGTGGTTGGGAAATCTTAATATGTTAGTGATGTTAAATGAAAACAAGGTGTAGTTGTTGTTATGCCATTTCCATTTTCTACTCACTTTAATATGTTTTTGCAACATTTCCTTTCTGACATGTGTTTTTCACTCTTCCTTTTATTATAATTTATTAACAACTTTATTCCCTCATTATTGGACTACACATCTACAGAGGGGGGAGCTGGTGCAGTGAGGAGGTGGGTTTCTTTATCCAGAGATGAATTTTTACAGACAACAGGAGGATGAATGGAGAAAATGTGGTGAAAAAGCTTTATCTTCCCACTTCTGGTGTCAAATATTGAAACTATATCCTCTCACTCCCAGTGTCACAGATTGATGTTTCACCTTCTGCTCCAGTGCAGGACTCAGGGAGTGCAATCTCACCAGATAATACACTACACTACACACTTAATTACTGAAGCAAAGATTTGCTCAATTCTTACCATTCAGGTCTGTATCAAATCTACTTACAGCAACTCACCAATTCCTTCAACTGCGCCTTCCTACCCCATGATCTCTGCCAACTAGAAGGACAAGGGCAGCAGATACAGGAAAACACCACCATCTGCAAGTTTCCCTCCAAGCCACCCACCATCCTGACTTGGAAATACACCGCTGTTCCTTTACTGTGTCTGGGTCAAAATCCTGGAACTCTAACCGCATTGTTAGACCACACCACAGGAACTGCAGCGATACAAGAAAGAAGCTTACTACCACCATCTCAAAGGCAATTAGGGATGGCAATAAATGTTGGGCTAGCCCGCAACATTCACATCCCATGAGTGAATAAAACAAAGCTTTCCACAAGTTTTCTATAAAGCACAGCAAATCTTTTTCCTGATAGAAAGCAGATTGTACTCTCAAGAAATCAAACTAATTAAAAAAGTGCATCTTCTATTTGATAATGGTCTTGAGGGAAAGTTCATTGACTGAACTTGTAATAGTGAATTTTTCACTGCGCTCAGTAACCTGCAGCCATATTCCATCCAGATTTTGTTATTTACATTCTAATAGCACTTACCCCCTGTAGTAGCAGAGATGGTAATTCTTGTACTGATGTCTATGTTTGCACTTAGTCATTATATCAATGCATATTGGCACCACAAGTCCTTGTGTTAAATGTTTCTTAGCACTAAGTCCTTATGTTAATGTCTGTTCTTATTCCTTACGCTGATGTTTATATTGGCACTGGGTCTTCCTGCTATCCTACTTATTACCCACTTGCCTGTGAAAATGTTATAACATATTTGCCCATCGTCAGTGGGAATATAGAAAGACACCACCCTCTCTCTACATTGAATGGTAAATTGGGGGCTATTCTGCATCCAGCCCTGTAGATGTATATTACTGTAACTTTACTAGAAGACAGGAAAACTAAATCCACTGACAGCTCAACAAGGGTATCAGATATATTCTCTCAGGTGAGTGCTGCTAAATGGCCATGGTACTTTTTTGGAGATAAGAGTATTATCCCTAGTGTTCTTACCAACACTCATTTCTCATTCACATAAACCGACCATCTGCTCATTGTCACACTGCTCTCTGTGGCAGCTTGCTGTGTACAATTTAGTTGCTGAGTTTCCTACATTTCAGCAATGATCACATTCAAAAAATTGACCTATAATCAGCCAAGTGACGTCCATTTGTGCTGCATAATATTCTAACATAAACAAAATAATAATTAAAGATTTCCACTCTGATCTAATAACAGTTTTTAAAGAAATGAACAAAGTATTTGTTTCAATTAGAAAATGCCGTCTCTCTGCTGCAGTCCGAGGAAAGTGTGTCTCATTAGGCAGTGAAATGGAGGAGACAGCAGGAAAGGCAGGTTACAGTAAAGATGAATAAACAACCCAGGAAACAACACTTCTAGCCAGGCACATAACAATAACTCGAGAACATGCATTAAAAAGGCAACATCTCCAAACTACAGAGAAACACAAGGCTTGTATTTTGCACAGGTTTCACTGATATTCTGCATGATTTTCAATATTGCCAGCAATTCAAAGTTATTGAGTTATTTTAAGAAACTGGAGCAATGACTCTTGGGGAGGTAAGAATTAAATTCTGGAAAATGACTGTTAAAAAAAACCTTGCATTTGAATAGCGCCTGCTAATCAGGCACTTAGCTTTCTCCGATATGTTAGTGAAATCTTCCAGCAAAGCAAATCTCATAGGGGACCACAGAGAATTTGTGCAGAAACCATGCCCTTCTTATACAATACTAGCTGCCATATTCCATTAAGTAAAGAATTTAAATGTCCCAAAGTTGCCTGGAAAACATCTATGAGAGAAGTTAAGTGTGTAAGGTAAGGAGGTAGGGTAGGTAAGAGGGAGGTTGGTAGGATGGGTGAGTGGGAAAGTAGGATGAGGGGTAGTCCTGCCTGGTGTCGTGATATCATAGCATCATGGAGCAGGGGAATTTTCCATTGGAAGTTCAATCCTCCTGGCAATATGTACGGAGTCCATCCATTAGGACATCCAAGGCATCCTATAATGCATCTTCCAGAGTATGTCCAGTCTCTGACTGTTGGAGACTAGAAGATCTGGGCCATCTTACTGCGTGCCTCAGCTCCAACCTTAGTCGTGTTTCTATTACAACAGTGCAGATTTTGTGTGTACTCTCTAGATGAAATGGCCAATGTACTGTCAAATTTCAAGCCGAGTCAGAGCTGGATTGTGCCTACCTGGAATTATTTTTATTCAAAGATTTCATTTTCCAAAAGCATTAAATTCCTTGTTATCTGTTACTGTTTTCCAGATAAATGGGATTGGGGTATTGATCTAATAGGAATCCTCTCAGTTCTGTCCTGCAGCAAGGGAAGTGACACTGATCAAGAGTGTCCAAATTTCTTTGCCTTTAAGTGTCACATAGATGTACAAAATGGAGTCACAAGACCACATATAAAGTCTAAATGCATATTTTCATTTATACGCATGTTAAAATAAAATACACATTGACATTAATGCGCATGTTACGTTTAGAATGCAGATTCTATTTTCATTAACATACACAGGTCCATTAATTTGTATGCACTTCAAATTATTGATATGGACAGATTTAGGAATTCGGAGTTACTCACCAAGGAGATATTAGAACTCAAAAGTGCCTTTTGCTACATTTCTGTAAAATTCAGGAATGAATGAGGAAGTATAAAGAGTCAAATACAACCAAGGTCCCAGACCTCAGGGGTGAGATTGCCAGGACTGAGGGTGGCCACACCTACCACACATAACAAAGCAAAATACTACAGATATTGGCGATCTGAAATGAAAACAGAAAATGCTAGCATGACTCAGCAAGTCTGACAACCGTTTCTCTCACCACATATATCTATGTTTTAGGCTGTCAGTTTTGATCAATCATTAACTCCATTTCTCTCACTTTGGATTAATTTATTTAACCACTGCTAGAAGTTCTAAATCTTCTAACGTTACCTCAGATGAATCGTACGGGTCCAGTTTCCCCCACGGACTCCTTGCCCTGGGCGGACAGTTAGGTGACATTGGCTCTGCAGCCACGAGAAGACTATCGCCCTGCTGCCCTTTGAGTTTCCAGTTCTGCTCTTTCACTACATCTGACGTTCCTGCTGAACTCAACTGTTCTGGTATTGCCAACGCAGTTCTGCACTCTATCTTTTCAGAGGATGTTATATTTGGTGTAGAATTCTCCTGGACAGGATGTAAAGGATATTTCTCACTGGCAGACTCTTTCATTATCCATTCTACTTCAGAATCATCCGAATCTTCCTTCAAAAAGTGAGCAAGCTAGTAGGGAAAATGGAAGCAAACATGGGAGGATTATATGATGACCAGAAGTTATAAAAGATCCCAGATACAGAGAGAGAAATAAGAAAGAGGCAGTGGAAGGAGGAGAACACACTGGAAAGGGTGAATGAAAATCAAAAGATACACACAACCAAAATCATGAATAAACACATTATGAGAAATGAAGTTTCCACTTTTCAAAAAGCAACTTGCTTTAACTTTAACCAAAATAATGATTTGCTATGAAGCTTGGTTAATGTTAAATAACCAAACCTATCACACTATCAGAGTTCTTATACCACAATGACTAAGTCTACCCCCAAGGCAACCAAGTTTAACACTAAACTAACTAAGGTGACACCAGGTGGGTTACTGGATTAGCTTTCTAATTAACAAAGCTGTTCAGAAATGCAAGACTATAAGGTTCATAATATTATATACACACATGATATGATGCAGATCAACTTCACTAAACTTAAAAAATTAACATATACAGTGTTTCATACTACTAATGATAAAAGCCCATTTTGAGATGCCATAATATGGATCACTTTAGATAACTCCTTGAGTGATTGATGGTAAATATGCTACTAACAAAGCATTTACCAACACACAATGACCATTCTTTTCTCAATTCCTAAATTCCCCTTACCTCATACAGCTGTTGACAGTCTTACAATTGAGCTCAGTAAAATGAGGGGAAGCTTACACGTTTCTGATTGCTTTCAATATACCTGCCGAGAATATTGGGAAATCCTTCTACACATAAATGATAATCAAATGGCAGCAAGATGGCATAGTGGTTAGTACTGCTGTCTTACAGCTCCAGAAATCTAGATTTGATTCCTGCCTCAGGTCACTGGAGGTTGCACATTCTCTCCCTGTCTGTGTGGGTTTCCTCCAGCTGCTCAGGTTTCCTTCCTCAGTCCAAAGATGTGCTGGTTAGGTGAATTAGCCATGCTAAACTGCCCCTTAGTGTTCCAAAATGAGTAGATTAGATGGATTAATCATGGGAAATGTGAAGGGTTATGGGGATAAGACAGGAGATAGGACCTGGTAAGATACTCCATCAAAGAGTCAGTGCAGGCTTGATGGACCAAATGGCTACTTCTGCATGATAGGGAATCCGTTCTATTCTCTATGAAACAATAGATTAATGGACACAAAATCTTTGGAACTGCTTAGAAATCAACAGAATGGTGGAAAGAGGCCAGGAAGAATTTAGAGATGAATTCAGATGAACCAAGCGATCTTGCTCAGCTGCAATTATTTTTTGATATTATTGGAAAGTATACATTTGGAATGGGTGTAACTTTGATTTTACCAAAGTAAATGGGATTTGGTGAGTTAAAATCTTGCCCAAAAGAGTCAGAGTTATTTACAGAACAAAAGAAAGCCATTTGGCTCATTAAGTCTCTGCCAGCAGTTTGATTGCCTGCCAAAATGCACTTGTCTCCTTCATACAAAAAGAAAGCCCCACTTAGCTGAAGTATCAAAAGCTTCATCAGGAAAAAGGACTAAACTGGAAAAAAGTGCTATTAATTTTCCATCGTACATCAATTATGTATCAGAATGAGCACCAATATAGCTGTCATAAACCAGGGTTATACCTCAATGTACATATAATATATATAAGAAATCGTGACAGATCTAACTCCAGTAACTGTAAATCTTAGACTCCTAGCTAAAAACCAGTAACGTGTTTGGATTTCCAGTTTTAAATCTAGAAATCAGGTTTCAGTCTGCAGAAATGGCATTTCACTTGGGGGGTATGTTAAGGATGAGTTTATTAGTTATGTGTAGAATAACTGCGGGAAGCTGAGAGTTTGTGGATGGTGGGGGCAACTGAGAGAAGGTTAGGGGTGAGGGGGTGGGTGGATGGGTGTCGTGGAATTTTTCCTATAGTTCTAAAAAGCATTATCTAGGTAATGAGCAGCATCTAATGTGCGCTGCTGTCACTAGCACATAGCGTGTTTCATACTTCTAGTGATAAAAGCTCATTTCAAAATGCCATAATATGAATCACTTAGATAGCTCCTTGAGTGATTGGTGGTAAATATGCTGCTAATGAACCATTTACCAACACACAATGACCATTCTTTTCTCAATTCCTAAATTCCCCTTATCTCATACTGCTGCTGAAAGTCTTATAATTGAACTTAGTAAAGTCAGGGGAAGCTTTCCTGCTTCTGATTGCTTTCAATATATGTGACATCTCTCTCAGCAAGGAGAGAATAATAAACAGTTAAACATTTAAAAATGTTAGAATTAGATAAAAAATTTAGATAATAAGCATATTTCCCAGTTATAACCGAGAATGAAGGATAACAGCCTATAAAAGGGAAGAGAAATAAACTAGCAAAGCAGTAAGGTAATCACAATCTGATAAACAACAAGGAAACTTTATTATTTGATAGCAAACAACAAAGATTTTACCATCCAATATAGACTAAACAATGGGGAAGCATTATTATCCAATACAGTATATACACTAAAGATTTGAATATTAAACAATGAGGATAAGATATTATCTGAGTAAAAACTGTGAGACTTTCAGTAAATTTTGAGGAAGCATTATTATTGGATAGTAAACAATGAATAGACATTACTAACTGATAGTAATCACAAAGCAGGGTGGGAATCACTATTTTCAGCACTGCATAGAGACTGTGAAGGAATTACTGACCAATGCCTAGACATTAAATAACTAATATTACAATCTACGCAATTGTTACCTGTTTCTGATCGACAGAGCTGTGTGGGAAATGTGTCCTTCTGGTATAGTGCTCACTGTGAGATTGAAATATCTCATTGCAGTTGGGATCCTCTGTGTAGAAATGCACAGAGTGCTGATCATCTTCAGATTGGCCCTGAGGCATGTCACATTCTGCCATCTCAGTACAGGAAAGGAATGACAGAGTGGGCAGAGCAGAAAGAGTAAGTGTAGAATAGGGAAAGTAGGGAGAAAGGAGCATGCCAAAGGAAAGGTTATGCAAAAAAGAAAAATGAAATGTGATCTGGTTAAAAATAAAGGAAGCAAGATGTGTAAAAGTATTAGCAAAATTAATCTGCAACAATTCAGGTTCACAATAGTTTACTCAGCATCTCTGCTATATTAAACTCAGCTGGTCAAGACAGGAAAAGTGTTCTTTAATCATATTCTGTAACAGTGATGCAATGTACCTGGACACAACATTCTGGCCTAGCTAGTTTCTATATAGTGTTAGTAAAACTTCCCTGCTCTTATGTTCTATGCATCAGTCAATAAAAAGACCATTCTGTACGCTTACTTAAGCATCTTATGTACGTGTCCTGCTACCTTGAGAATTTGTAAACATGCAAGGTCCCTCTGTTTCTCTACTTTTCTCAATATGCTATCATTGTTGTGCATCTCTCACTTTGTTAACCCTCTACAGATGCATTTCCTCACAATTTTCCAGATTGAACTCCAGTTGCCATTGTTCTGTTTACCTGACCAATCCATGATATTTTCCTGCTGTTTCTTTCTCACCATCATTACATAGCCAATTTTGTAGCATCTGCAACTTTCTTAATCATGTTTTTTATATTTCAGTTCAAATAATTGATACATCCCATGAAAGGCAAAGGACCTGGTATTGAGACCTATGGAACCCCACTGGGAATAGCTTTCCAGTCAGAGAACACTTTAGCCAGCTACTCAGCCAATTCTGGATCCAACGTGCCTCTTGTTCTTTGATCTCACGGGTTCTCGCTATTCTGACCAATCTGTCATTTGGGAGCTCATCAAAAGCCTTGCAAATATCTGTATAGACAACATCAAACATGTTACTCTCATCATCCCTCCTTGTTCGCTTCTCAGTAAACTTAATGAAGTTAGTCAGAGATGACTTTTCTTTCAGCATGGATTTATTAATGTGCTGACTGGCCTGTAATCATTTGGTCTTTCATTCTATTTAAAGTGAATATTTTCAGTCCTGCAGCAACATATCTGCAGCCAGCAGCAATTAGAAAACAATGGCCAGAGCCTCTTCCCTTGATTCTCTTCACAGCCGGAGACACGCAGCACATAGGCCAGGTAATTTCCCTACTTTAAAAGATGCTAAATATATCATCCTCCTCTTCCTCAACTATAGGACTGTTTAGTGAAGACAGATGGAAAATATTCACTAAGAATATGCTCCCGCCTTCTGCCTCCATCCACAAGTTATTTCTTTTGTCTCTGATTGGACCAATTCTTTCCTTAGCTATCCTCTTTCTCCTTTTTTTTTTAAACATCTATAGTTTTTTCTTGATTTTACTTCTATTTTTTACATCCTCTTTTGTTTTCCAAATTTCCTTTATAATTTCACCCTGCAGTTGCTCTCAGCTTTCTGCAGAAATGAGTTCTTAATATCTGACGTGGAATCATAGAACAGTACAGTACAACAGAGGAGGCCATTCACCCCAATGTGTCTGCGCTGGCCCTTCCAAAGAACAATCCATTATGCCCCACCTCCTTGTTCTTTCCCCATTTCTCTGCAATGTTTTCTCCTTCAATTATTTATCCAATTTCCTTCAACAGCTTCTGCGGAATTTGTACCTAACAGCCTATTAAATAAGTGCATTCCAAATAATAACGACTTGTTGTCTGTAAACAATTTTCCTAATGGCAGCTGTGGCCCTTTTGCCAAACATTTTAGCCAGAGGACATAGATTTATCAATACTTCAGCCTGCTTATTTACTCTATTAATAATTTTAAACATTTCTATTAAATCTCTCTTTGCCTCGTAAATAACAGCAAATTACTGCGGATGCTTTAATCTGAAACCAAAAGAGAACATGCTGGAAAATCTTAGCAGGTCTGGCAGCATCTGCCAGGAGAGAAAAAAGAGCTGATGTTTTGAGTTTAGATGACCCTTTGTCAATACGCCATCTGGACTCAAAACGTCAGCTCTTTTCTCTCCTTATAGATGCTGCCAGATTTGCTGAGATTTTCCAGCATTTTCTTTTTTGGCTCCTATTTGCCTCTCTGCCCCAAGAACAACACCAGCTTCTCCAGGCTATCCACACATCTGTAATCCTGGGACCATTCAAGTAAATTCTTTCCAAACACTCTGCTTACTCTCCTAGGACACTTTGTCTAGAATTGGGCACAATGTTCCTTAAGCTTTCCTTTTTTGAATTGCTGCAATTGCGGCCAACAGTGCCATATGAAAACAATTCATCTCAAGCATCAATTGTCATGCAGAGAAATGGAAAATTGGCATGAGTAGCAATTAATAATAGTTTAGATCTTTTGCCATTTTGGCCAGAACAGCTGCCCTATGCTCTAGATGGAGCAACAATTTACTGCTCTAGAACTACACAAGGCCATTGGCCAGCACACATCTGCCCCTTTTACAGAAACAACAACCAGGCAGATTAGGTGGATGAAACACCATCTGGCTGTACCTCTTGGCTTCAAATTGTCCAGTCTTTCTTTATACCTCAGGCTTCTGACTTTCGGGATCAGTCTTGTGGCTCTTTGCTGCATTGCTACCAGAACCTGAATGTCAACTTTTACTTTAGAATTAGAATAAAATAAAATATTCTAACTACAATCTGAGCACCTTGGGTACACCTTCGTGTATAGATTTATACTTTTTCTTTAATTGACATAATTTATTAAATTGTATTTGCTGTTCACGGTGCAGTCAGTCTCTGCTACACTGGAGAGACCAAACACAATTTGGCAATTGCTTCAGTGAACACCCCGAAAACGCAATGGAAGCTTTTAATTAAACACTTTGCAGCTTCTGGTCTCAATATCATGTTCAACAATTTTGGTTAACAACCTAAATTTACTTTCTTCCTGTTGTAAAGATTCTACTGTTGGTTTAATCTCTCTGCCTTCCATCCCATTCAAAGAATCAGTGCAGACTCAATGGGCTGGATGGCTTATTTCTGAACTGTACAGATTCTATGACCCTCCTCGCATCAATGCTATCAAGTGCTCAAGAGTTTATATATTTCAGTAAGACTACATTGTCAAATATTTATTCCCTGCACTTTGTTCATATTACAGATTTCCAGCGTGTGCAGAATTTTGCCTTTCCCACTTCCTCTCTTTCATTCTTAGATATTTAAAACTACACACATACGTACATGCACCACATCTCTTGATAAACGTATTTAAATAACACATTAGACTGAAGAATGGCTACATCCCATGCTGGATAAGCACAATCAAGAAAAAAAAGAAACAACACATCTGCAAATACCTGTATCATATAAACACACTTACATACGACTGTTATGTACATACATAAACAATGCATGTATACACTAATACCTATAGCTAAACTTATGGAAGCATATACATATGTGGGTGTAGCTCTATAGATTCATCATATAAACACATTAATATTGCAATGTAATACGCTTGTAAAATCTCTCCCAACTCACCAGTCTTGCCATGTGGAAAAATGTTACAGCTGCTGCTTTTTTTCCTCACACTGGATCAGGATGTAGCTTATGGAGGCTGCCTGCGCAAAATGGACTAGATGCCTTCATTCATATTGATTTTGAAACCCCAGGGGCTACAATTAATCAAATGAGGACAATTCTAAATTCTGACCACTGGATATAAAATCTCTCTACTTTCCATATCTAGAGCCTACCCCGAGTAAGACTAACCATCAGGCAGAACATCTCTAAGTGAGTACGATTGCCAAGGGGAAAGGTAAACGAGGGCTGGCACAGTAGTTAACACTGCTGCCTTATGATGCTAAGGACCCAGATTCGATTCCTGGCTTGGGTCAATATCTGTGTGGAATCTGAACATTCTTGCTGTGTCTGCATGGGTTTTCTCCTGGTGCTATGGTTTCCTCCCACAGTCTGAAAGACATGCAAGTTAGATGCATTGGCAATGCTAAATTCTCCCTTAGTGTACCTAAACAGGCACCAGAGTGTGGTGAGTAGTAACTTTCACACTAACTTCATTGCAGTGTGAATGTAAATCTACTTGTGACAGTAAACAAACATTAAACAAAATAACTAAATTTACTATCTGATTCTCAAATTAAGAAATCATCAATAAGATTACATTTTCATAATTTTTACTTTAACATGAATCAAAACCAATGAAAATTAAATACAAATTACAAGTAAGTGATTGTTCAAATTAAAAACGTAAACTTCACTTTAAACTGTCAATACAAAAGACAGATGTCTTATACAACCATAAGCACCCACATCACTCTACTTATAAATGTGTCACTGTTGTCACATTTTCAAATCAATCAATTTGGTCTTCGAGGTACATTCACTGATACAAACTCTCATCTCTTTCACATGTCTGAGCGATGGCCATTACATTTTAGGATTCAGTGCTTTTTTTGGGGTTACTCATACATTGCCTTCCTAAGAGATTCTGGAATTCTATTTCTCTTCTTACTGTCAAACTGAAAACTTTTTCAGAGAGCTTTGCTTGCTTCTCCTCATGTATATTGTGTTCTCCACTGTCTGCTTTCTCTTTATGTTTCTACCTGTATACTGATCACCTTCACCCTCCAGTTCTCCTGCTTTTAGCTCTACTTGTGACCACATACTTTTAGTCTTAACCTCCTTCCTGCTGACATTGCTTCCAATTCAAGGCTCATCAGATCACATGGACTAGAATTTCTTATTAACCAAGAAAATTACAATTGATGCAAACTCTTAAAAATCCTTTTCAAACATTCAGACAAAAAGCAACACCTGATTCCTCACCGGACTGTTGCCAGGTCAAAGGTTGTCATAAAGATATAACGAGGGAAGGAGAGAAGACAATACATCAGAAAAGGGGATGTTACATAATTTTGGGAATAGGAAGGATACAGAAACACTGATTAGAGTTTAGAATTTACAGTGAGAGGAACTGAGTGCCATCTTATTCTGGAAAAGAAAGGGAGTTAAATTCTGGATGATGAGTGTGGCATGGTTGAATAAACATACGATGTGCAACTTCACATTAGTCTGTGAAAACAGGAAGGAGAGAAGAAAAATATAAGGTTGAATGGGGAAATAAGCAAGGATGAGAGTGACAAACAGAATGAATAAAATTGAAAGGCATGGTGGCACAGTGGTTAACACTACTGCCTCACAGCTCCAGGGACTTGGGTTTGATTCTCGGCTTGGGTCGTTGTCTGTGGAATGTTTGTACATTCTCCCCAGGGTGTGTGGGTTTCCTGCAGGTGCTCCAGTTTCCTCCCACAGTTCAAAATGTGGAAGTTAGTTGCACTGGCATTACAAATTCTCCCTCAGTGTACCCAAACAGGTGCTGGAATGTGGTGACTATGGGATTTTCACAGGAACTTCATTGCAGTATTAATATATGACTACTTGTGACTAAAAAACAAACTTTAAACTTTTTTTTATAAACTTTAGAGCCAAATAGAAAGAGAATGGCGAAGACAGTGAGGGATTTGAAGCATCACGTATTGAACTTTTTCAACCTGTGGACAAAAGGTTGCTTGCGAATAGATTGTGGAGCTTGTTAGAATCAGTTCAAGCTGCAACCTAGAGAACAGTGAAAAGGTACTTACTGAGAGAGGTTGCTTAAGTTGTAAAACTTGTTCAGCAAGAGAGAGAGTACAAAAAGAGGAACACAAGGAAACTTTCTTTCTTATGACACTATACGGTTGGATTGAATACCATGGACCTTTGAAACAAAAGTTCATAACCAAAAACCTATGCCTCATCACTGAAAGGACCAGGATTTGAAGCTGAAATCTAACAGTTTGAAGCCAGAATCCAACAACAGAGAGGGAGTGAACAATACAAGAGAGAGTGGAATGATAATCAGAGGATAAGATAAGTGAGATGGTAAACGGTGACTACAGACAGAAATGGGCAAGTAAAAGACAGAAAATAGAAGTGGAAACAGAGGAAAATGAAATGAGTGAAGAAATGAAATGTAAACAATTAAACAAGAAAAACAGGTGAGGGAAAAGGGAGATCAGAAAAAGACAGTCAAAGTGGAAAGAGGGACAACACAGCAGCAGCAAGATATTTTGGACTGGAGACATAGTGAGGGAAACTAATTGAATAAGGCCCAGGGGTATAAGTGCGGGATTCTCAATGTGAAGATATCGTACTGTTCAGTCACCATGCCAACTTTGTGCTATCTTCATGTTTGAACAATCTCAATATTGTGTGTGGCTGGTGCCATTTAAAGATAGCCTGTACCATAGAAAAGGAGCAGACGCTGGGAACTGTACTTGAAGAGAATCTGATCTGAGAGAGTGGCAAATAACACAATATGAGAGAGAGCAGGCTCTGAACTGATGCTGCACTGGAGGTCTTATGGTGAGGGGGAGGTAGGAGAGGAGAATTTTCCCACATTCACAAGAGGAAGAGAGGCTGTTTCCACTCTCAGGGGCAGAAAATTGAGTAATCATATCACTATGGAAATCAATGTAGGATTCAGACCCCAAGGACCCAGATGCAACTATCGATTACCCAATGAATGATAATGGTCAGTGAATGTACGTTAAACATATTATCCTGCCACCTATATCTGTGATAACTCAAACCACCACATTCCTATTAATCAGGGCTCATACCTAAAACTCAGATGCATCATCTCACCCTCATTCATTTAGCGTTGCTGAAAACATGAGATACACATCTCAGATTGCACATACTGTCAGTTATTCAACACAAAAGCCTTAATTTTTAGGATGCATATCTCTTCCACGATAAAGTAGCACACAACTGGAGAGAGCAGGTAAGCCTGCCTATCCAAATTCCCATGAAGGCGGTCACTTTGATCAGCATTGGGACATTCACTGTTGAGGGGCCACAATTGGACAGACACCATTAATGATGACAATATCCTCACACCCAATCCTCCCCATCACATCCTACATTCACTTTTGGTTTTCAAGCTGTAGAAGCTGTGAGTATCCACCCCTCGCTGCAGCCTTCTCCTTGTGCCTTGCTGCCTTTAAATACACGAGATCTGTAGCCTGCCCAAGGAAGGAAAGAAGGAACACCAAAGAGAACCTGACAATGAATTCAGAGCACTTTCACAATTTCACATCTGTAAACTGCCAGCTCAGGTACTGATATTCTGTGTCTCAGTGATCACCAAGGGGCAGGGCATAGGGAAAGGATGGCACAGGTGCCAGTTTGCCAGAGGTTAAGGTTGCAGATGGTTTCTGCTGCAGTGGATTGAAAGCTGCAGCCTTTCACTGATGGGAAAATACAAGAAAATCCTTGGTGCATTGAGAACCCTGCTGGAAAATCTGCAGTCAAACAGGAGGAGCTTGGCAACAACTTGGCACAAGGTTTGTTCAAAGCTTAAAAACTTCCTAAGAAGACAGTGACTAACTGGGTTCACAGGCTTGTGGACACAATCATGAGCAGGATCTCAGCACTGTCCATTGCAGCAGAAGCAGCAGCCATTCAACATTTGAATACTGCACTGCAAGTTCAAGCTGCTGCCATCAGCTTTTGGGATTTCAATGTGCAAAGGGGCTTACAGCAGGCCAACAGTCTGTCCACAAACATATTGCTAGGATTGTTGAGGTACTACACTGGGTGAGGGGCAGTGGCTCCATTGAACACAAACCTGCCATCCTCCCACACTGCCACTCCAGCAGTGCCTTTGCTGTTCCATGTCAGACAGCCGGCCCTGATTATTGCTACCCAATCAATGGCTGGATCTTTCCAGCCCAGTGCTGCTCGAGGACATTGTCCAAAGGCAAGCACAGCCCTATCGATAATATGGATGTGAGTTAAAACATACAGATGCTATCGGCACAATCACATCAGTTCAACTTATCACAGAAAACAATCAGACAAAACTAAGTCACCTTGAGCTTGCTAACTCTATCGATATAGCTCAATGCTCAGCACCATATAGCAGTGACTCAACATTAACTTTGCCCCATTCTATGGGAATTACAATCTAATCAGAGGGTATCTACTTAGGGGCCAGCAGTTCTGGATAATCATCATCAGAAATATAGAATTTTACAGAGAATATACAGCAGAGGTTCAGAAATAGTCACCACCCAGAAACACTCTCGTATTAATCCTTACTGTCTATACTTAGTAAACTCTGCCCAAAATACACTGTACCCGATAACATTCTTTCAAATTCAGCTCACCCAGATTCATCTGTGAATGGTGGATACTTTAACAAGTAATGTGCTCCTGCGATACAGCACTGATCATTAATATTCATTATATGATTTCTTCACCACCATAGATTGGTACGGATAATATTCTTTAGTATGACTAACACTGATGTATCATCAGTATTACGACAGACAGTGTTGGTAAACTCATCCACAATAGGCAGAGAGGGGGCACAAATCATTGTCCATTGACACTGAAGGACACCATAATGTAAATGATAGCAAAAGAATGTGCAATCCAATTTCTGTTCATTGAGATTTTACATAGACTCCAATGAAAATGTGCTGTTTGTACCAATTTTATAAGGTGAACTGATTTTTCACAAGTTCACATGAGGAGGCCAGAAATTTCCGTTTTGAAGTTTAGGTTGAGTGGTAGATGTGGAAATGGCAGTGATTTCACTGGAAGGTGAGATGGCAGGCCACATGTAATCTTGCACTGGTCAGCTCATTACGTACGTATCAGCAAAGAGCTGACTAAATCTCAATGTGGGGCGACCCCGCTGTTTATCTCACAGGGTCGAGTGTCCAGGTGCCATATTTAAAAGGCACCCAGACAGCCGTTCACTCACTGCAAGCCAGGAGCTCCAGGTTCTGCAGGACCAGGATGTCGCGGAGTCAATAAAGTGTGTTCCCCAGGGTTCAGCAAAACCTTCCTGAAGATTCCTCTCTGGGCCAAGCAGGAACGGTGGGAGGTGCTGTTTCCCAGCGATTACAGCAGAAAGCTTCTTTCTGATCACAGTGGCCTGGGTGGAAGTCACAGCAGAGGTTAGCACCCATGAAGTCTTCCAAAGAACTGAACAGCAGAGCAGGAAGAGGATGGACAATCTACACCATTCTTCCAGGGGAAATGACTGTCTACTCATTGAAAAGTGACACTCCTAAGGGCGTCAGGCAATGGAAGTGTGAGTGTACAAGGGATCTCATTTTCACCAGAGTTTGGGTTACAGGATTCAGCATCAGATTGGCCATGTGCATTAAATGTGTGCCAGCCACTTCATCCTCCCAATGTTCTTTGCAGGACATTCTGCTTGTTAATCACTTACTAGGAAGGGCTCAGGAGTTGCCATTGTCACACATGCTCCTGCACTGCTCATGAACCTACTGGGAAGACAATCATTCTTCTGTCTGTTTGCAAGACAAGAACACAGAAAATATGAGTGAGGGAGCCAAGACTGGAGGCAGCATTTTGGACATTCGAGTCCTTGCCCCTTTCAAGGATGGGGCTGCTAAGCCAGCCAGGGACGAGGAGGAGGATCGTGCTTATGCTGAAGGTGAGATAGGTCTGTCCCAGGAAGCCAGTGAGGAAGACACCACTCTGCATGAACAAGTAGCAGAAGTAGCCTGCTTCGCATTTACTGAAAGTCCCCTGGTTACCACACCCAGCGTCTGTTCAGATACATTAAGGGAGAATTTAACATGGTGAATGCACCTAACCTGTACACCTTTGGACTGTGAGAGGAAACCTACACAGACACGGGGAGAATGTGCAAACACCACACATTGTGCCACCCCATTTAATATCATGGCTGATCTGATAGTAACCTTAAATCTGTACTCTCCCCATAACCTTTCACCCCTTGTTTACAAAAAATCTATCTAGCTCTGCTTTAAAAATGTTCAAAGTCTCTGCTCCCACCATATTTTTAGGAAGAGAGTTCCAAAGACTTACTTTGGTCTTAAATGGACAACTCCTTCTTTTAAAACAGTTTATTTTAATTAATTTGTCACTGGCTAGACATGAAGGGAGCCAAGACAAAGAAGTAAACTATTCTTGCCAGCCTGGTACAGACACATCTACCCATAGCACTGATAGGAGTGGCCACCTTTCAGTTCACATGAAGAGAACTTCTTGTATTTTGTGAGGAAATCATCCACCATAAGCACTTATTTAACAGCCCAAAACTGGGAATTCATGGGGCTCTGTGGGCCATCAGTATACGCTGCATTCCATCACAATCTAACGACATGGTCAGACATATCTCTCATTCCATTATCACTAAAGGCAGAACAACAACCCTGGTTCAATGTGGCAGGGTGGGGACTACAACACGCACAAGTTAGAATGAGGCGCCAGTAACGAAGTTACGGCCGCTTATATCAAACTGATCCCAATACTGCAGGATCAGACCAAATCTCAGTAACCTTATCACATTCAGCAAGATTAGTGGTGAATCATCAGGCAATGAACTGGAGAAGATGTGATAAACATAACCAATCTCAGCCCTGGTGAAGCTCAGGATCTTATTTTTCATTCTTTAATGTGAGGTGTGCATCGCTGTCAGATCAGCATTTATTGCCTATCTCTAATTGCCCTCGAGAGGGTGGTGATGAGCTGTTGCGGTCTATGTGGTATTGGTACACCTGCAGTGTTGTTAGGAAAGGAGTGGAGAACAAGAGTCGGCCATTCAGCTCTTCTAGCTTGCGTTGCCATTCAAAAGATCATGACGGATCACTGAACTCTTATTCCACATTTCCCCCCTATTTCCATATCCTGTGATGTCATTCGTATCTGAATATGCTCAGTGAAATAACTCCCACAGTCTCTGGGGTAGAGAATTCACCACCCTCCGGCTGAAGAAATTTCTCTCACCTCAGTTCAAAATGGCCACTTATTCGGACACTCTGCAAGTGTCGGGGGAAACGTCCAATCTACACATAAGTTTCAATGAGATCACCTCATTCTTCGAGACTGTAGAGAATACAATCTCTCCTTATAAAACAATCCCACCAACTCAGCGATTAATCTGGTGAATCTCTGTTGCACTCCTCAGTATTAAGTATAATGTGGAAATGCTGGTGTGGGGTGGGCACAGTAAGGAGTCTCACAACACCAGATTAAAGTCAAATCATGAGCTTTGAGAGCGCATGGTATTTTTGAAAAGACACAAACATAAGATAATGTTATCTTGCAATTGTGTATCTGTCTATATATGCTGTGTTTGTGAACCCATCTCTCCACTCACTTAATGAAGAATCAGCATTCCAAAAGCTCATGATTCCAAATAAACCTGTTGGACTTTAACCTGGTGTGGTGAAACTTCTTACTATATTAAGTATATCCTTACTTAGGTAAGGAGACTAAACTGTACACAATACTCCAGATTTAGTATGACTAAGGCTCTATACAATTGCATCAAGACATACTTAATCCTGTATTCAAATCCCTTTGCAATGATTGTCAACATACAACATTGCCTTTCTCACTGACTGCGGCACCAGATGCC
This sequence comes from Sphyrna mokarran, assembly GCA_024679065.1. Lineage (NCBI taxonomy): Eukaryota > Metazoa > Chordata > Chondrichthyes > Carcharhiniformes > Carcharhinidae > Sphyrna > Sphyrna mokarran. The sequence goes on along the minus strand of JAGIQG010000022.1, from coordinate 34,931,459 downwards.
AGCTTTTAGGGACTTTTGAACAAAGACACCTTGGTCCCTTTGGACATCAACATTTCCCAACCTCTCATCATTTAAGAATTATTCTGCCTTTCCGTTTTTCTGCCAAAGTGACTAACTTCATACTTATCCACATTACATTCCATCTATCATTTCCTTGCCCAATTAGCTTGTCCAAATATCCTTGCATTCTTCTCTCAACTAGGGCAGAACGGTAGCAAAATGGTTAGCACTGCTGCTTCACAGCTCCAGCGTCTTAGGTTCGATTCCTGGCTCAGGTCACTGTCAGTGTGGAGTTTGCATGTTCTCCTCGTGTCTGCATGTGTTTCCTCTAGGTGCTCCGGTTTCCTCCTAAAAGATGTGCGGGTTCGGTTGATTGGCCATGCTAAGAAATTGCCCCTTAGTGTCCTGGGATGTGTAGGTTAGAGGGATTAGTGGGTGTAATACGTAGGGATATGGCAATAGGGTCAGGGTGGGATTACGTTCAGTGCAGACTCGATGGGCCAAAGGGCCTCTTTCTGTACTGTGGGGTTTTTATGATTTCTATAGTTTTGTTCTCCCACTTAGTTTTGTCATTAACAAATTTGGGAATATTACATTTGGTGTCCACATCCAAATCATTTGTATAAATCATGAACAGCTGTGGCTCCAGCACGATCCTTGCCACTAGTAACATCCTGCCGTCCTGAGAATGACTTTTTTATTCCTATTCTCGGCTTTCTATCTGTTAACCAATTCTCAAACCATACTGATAGATGTGCCCTTTGAGCTTCCATATCTTCTAATTTTGTTCACCAACCTCCTGTATGGCACTTTATCACAGGTCTTTTAAACATCCAAATACATCACATGCACTGGTTTTCCTTTATCTATATTCCAAGTAACATCTTTAAAAAACTCCATTAGCTTTATCAAACATGATTTCTCTTTCATAAATCCATATTGGCTCAATCCAATCATATCATTATTTTCTTAATGTTCATTTATCGCATCCTTTATAATAATCCTAACATTTTCCTTACTACTGACATTTGTAGTTTTCCTTTCCTCTCTCATCACCTTCTTAAATAGTGGAGTCATGTTTGTTATTTTCCAGTCTGCAAGAACATTTCAAGAATCTATAGAATTTTGAAATATAACCACCAATGTATCCATTATCTCTGTAGCTATTTCCCGCAACATTGCAATGTAACTATACTGGTCCAGGGGATTTATTAACCATCATTCCAATTAATTTTTTGATTATTAATACCAATTTCTTCCAGGTTCTCATTTTCACTAGTCCCTTGGTTCCCTAGTATTTCTGGGAGATTTTTTTGTATGTTCCTTTATGAAGACAGACAAAGTAATTGTTCAGTTGCTCCATTATTTCCCCATTCTCCATTATGAATTCTCCTGTCTCCACCTGTAATTGACCCACATTTGTCCTTGTTAATCTTTTCCTTCATACATATCTAAAGAAGCTTCATGTTATATTACTCCCTTATTTGTACTCATTCTCTTTTCCCTTTCTTTATCAGTTTCTTAGAATCCACTGAAGGAGGACCAAATTGCTTTCAATCCTTAGGCTCATCATTTGTTCTGCAATCTTACAAGCCATTTTCTTTCATCTCATGCAATTTTTAACTTTGTTAGCTACAGTTGATTCACTTTTCCTATTGGGTCTTTGTGTCTCAGTGAAATGTATATTTTGAAATCACAGAATTGTTAACAGTGTAGAAGGAGGCCACTTGGCCCATCGTGTCTGTGCCATCTGTCCAGATGAACATTATGACTTAGTGCCATTCCCCTGCCCATTGTTCCTATTCAAGTAATCGTCTAATGCTCTCTTAAATGCCTTGATTGAACCTTCCCTCCACCACACTTCCAGACAGAGCATTCTGGACCTGAACATCGCTATGTGAGAAAGCTTTATCTCACATCACATTTGTTTCTTTTGCTAGTCACTTTAAATCTGTGCCCTCTCATTCTCGCTCCTTTTACGAGAGGAACAGTTCTTCCCCTTGCTGTAGACTATGTAAAACTTCTTCAACTACTAGCCATTGTCCATCTCCCAATAAATCATTTAATGTGTTTTTCCAGTCCACCATACCCAAATTGCCCTTCATCCCTTCATAGCTTCCAGTGTTCAGATTTAAGGCTCTAGTTTCAAAATGAACTATCTCACTTCCAAATTTAACGTAAAACTTTTTTATATTACGGTCACTATTTCCTAATGGCTTTTTGTCAGCAGGCTATTAATTAGTCCTTTCTCATTAGATTGCGCTAAATCTAAAATAGCCCAATGTGTTAATGTTAATGCTGGAATAGAGTACATGTTTTTGGTAATTCAGAGCAGCTGTGCCTATCTGGAAAAGGATTAGAGATTAATTCTTTCCACAATATACAATCAGTAGAATTAACACAATCCTTCCTCATAATCTGAAACCCATCTGGTACACACTCCAAGAAGTCATCCTAAACAGCATTAGTGTTAATTAGGTTTACCCAGTTTACAAGTATACTGAAATTGCACATTATTTATCAATTTTATACGCAGCTCAAATTTCCTGAATTATATTGTGCCCAATATTACAACTACAACTTAGTATTCTGTAAACAACTCCCACCAATGTTTGCTGTCCTTGCTAGGTTTTAACTACACCCACTTTTTCCATAGTGTTTGTTCTTTCTTAAGTATTCTAATTGAGGGTTTGTAAGGCTTGTTCTAAATTCAATCTGAACTAGCTATTGTGAACCAGTTCAGCAAACTCCTGGCCTCAGTTGACTGCTAAACCCTGAATAGTTCCTTAACTGAGGAGTTAGAATGAAGTAAGGAAATTAAGCATTTGGCTGGTTCATTGACATGCAATTGTAAAGCCATGTAAATCCAGTCTTCTTCCTATTGTGACAATGATATTTTTTACTAGCAAAATGCAATGCAACTTACTTTTATAGAAGCTCTCAACTCTGTTGACCTCCACACTGGACATACTGCTGAAGACAAGAGTAACAATTGTGCTGAAACACCGACACACTCCTGACATAGCATCTTGACCTGGGTCTTCATTGTTTCTACTAAAGTAACCTGGAATTCTCTACTTCATAGTGTTAACACATGGATTTTAACAGTTCAAGAAGGTGGCTCACCAGCATTGTTTCATGGCAACTAGGAGCAAGCAATACCAATATCGCACTTCAGGAGTCACTGAGTTGCTACTATACTTTGGTTAAAAAAATACATCTCATGATGGGTCCTTCTGACCCAGAGCCAGAAATATTACAAGCAGCTCCAGCTGTCTGGATTCGCCTATATACTATTTCTCCATAAGGATTATGAGTAATAACCTTAAAAGAATACATCTAGTTAGCAGCTAAATATCAAAATATCACAACTCTGCAGACTACCCATGAGCCTATGAGGTAAAAGGGTCTTTTACCAGCTTATGCACAAGATTTGACCCTAGCCAAAGCCCAGACGTTACAACTTGTTCAGTTCTGCAGTTGTAGGATCTTAAATATACCTCAATAAGGAGAAAGAAAATCAACTATTTTTTACATTTTTCTGAGTTTGAAGATCTTGTTGAAATGACAAATGTGAAAACGAGAAAAGGATGACCTACTTTTCCTAATCACAAGATGTCTCAAAGTGCGTGACAGCCAACAAGGCACTTTTGAAATGAAGTGCAGTCAGTATTATTGGGCAAGATTCTCCAGTGGGATTCTCTGGTCTCGCTGCAGTGAACCAAGATTTGGCTGATTGCCAAATTCTCTGCTCTCATTTACAGCAAGTTCCTTTACGGATGCTCATGGAAGGATAAGTATTGTCTCATCCACTGGGGATAACACTCCAGATCTTCTTTGAAATGATATCATGAGATCATTTACATCCACTCAAGTGAGTAGATGGGCCACAGTTTAATATCTCACCCAAATGACAGCACCTCTAACAACGTAGCACTCCTTCAGTACTACAGTGGAGTGTCAGCTTTGATCTTTGTGCTCAGAGCCCCTGAATGAGGCTTGAATGGGACTTGAACACAGAACCTTGAGACTCAAGGACATGACAGTGCTACCAGCTGAGCCAAGGCTGATGGCAAATGGAAGGAAGGGCAACTGGTAATCTCAACAAATGCCCAATAGCAACAATAATTATCCTCTAATGGCCTCAGGATCTAGTTACACGACAGAAGAACCTCAGTTAGTTCAGCAACAAACATTACAGCTGGCAGCTCCCTTGTGATGGGCTAGATGGTGGGCAGGGCAGATCTGCATAATTGCAGGGAAGGCTGTACAGTCCATTTTCGCTAGTGGGAAAACAAAGCCCAGTTTAGTCAGTAGCGGATGATTGAATCGATATCTCTGTCAATGGTCTCCATACTTCAAATCCTCTGCATGTTTCACACTCCTGCCTATTTCTCTCCATCACTGTATGTCACTTTGTTGCTCAGAGGTGCACCAACTAAATATCGTAAATCCACATTCCAATTTCAAAAAGATCCCATTCTAGATTCATACACCTGATCTCCAGAGATCCACTAGTCCATCAAAATCCTTTCTTCACAGACAACACTTAATCTCAAATGCATCCAGGCACAAATGAAACACAGACTCAAAATATTTTCCAGTCTCTGCCACACCTCTCTCAGACACACATCACCTTATCGTTTTCGTTAGAAAGGAAGCGGCTAAGAGGGGACCTTATCGAAACATATAAGATGATTAGAGGTTTAGATAGGGTGGACAGTGATAGTCTTCTTCCTAGGATGGAGAAAGCTAGCACTAGGGGACACAGCTTTAAATTAAGGGGTGATAGTTATAGGACGGATATCAGAGGTAGGTTCTTTACCCAAAGGGTGGTTCGGGAGTGGAATGCCCTGCCTGCGGCAGTTGTAGATGCGCCAAGTTTGGTGGCATTTAAGAGGTTAGTTGATAAGTATATGGAAGAGAAGGGAATAGTTTAGTTTGGAGGGTATTGCTTTTTATATTGTTCGGCGCAACATCGAAGGCCGAAGGGCCTGTTCTGTGCTGTAATGTTCTATGTTCTATGTTTATTGTGTGGTATGTTCCTTAAGAAACAATTGCCTTTCAACACATCATCCAAGTACAATTGTAAAACTCCTGCAGTGCAGGAGGCCATTTGGCCCATTGAGTCTGCACTCACCACAATCCTTCCTAGGCCCTATTTCCGTATCCCCATATATTTACTCTGCTAATCCCCCTGACACTAAAGTCAATTTAGCATGGCCAATTAACCTAATTGGCACATCTTTGGGCTGTGGGAGGAAACCAAAGCACCCAGAGAAAACACATACAGACATGGAGAAAATATGCAAACTCCACACAAACATTGAGTGGAGGCCGGAATTGGCCAGAGTCCGTGGTGCTGTGAGACAGTAATGCTAACCACTGCACCATGGGCCTCCCAAGTGAGTGTTCATTTTGCATGAGTTTTACATAAGGGGTGTGAACAGCCTACTCATCGGTTGGAAGCATTCACATCTCAGCACAGTTTAATTCTGTTTACACACAAAGTTCATATGTGTAACTTTCCAGCAATAACATCAATCAGCAATGGAAACCCTGGCATAACAGCTAGCCAAGTCAGCCAGCTGAATGCACAGCAGGGCTCTGTGATGTCTCAGCGAAGCAGCTTCTGTTACAGTACCTGATCAATATGTAAGTAGTGGTATGAGATGCATGCCAATGAGTGCAATACCTGACAGGCACTGTGAAGTGTGGATGTTCTGTATTGTCTGTTTATCATATATTGCATACAACTGTAAGAAAAACACAGTTAGAACCCTGACATTACATTAACAAAGTCACTACTTTTAAACTGGGAACCCATCAAAATCCATTAGTAATACCTTCAGTTTTATGTATTAGATTTTATTAATAGTTAGAGCCCGATTGGAAGAAAATTAATAACTAAGAATAAGGATAAATACTCCAAGGTATATCAGGAAGATGGCCTGGGTTAGTTCATCCTGGTGAAAGGAAGTGCCGATGCCCTCGTATTCATTAAGTAAATATGCTGACACTGGGGGAGAGAATTCACAACACTGCCACATACCTCGACAGCTCCAGGCATCTCTGTGTAACAAGCCATATTCCAAGTCAGTATCTGCAATAAATCAATGGACAGTCTGAAGAAACAGTGCCTGCTGGTTCCCTAGCACCGCAATGAGTCACAGTTCTCCAAACAGATGGAACTACACAATCTCATTGACATATTCCCACCCACTATCAGTGATGACAGTGACAGGGCACAGACAGCAGGAACACTGTTCAAATCTGAGTGGTAAAAGGTGCAATGGGAATATAGTACATATCCAGATACTTTTAATCTCTATTGTAGAAGAAACAACTTGCATTTTTTAAAATTGTAACCTCTTAACTGCCAAGCTATATTTCACAGACTCTCTCAAAAGCTTCTTGTGATTAAAAACAGGTTCTGAGAAAAAGAAGTTGATTGGAAAGGCAATTTGCTTAACAAAATATTCCTAATGCAAAATAAAATGCTTGCAGAACAAGAACAGCCCAACAGGCTGTGGGATGTCCCTGTTGCAGAGATCACACAAAAAATGTCATGCCCAGTGAGAGATGTCACATTCCTAACTTTAAAAAAAGACTTTATCCAAGATAAATTTGAATTTAAAAAGTGGACGCTGTGTTCTCTCAAAATGGTTGCAGAAAATTAGTTGGCTTGTGTGTGTGTTTTTTTCAACTGACACAGATAACGAGCTGGATTTTTATCTGAGAGACAGGAAGCAGATATCTGGAAATGTCCTGCCTCTGGAGAAAATGCCCACCAGGGCAGAGTTTTTGATGTGGGATAGTGGAAATGCTGGTGTTGGGTCTTCTGCCCACCAGAAACTGTTCCAAGGCAGTCGCAGGGGCTGCTGAGTGCCAAGGAGGGCTGATCAAAATGACATTAACTCCAATGCAAAGCAATGGCTTTCAACCAAGCCATTCTGGTGATCAAAACTGGATGGAAAAATGAGTTTTCATCTGAAGACCCAAAAGAGCTCAGCAGACTGCAGAAAAACTAGGAGAAAGCAGGCAGCTGCAGAAAAATGCTATGTCATCTTTCAGGGCCTGAAGGCCAAACAACCTTAATGAGCGTCCCAGCCTGATTCCACAACTCCAAGACCACCTTGAAAATAACCTCCTGACATGAAATCCACAAGCGCCTAGCTTTGCAACTTACTGAACATACATCTCTTGAATGGAATTCTGCAGCAATCCAGATATCTGACTCCAGTTATTTGACCCCATCTGAATTGCAGTTCATTAGAAAATATTTCTTTCCTTACGGGGCCCACAATCACTTTTCTTTTATGAACCGAACAAATGAAATATGAACTGTTCTTTCAGTTTACAACTTGTAAAAGTGTATTAACTATACCTTCTTTATGCATGCAGGAGTAATTCACAAAGTGGTTAGACTTCAGGGTCAGCTGTGTGAATCAATAACCCATTTTATTTTAACCTACAAAGATCTGTTGCTGTTTCTTTAGATGGAACACACACAATTCTACCTTTCCATTAAAGGAAGGAGAATGGAGATTCCAGTTTATCTTTCTTGCTCTGTCCATAACAGCTGGCATAGGTGAGTGGCGCCATTGGGATTGGGAGAGCGGCATGAGTTCGCAGGGAAGAGGAATGGATAAGGACTTCTGAATTTCCCTTTCAAAAGTTCCCTCATCCAGATTGTGGTTCATGACATTGGAGAGCACATAAATCATGAGTCCTTGAAAAGAGATGCTTTTCTCTGCAATGGCCAGGTTAGGGGTGAAGAGTGCAGGGCTTACAACCTGCAACAGCCCACACCCTCATCCCTATGTTGGCAAAATTTGGGGGAGTTGGAAATCGGGGAATGGAGTCCTGCCTGCCAGTTTCAAAGATTCACAGAGTCAACGAGACAGCTCAATATGTTAGAGAGGATACTGGAAAATAAGAATGGGTTTTCAAAGTGTAAACTGACCACACTCACCCCACTCATTGGCTTAGAGCTATCAGACAATGGTTGCCACACTTGTTGAGGCCAAGAGGATTGAATATCAAATAAAAGATCAAATTTGCCCAGGGTATCTATGATGGGAAACGCAGTGAGAATTCCACTGGGTGAGTCAGTGTGATCCAGATTACAATTTACCCACACTTACTCATTGATTTGGAACTTGGGGAGATTATCACCAGCAAGTGATGCATCAGACTGAGAGAAGCAGGCAGCACAGTAGTGGCGGGGAGTGGGGGGAGGGGTGGTGAGGCATGGTAGTACAGTGGTTAGCACTGCTGCTTCACAGCTCCAGAGACCTGGGTTCCATTCCCAGCTTGGATTACTGTCTGGTGGAGTTTGCACATTCTCTTTGTGTCTGCATAGATTTCCTCCAGATGCTCAGTTTCCTCCCACAGTCAAAGATGTGCAGGTTAAGTTGATTGGCCATGCTAAAATTGCCCTTATAGTATCTTGAAATGCATAGTTAGAAGAATTAGCAGGTAAAATATGTAGAGATATGGCTGTAGGGCCTGGGTGGGATTGTGGTCAGTGCAGATTCAATGGGCCAAATGGCCTCTTTCTGTACTGTGGGGTTTCTATGATTGTATGATTCTCAGCCAGAAAGACTGGCACCTCAGAGACCTTTTTAACTCTGATCTCAAAGTGAAGTTGAAGGTCTGCCTTCGACCCTAGTTAAATGAAGAGTGCAAGGAGCAGCATCAAGGAGACCTAACAAAATGATATGTCAACTTAGTGAAGCTACAACACATGACTACTTATATGCTAACAGCAAAAGCAGCAAGTGATAGACAGAGTTAAGCGATCCCACAACCAATAGATTAGATCTATTGTCTGCAGTCTAGTCACATCCATTCACAAATGTGGATGAGATGGCAGGTGCCATGGTGGTACAGTAGTTTGCACTGCTGCCTTACAGCGTTAGGGACCAGAGTTCAATTCTGGCCTTCAGTGACTGTCTCTGTGGAGTTTTCATGTTCTCCCTGTATCTGAGTGAGATTCCTTCAAGGATCTCCGGTTTCCTCACACCATCCAAACTGTGTACATTAGGTGGATTGGCCATACTAAATTGTCCTTAGTGCCCAAAGATGTGTAGGTTAGATGGATTAGTGGGATAAAGGTGATAGGGCCCAGGTAAACTGCTCTGTTGGGGAGTTGATGCAAACTCAATGGGCTGAATGGCCTCCTTCTGCACTGCAGGGATTCGATGACAACTAACTGAAGGAGGAAGCTCCACAGACATCTGCATCCTGAACAGTGGGACAACCCAGCGGATCAATGGATGATCCATCCCAGCCACCTCCACAAATCCCCAGCATTGCAGATTACTCCATGTGGTATCAAGAAAAATCTGAAGATAGTACAAAGACTATGGCCCTGGCAATATTCCAGCAACAGAACTGAAAACTTGTGCTCCAGAACTTGTCACACCCCAACTAGGGTAGAGATAGAGGTAGTAGTAGTAGTAGAGGTGGGTACAATTTTGTCTTTATAAAAGCATTTAGACAGTTACATGGGTAAGATTGTAGAGAGGGATATGGGCCAAATGAGGGCAATTGGTACTTGCTTTGGGGTTTTAAAAAAAAGGGTGGCATGGACAAGTTGGGCCAAAGGGCCTGTTTCCATGCTGCAAACCTCTATGACTCTATAACTGAGCTGTTCTAGGATATCTACCTGCCAAATGTGCAAAGTTGACCAGGTATGTACTGTTCAGAAAAATCAGGACAAATCCAACCCAGCCAACTATCATCAGTAAAGTGATCGAAGGGGTCATCAACAGTGCTATTAAACAGCACTTACTCAGCAATAACCTGCTCACTGATGCTCAGTTTGAGTTCCACTGGATTCAATCAGCTCCTGATTCATTACAACTTCAAGCCACACATGGACAAAGAGCTGAATTCCAAAGGTGAGGTGAGTGTGACATCAGGCCAGCAATTGAGTGAGTGTAGTATCAAGGAGCCTCAGCAAAACTGGATTCAATGGGAATCACGAAGAAAACTCTCTACTAGTTGGAGTCATACCAAGCTTAAAGGAAGATGGTTGTGGTGGTTAGCGGTCAATCATCTCTCTTCCAGAACATCACTGCTAGAATACCTCAGGGTAGTGTCCTAGGCCCAGCCATCTTTAGCCGCTTCATCAATGACCTTCCTTCCATCATAAGGTCAGAAGTGGGGATGTTCTCTGATGACTGCACAATGTTCAGAACTATTCACAACTCCTCAGATACTGAAGCAATCTGTGGCTATGTGCAGCAAGACCTGGACAATATCCAGGCTTGGACTGACAAGTGGCAAGTAACATTCATGCCAAAAAAAAAGTATCAGGCAATGAACATCTCCAATGAGAGAAAATTCAACCAACTCCTTTTGGCATTCAATTACATTACTATTGCTGAATCCCCCACTATCATACTGGAAGTTACTACTGACTACTACTGGTCATGAACTGGACTCACCACATAAATACTGTGGCCACAAGAGTAGGGCCGAAGCTGGAAACTCTACAGTGAGCAAGTCATCTCCTGATCCCCCAAAGCCTGCCCACCATCTACAAGGCACAAGTTAGAAGTGTGATAGAATATCCCCCACTTGCCTGATGGGTGTAGCTCCAACAACACAAGAAGCTTGATAACATCCAAGACAGAGCAGCCACTTGACTGACATGCCATCCACCACCATCAATGCACAGGAGCAACAGTGTGTACCATCTACAACATACACTGTAGGAACTCATCAAAGCTTCTTCAACAATATCTTCCAAGCCTATTACTACTTCCATCTAGAAGGACAAAGGCAGCAAATACATTGCAACTATCACCAAGAAGGTCTACTTCAAATCACTCACCATCCTGAATGGGAAATATATCGCCATTCTTTCACTGCCACTAGGTCAGTTCCTGGCGCTATGAGGCAGCAGTGCCAACTATTATGCCACCTATTTACAATGTACGCAACATGTAGGCACAGTGGCTAGCATGGCTGCCTCACAGAGCCAGGTGCCAAGGTTCAATTCCCAGTCTGGGTCACTGTCTGTGCAAAGTCCACATGTTGTCCCCATGTCTGCGTAAGTTTCCTCCGGTACTCTGGTTTCCTCCCACAATCCAAAAGACATACTGGATGGGTGCATTAGCCATGCTAAATCTCCTCAGTGTACACGAACAGGCATCAGAGTTTGGTGACTGAATTTTCACAGTAACTTCATTGGTGTGTTAATGTAACGTGACACTAATAAATAAACTTTTAAACATTAATTTACATTATCAAAAATAAACTGCAATAAGGCAGGATGGAGGTTTTCTTTATACCTTGACATTTTTTTCTTCCAAAACAGTTGGCATGTTGCATATACACCAAAGTTACAAAGAAAATTCCCAGTTAAGGAACTCATTATTGGAAAAAATCCCTCAGGATCACTCTCTGGATGCAGTAGCATATCAGCCATGGTGTAATTGGCTGCTACCCTGACAACGCCACAAATCCATCTTCAGAGGATTGATGGGGCAGAGATTGGGGTGTGTTAGATCTAAACAGCAACATCTAAGAGATGGGAGCATGCATCCTGCTGGTTTCTAACCAGTTTAATCACTTGGCCAGCTTGCTCCACCAACAGCATCAAAGGTAATGCAATGTTGTCTTGTTGTATGTGTCTCGCTCAGATCAAAGCCGTAAGCCCTGATAGCAGCCGCAGACATCCTATTACAGCAGCAAACATCTCTCATCACACACACACACATACGCACTGCAGCCCAAAGTAGCTGCAGCAGCTGCCAGGATGATAGCTGGAGAAACAGGCCGACCTTGCTCTTTACTCGAACAATAATTGCATGCAAGAAATGCTGCAAATATCGCAGTGCAGCTTCAAGCATACATTACATCATCAAAACCACACCACAATCTGAGAAACTGAACATCATAAATATTTTACAAGAACCCCACACTTAAATATAGCGCAGGAAAGCTTGATGGACAGGAGCCCTTTCCTTGTCTATCTTCGTATATTCAGAGTTTGTAACAGTCAGAATTCCGTTCAATATTCCTAAAATTCCATGTATCAGCTCCTAAAATATTAAACTATCTCTGCTTCCCAAAGACAAATTACATAGATTTGGAATATTGCTCTGAGCACAAGAAGCCTGTAATTCCAGCAGAATGCAGCTGTGTGATGGAATAAATTGAAACATTGTAAGTGGGATTGTTCCCTGTCCTCTCTGAACGTGCTCCAGAGGGATTGAATACTTAGTTCAATAGCTACACTGTCAGACAGTGCACTGCAGGAATGCTAGTATTATACTATAGATAGAGGAGGAGAGTGTGTCCCTGCACACTAGTTCAAACAGCTCCATGCACCAGATAACAATAAAGCGATAACTGATACCTGATTTATTAACAAACTTGCTTTTGATGCAACTTTGGGAGAAATTAAATCAGGATTTCTGTTAATTGCCATCAGGTATATTGGGCTGAAAAATGAATGTGAGGTTAGGATAATTGTAGGATCTACTGTTAATACAGGGGGTGATTTGGAGCCCACATTCTCTGCCTGCGTGAGTGGCAGCACGCACTCAAAATCTAGAGGGCGTGATTCATGTTGGCGAGTTTCCGAAGTTCTGATCTTCCAACACCTCCGCCAGTGGAATGGTGTGAAATATGCTATGGGATCACAGGAAGCTCACTTTAATACATTAGCACGTTATTAGGGAGCATTCTCTCCAGGAACCCCCTCAGGATATTCAGCAGGCCTGGCATAACTTCACATGGTACCATTAACAACAGGGACCGATGTGGAGATGCGGCTAAAGTGTCAGAGTGGAGGGTGTGAGAGACAGCGTTGAGGAATTTACTAAGTGTGCTGTGATTGGGTGAATTGAGTGATGAGGGTCAGAACTCTCTCACAAACCCTTGCAGCTCAGCGTGGTTTGCTCTGTTCTTTACAGTGCATGGTCTGGAGGATCCTGGAGCCTGACCACTTGGCTATCCTACTTATCGCCATAGAGCAGGGACAAAAACACCGACCTGTCGTAGCACCTGGCCAGGATCAGTGTCCTGTGGAGGAGAGGCTGAGCCTGTTGTTGTTCTGGGAGCAGCACTGCCAATGAGTAGATACCGGCCAAGGGAATTCGATGTTGGTTACCTTCAAATCTCTGAGATTCAGCCCCATAGAAGTTGCATCTGTCCCAGAAGATGGTAGACCACCTCTGCCAGACCCTGCAAGAGCTGGCACCACATGGAATGGGGGACGTCCCCTGCCTGTAGCCGTTAAACTCACAGCCACTCTGAACTTCTATGATTCATTCCAGAGCAGCACAGGCAACTTGTGTATTTCCCAGTTGCCCACAGATAAAAGGCATCCAGGAGGTCACAGTTGCCCTTTATGCGATGGTTCACACGTATATTAACTTGGACTGGGACCAGACGGGCCAAGATGTTAGGGTCATGGGTTTCACTACCTTAACAGGCTTGTCCCAATTGCAAGGTTTGATTGACTGCACATGCAGCCCTGCGTGCTCCATGGCACCTTACAGCGACATCCATGAACCATATGGAATACAGCTCCCTCAATGGGCAGCTTGTCTGCAGCCAATGATGTGCTTCATGCAGGTGTGAGCCCATTTCCCAGGGAGCGTTCATGACAACTTCATCAGACCCCAGCTAACTTTGAGGGAGAGCAGCGACTGGACAAAGGTATCCATTCAAGAGGTTACTCATGATGCCTGTGCAGTGGCCACAAACACTAGCAGAGACGCGTAACAAAGAGGCTCACGCTGCACCACATGCTGGCCAAGCAGGTAATTGGCCTGAAGATATAATTCCAGTGCCTAGTCTGGTCAGGCAGTGCCCAACAATACAGCTCCAAAGGGTGTCCTGCATCACTGATATCTGCAGCACTCTTCACAACTTGGCGCTGCAGAGGAGAGATCACCTGGCAGCATCTCGACAGCCCTTAGTCTCATGATCACTGCTTGCTTTGACGGAGATGGACTCTGGGGGCTGGTGGAGAGGCGTGGGGTCAGGACTCCAGCTGGCTGTGTTGCCTGTTGTTTGTCCTGCAAAGACACAGATAGGGAGAGTATCTTACCCAGGCTCACCCTCACCCTATCCCCACAACCTCACATTTTTAACCCCTGACCTATACATCCTTGAGCACTAAGGGGCAATTTAATTTGGCTAATCCATCTAACCTGTACATTTTTGGAGTGTGGGAGGAAACTGGAGCACCCAGAGGAAACCCATGCAAACATGGGGAAAGCATACAAACGTCACACAGACAGTGACCCAAAGCTGTCGTTGAACCTGGGTCCCTGGTGCTGTGAGGCAGCAATGCAAATCACTTAGATGCCCTAGTTTTTCTTTTGGAGGGGAGGAAAAAGAAGAATAATCAAATCAGGATTAGTGAAAGTGTGGGTTATGGTAAAGGAACAGGTTACCCAGATTAAATTTGGATACGGGTTCCTGAACAAATTAAAAAATCTAAATAAAATAGTTGCAATGGACGCACAGCAGTGAAAAGCTGTTCTTTAGTATAGTATTACACTTTGTATTTCTGGGTCAGGCAGTAGAATGTTTGACTGTAAAGCCTCTATGGGGATAGGAGCTGGCTTTTAAATTCCTCACCAGGCTTAACAGAAAAATGGACAAATCCCAAATTGCACAGATGGTGAAAGTGGACATGAGCCACCAATTACTTCCAACGCAGCACATATTCCGATTGTTTCTGTGTTTAAACACTTTTTTCTTTGATGGACTGCAGCGAGAGGGCCGAAGTTAATCTTAGCTGTCCAGCACTTAAAATCAGCCCAGCCACTCTCCCCCATCAGGAGCTGACCGCTACCATTTTAATGCACTGGACTGAGCAGGCAGGAAGGACCTGTGTCGAAAATTGGTGGGCTCCTTTTTAACTAAGGTATGGTGGCTCCCAATGACATCATCGCGACCTGGCTGCAGTTTCTTGTCAGCGGCCAAAGGCAGAAGATCGCTCATTTCCTGCATTAGACCATCAGCACAATACATGCAGACAGGACTGTGCGAGAGGAATGAAAAACCACTCAATTCACAAACAACTTAATACTTTCTTCAAACTATATTGTCATTTTCCTGCCTTAGTTAAAGTTTTGTGAAGATTTGAAATTCTATGCCCCAGAATACAGAGACAGTGCAGGAAGATAAATGTGAAGTGGAGGATCAGCCATGATTGTACTGAATAATGGAATAGATTCAAATGAAAATTCCTGTTCCTATTTCTTATGATAGTTGTACATATACATGAGAACCTAAAAATAAATTCAAAAATACAAAATAAACTTTTAATGAAAAGCAGCCATTCAATAGTCAGAATATGAATCACTTGCTGGAAGTGCTTGCACTTTATTTCCCAGTGTCATTCTAGCCTTTGGTTTGGGATTTCGCTTTAATCCTCCAGCTTAGAAATGCTGTCTGAGCCTCAATTGCTGCAAAGCTTAGGCTACTGTGCAGTAATTCTCTGAGAGGCACAAATGTAACAACAGTCACAGTATTTATCCTGCTCTTGTCAAACAACTGTAAGTGCTTTGGAGAGAGAACCAATAATGTTTAAAACCTCTATTAGGCTCATTGGCAGGTTCGATGGTCATGATGCACAGTTACCCTGCACCGGTCACACTGAACAATTTTGTGTTGCTGCTCCTCAGTCTGTCCAGCATGAACTGGGCTTCTTACGGACAACTCCCTCAACATGGAGTGCCAGCATTATGTGTGGAGGGTATGAGGTACGGACAGCCTAAACCTCTTAAAGGCAGCCTGCCCTACTTAAAGGGGATATGCTAGTTGGGAAACCTGCCATCTGGTTCTCTACTATGGCTCAGCACAAGTTTTCCTTCACTAGCCAATACACACAGTTCCACGCACTTAAGATTGGATTTACCACAACCTTATAAATAAGGCCCAAGCTATTTGCTAATCATGCAAGCTTGTAATAGAGTACATTAAAGACATTGTATGGGATAACGCCTAACTGTGTCAAATTAATTTGCTCTGTACGTTGTGCAAACTCATGAATGAGTCTAAAATGTCACCTTCAGCCTTGAAAAGTGCCCAGCATACCACAGCTAACCTTGGAAGTACGAAGTAATGCAAAAATTTGAGCAACGGGTGAAGCTAGCTGTTACACGCTGTTACTGTGCGGTAGCACACGTGTGGGATTCACTATTAATAGGACGTTGCTGTCAAATCAAAAAGACGTCTGTCTATCACACAAATGAGTAATGTGTGATCTGAATTTCAGTGCCAGTCTGATGCTAAGTATGTAGGCTGTAGGTCCAAAATGTTGTATCAAACAGCATGTCACAACAACTGTTCATAACAGGCAAAGTGTAGACTATATTCAACCACCCCATGCTTGCAAAACTGACAACGTTGAGTGGAATTTTACTGGCATGTCCACCGAAAGTTCATATGATCCTGCCCAAGGACAACGGACAACGCCATTCTCAAGCTTCACTGCCTCCAGAATCGGGGCGGTGGATGTGGGTCATTTGAACCAGTTTCTAGGAGTCCACTTGCTCATTAGTACCAGTGGATGTGGTTTAATTGAACTTTCAGAAGGCTTTAGATAAGGTCGCACATAACAGGCTACTTTGTAAAGTTAAAGCACATAGATTATAGATAATTGCTTGAGATGGATAGAAATCTGGTTAGCAAATAGGAAACAAAGAGTTGGCATAAATAGTCTTCTTCTGATTGGAATTCTGTGACTAGTGGCGTTCTACAGGGATCTGTGCTAAGTCCCCAACTGTTTGCATTATACATTAGTGATTTGGAAGAGGGAACTGAATGTAATATCTCCAAATTTACAGATGTTGCAAAGTTGGATGGGAAGGTGAACTGTGAGGAGGATACAGAGATGTTTCAGCATGATTTAGGCAGGCTGTGTGTGTGTGGGCATTTGCATGGTAGGTGTAGTATAACTACACAAATGTGAAGTTATCTGCTTCAGTAACAACAATAGGAAGACATTGTTTGAATGGATGTAAATTCATTAGTTGCTGAAAAGAAGGCAGTAAAAAAGGAAAATGGCATGTTGGCCTTCATAATGCGAGGATTTGAGTTTAGGCACAGGGATGCTTTGCTGCAATTGTAAAAAGCATTGATGAGGCCACACCTGGAATATTGTTGCAGTTTTGGTGTCCTTATCTGAGAAAGGGTGTCCTTGCTTTAGAGGGAGTACAGTGAAGGTTTACCAGGCTGATTCCTGGGATAGGAGAGACTGAATTGTTAGGATTGTATTCACTAGAGTTTAGAAGAGTGAGAGGGGATCTTAGAAACTTATAAAATTCTAACAGGGTGATTTATAGGTGTTTTACTTTTGAACTTCTGGGGATTCCCTTGAATGTTTGCATACAATGTGCATGTTATTGATGTTTTTCTCTTTTAATTCACAGGTGCTTCAGTCTGCCTTGTTGTCCAACAAGGGACATACACGTGATGGGTCGTGCGAGGGCTGCTCTTGGATGTTTTGAGAGTAGCCTAGTGCTTCATGTCGTTAGTGTACGCTTAAACTGGATCAATTGATGGGCAACACGACAGCTCAGTGACTATCACTGTTTGCTGTGCAGATACATGGATTTGGGCCAGTATGTGTGGGAGTTTGTGCATTCTCCCCGTGATTGCGTGAGTTTTCTCCGGATGCTCCGATTTCCTCCCACAGCCCCAAAGATGTGCTCTTAGGCTGATTGGTGTAACAAATTGCCCCTAATTGTCTCCCCTCAATCTGGTCTCCAATGTGGATTTCCATAAGCATACACAAGGGTCATGGGTGGAAGAGGTAACTCACAGTATTAAAATGGCAGCATGGGCTCGTTGGGCCAAACGGCCTGTTTCCCGTGCTGTGTTGTTCTTTGTTATTTGAGACAGGGCTGATTCAGAAAGAATGTTCCCAATGGTAGCGGAATCCAGAACTATGCGTCATATTTTGAGGATAAGGGGTAAATCTTTCAGAATTGAGGTTAGGAAAAATTTCATCACCCAGAGAATGATGAATTGTCTGATTTCAAGAAGAAATTAGATATAGCTCCTGGGGCTAAAGGGATCAGGGGATATGGGAAACCAGGATATTGAACTTGATAATCAGCCATGATCAAAATGAATGGTGGAGCAGGTTCAAAGAGCCAAATGACATACTTCTACTTCTAGTTTCTCTGCTTTTGACAAGGTCCCACATAAGAAATTGGTGTGTAAAATTAAAGCACATGCAATTGGGATTGGTATATTGAGATGGATAGAAAACTGGTAAAAAGTAGGAATAAATGGGTAATTTTCCCAATGGCAGGCAGAGACTAGTGGGGTCCTGCAGGATCAATGTTTGGACATCAATTATTCACTATGTATATTAAGAATTTAGATGAGGGAACCAAATGTAATATCTCCACATTTGCAAATAATACAAAGCTGTGTGGGAGGGTGAACTATGAGGAGGGTGCAGAGATCTTCAGTATGGTTTGGACAAACTGAACAGATGCACTAATGTGAGGTTATCCATTTTGTTAACAAAAACAGGAAGGCAAATTATCTGAATGGCTACAAATTAAGAGAAGGCAACATGCATTGAGATTGGGTGTCCCTCTACATCAATCGTTGAATGTAAACATGCTAGTGCAGCAAGCAGTGAAGGCGACAAGTTGTATCCTGGCCTTCACAACAAGAGGATTCAAGTACTGTAGCAGGGAGTCTCTTGTAGTTATACACCTGGAATATTGTCGCAATTTTGGTCTCCCAATCTGAGGAAGAATGCTCCACAGGGAGTGCAGCGAGGAGTGATTGAGATGATTAGAATTATATTCACCGAAGGTTAGACAAATGAGGGAGATCACATAGGATCCTATTAAATTCTAACAGGACTAGACAGAGTAGATGCAGGAATAATATTCCCGATGGTTCCAGGTTAAATGATTTAGGATTGAGATGAGCAGAAATTTCTTCACCTAGAAAGCGGTGAGCTTTTGGAATACTTTGGAAAGCAGACGAGGTTAAAACATTATATGTATTCAAGAAGGAGTTAGATATAAATCGTAGGGTTAATGAGATCAAAGGATTTGGGAAAAAGTGAGAACAGGTTACCAATAGTTGGATGATCAGCTATGATCATAATGAATGGTGAAGCAGGCTCAAATGACCAAATTGCCTACTCCTGCTCCTATTTCCCATGTTTCTGAGTCCACTTGCCAATCAGCACTCCTTTCTCATGTAGTATAAAGTTGTTTCCCCTGACATTTGTTCTGATGAGTACAAGACAAAAAGCTTCAACAAAATGCCTCTGTTTTGTACTACTGAACAACTATATACATTTAATATTGGAACGTGTGTAATACACACACACACAATATACATGCCCATATATAACAGTTAAGTATAATACATAAATGCATACAATATATAAGTAGTGGATATGACACAATAGTGGTTTCTGTTATGGAACTAGTAATCCAAAGGTCTGGACTAATGATTCAGAGACTCAAGTTCAAACTACAATGCATCTGGGGAATTTAAATTCAGTGAATTAAATCAATCTGGAATAAAAAGCTAATGTCAGTACTTGTGACCACAATTTTACTGGATTATTTGAAATCCTATGTGGTTCACTAACATTCTTTGGGAAAGAAAATCTACCAAATTTATCCCAGGTAGAGGCTATGTGTGACTCCAGACCTATCACAATATGGTTAATGGCTAAGCAAGCCACTTAGTTGTATTCAAAAATGCAACCCATTCATCTTCCCAAAGGCAATACAAATGGCAATAAATGCTGGCCTTGCTTTTAATGCTCACATCCCATGAATTAAAAAGCCTCACATATGAAATAATGTATACTTGCTAGAAGCTACATACACAAGGACTAAAGGAATATGAGCAGTCAGCCTTTTTGACCTAAATAAAAGCAAGGGGTCAATGCTTCCTGGAACACGCCTTGACTAGAGTCTATTTGCAAATCAACCAACATCCTTGCAATGTAAATCATCGTCTGCTTTGAAATTTGGCATTCATGCATATGTTCTAATGAGTGCAAGAAAGAAATTTCAACAGCATGTCTCTTTTCAGCAATATTCAAGTTCTGTACTATCAAATTGCTTACTCTCTTTGAAAGAGGTTGGTTGGTTATTAGAATCAATTATCATGTTGCTAAACCAATGCTTATGCTGAGAAACATTGGACCGAACTCGTAGTAATAAGATTAATATCCAATTTATATGCAGTTACAGCAACTTTATGGAAATTAGCAGGTGATTAAGTATAAGATTTTTTCTTTGCAAAACTGATGATGGAGCTTCAAATCAGTTGGCAATTTGTGGTAACTCACAATTTAGTGAGTATCTCTTCCTCTGTACAAGTTCCTGGTTGATTGGTGCTTCAATAACAGTTTGCTTTATTCAAGTGCTCTAATAGTTTTAACAAAATCTGGCCCAGTATGTAACAAATATAACATATGCATGTTATAAGGATATAAATATAAAATAGACACATGTATACAACATATTCAAAAATTATAGGGCAGCATAGACAAGTTGGACCGAAGGGCCTGTTTACATGCTGTAAACCTCTATGACTCTATATAGACAAATTTGTTATAATGGGGAAGAAGGAACTGGCAGATACATTAAATAAATATTTTAATTTGAAAAGACAGAATAAATTCCAGAAATGGTGGTGAATTGAAGATAGTGAAAATGGGAATATTGTTATTAGTTAAGAACTACTACTGGCTATATTAATGGAATCTGAAGCTATTACACCTGAGGTTTTCATCAAGGTAGCTGCAGAGGTATTGGATGCATTGGTTTTGACCTTCCAGATTTCAGAACCATTCCCGTGGAATGGATGGCAGCAAACATAACTCTGCAACTTAAAAACAGAGAGAGAGAGAGAGAGAGAGTGGGTGGGAAAGTGGTGAACTCACCACCTGCTTCATTTTATGTGCCTCCATCACCTTCATATGTGCCAGCAGGAGGCAGTAATTTCACCCCATTATCTTTACTTATAGACTTACTATATTTTAAACCAGAGAATGCAATACAACCTTCATATCCTTAGCCCAGCCAAGAAACATACATCCCAAACATACATCATGCTGTCCTTTATATGAATGTTTAATATTCTCAGAGTCAACTCATGGGTCCCAAAATTGAGAGAGAGTTGTCCCACAGACCAGTCTAGCAATAGTTTGACATAGTCACTCTCACTGAATCATACTTTACAGACAGTACCCCAGACACCACTATCACCATTACTACCATGACAGATACCACTTCTTTTCTTTTCTGACCCTAGTGACTTGCAATCTGAGAATTGTCTTTTGGAGTGAGATTTTCTTATCCCAGGGGAGGTGGTGGCATAGAGAGAATTATTGCTGGGTGGCTAATCCAGGGACCAAGGGTAATGCTTTGGGGAGCCAGCACCACAGATGGAGGAATTTGAATTCAACTGAAAAAACAGTCTGGAATTCAATGTCTAACAATGCCCATGAAACCATTGTTGATCAGTATAAAAACCTATTTGATTCATTAAATTCCTTTAGGGAAGAAAGCCTGTTATCTTTATCTACAAGACTCCAGATTTAATACCCAACTGCTACTATGTCTGCTTCTCAGCTTTTTGGCTAAAAACAAGTGTCAGATTAAGCCCAAGATGGAGTGCAATGCCTTATCTTGTCCGCTTGGATCTTGTATTTTTCTCTTGTGGGGAACTACGAATTGGATTCAATTGAAATTTGATTTGGTTTTTGAGCAAGCAAGGAATGGTTTTGGGTCTGCCTGGTCCATTCTGAGCATTGGCTTTGTAACACTAAGGATGGAGTAAAACATTTTTTAAAAATGGTTACAAAGTCTACAAAAAGGAATGAAACAGGACAGATCACCTGACATCAACGTAGATACCAGAAATGAAAACATACAAACCCAGGCCTGTAACCTCTCTAATATTTGGGGTTGTTCCAAAATTGAGTGAGCTGTCGCACAGACTAGTCAAGCAGCAGCTTGACATAATTATACTGACAGAATTATAACTTAGAGATTATGTCCCAAACATCACCAGCACCATGTCTTGGCATGTCCTGTCCCACCAGCAGGACAGGCCCAACAGAAGTGGGAGCAGACAGTGTCAGGAGGTAGTTGCCCTGGGAGATATCAATATTGACTCTGGAACCCATGAAGCCTCATTGCACCAATTCAAACATGGCTAAGGAAACCACCTGCTGATCACCCCCTACTGTTCCTGCCAGCTGATGGATCAGTACTCCTCCAAGTTGAACACCAGTTGGAGGAAGTACTGAGTGGCAAAATGACAGAATATACTCTGGGTGGGGCATTTCAATATCCATCACCAAGAGTGGCTCGACAGCACTGCCACAGATCAAGTTGGCTGGATCCTAACAGACATAGCTGCTAGACTAGGACTGCGACAAGTGATGAAGGGACCAACAAGAGGGAGAAACACACTTGTCCTCACCAACCTGCCTGCAGCAGATGTATCTATCCATGAGGTGATCAGTAGCCATGACCAGCACACAGTGCTTGTGGAACCAGAGAACTGTTTGATTTAGGATACCTTCCATTGTATTGTGTGGCACCAACATGGTGTTAAATGAGATAAACTTTGAACAGATTTAGCAACTCAAACTGGGCATCTATGAAGTACTATGGGGCCATCAGCAGAATTGTACTCAACCATAATCTGTAATCGCATAGCCCTGCATATCAATACTCAAATACTACCACTGAGCCAGGAGATCAACTCTGGTTTAATGAAGGGTGCAGGAGGACATGCCAGGAGCAGCACTAGGCATACCTAAAAATGAGGAGCCAACCTTTTGAGTTACAATACAGGACTACATTAGTGCCAAAATGCAAGTGATGTGCATAGTTAAACAATTCCACAAACAATGGATCAGATCTAAGTTCTGTCACATCCTGCTATAAATGTTGATGGACAATTAAACTCATTGGAGGTGCCACTTCCACAAATAACCCACCCATAATGATGGAGGAGCCCAGCACATTTGTGCAAAAGATAAGGCTGAAGCATTCACAACAATCTTCAGTTAGAAGTGCTGATTGAATGATCTGAGATTCTCAGCATCACTGATATCAGTCTTCAGCCAATTCACTTCACTACACGTGGAAGCAAGAAATGGTTGCAGACACTGTACACTGACAGTATTCTGACAATAGTACTGAAAGCTTATATTCCAGAATCTGTCACATCCCTAGCTGTTCCATTACAGCTACAACACTGACATCTATCCAGAAATGCAGAAAATTGTCCAGGCATGTCCTGTTCACAAAAAGCAGGACAAATCCAACCTGGCCAATTACCACCCCATCAGTCTACTCTCAATATCAGTAAAATGAGGTATTTTATATAAATGTCAGCAAAGTCTTTGACAAGGTCTCACATGGGAGATTTATAGATAAGGCAAAGGCACATGGAATACAGGGTAATTTGATTAACTAGCTTCACAATTGGTTCAGTTATAGGAGACAGAGGATGATGACAAAAGGCTGCTTTAGTGAATGGAAGCCAGCGTCCAGTGGCATACCACAAGGATCAATGCTGGGTTCCCTATTATTTGTCATTTATTTAAGTGACGTAGATGATTATGTGGGGGGTTGGATTAATACATTTGTGGTTACGAGTGAAGTTGAGTGTCTTGGGCTAGAAGATACAGATAGGATGATCAAATGGGCAGATAAGCGGCATATGGAATTTAACCCTGTGAGGTAATGCACTTTTATAGAAACCTACACTGCAGAAGGCAGCCATTTGACCCATCGAGTTTACACCAACAATCCCTTCCAGCCCCTATCTCTGTAACCCACATACTTACTCCACCAATCCCTCTAATCTAGGCATCCCGGGACACTAAGGGGCAACTTAGTATGGCCAATCCACCTAACTCGCACATCTTTGGACACTCAGAGGAAATGCATGCAGACATGGGGAGAACATGCAAACTCCACATGGAAAGTGACCCGAGCAGGAAATCGAACGATTGTGGGTTGAGAACAGCCCTGTAGGGCACCTATTGAGGGTGATCATGGAGGTGGTGTTGCCTATCCTTACTGATTGTGGTCTGTGAGTTAGCAAGCTCAGAATCCATTTGGAGAGGGAGGTGCCGAGGCTGAGGCCATGGACTTTGGAAATGAGATTTGTAGGAATAATATTGTTGAAGGCTGAACTACAGATATGGAGAAACATATAGATGATGCTAACAGAAGATGATCTTATCCGCTCCTTACACTAGTCAAATTAGCATGCCAAACTGGTAAGATCATGAGAGACAAAAAAAATGATTTTGTGCGAGGTTTCTCACCTCTCACAATGATATTGGCACTGAATTGCTGGTGTAATCAGCCTCGCACCGGAAAGGGCGTGAGGCTGATTATAATATCCAAACATATTACACTATCGTGCGGGCTCAGTTGCCTTAATAGTCTTGCTGGTAGGAGTCCTCACTGACGGGGTTCACTTCTGGCCACCGTTGATACGTGATGGCCTTGCAAGTGGGACGGGAGGCATTGAAACCACCTCTCCTCAGTGGTCAGGGACAGTGCCTCTTGGGTAGTACCAGCCTGAGATCTTGGCAGCAACTCCTTATCACCCTGGCACTACCCATCAGGCAGTGGGAATGCCAAGGGGCAGGAACTGTGCACTCTGCAATTGCTGGGACAGCGATCAACCGGGCAGGGGGTGAACAGGAGAGCAATGATTGGCCAGAGGCAGGGCACAAATGGGGGCAGCAATCTCCCAATGCACTATGTACTATTGCAAGTGCAGTGGGAGATCAAATGCATGCATAATAGCGCATTCTAATTATCAGCAGTCAAATTCCCAACGCGAATAGACTCCATTCATTCCCCCTACTGGTGAGAATCACACTTTGCCTTTTTTCCTAAGTGTGATAAAATTAGATTTTTTTCTTTTGCTAAATAACTGGGTGCAATTCGCTCCCATTTTCACTCACCAAAAAGATTCACCCCCTATATCTTAAAGTGCAAGTAATATGCATTATACTTTCATTTCATGTACCATATACACAAAGGCTCATCTTGCAAAAGCTGCTCTTTTCTGGTAGTATTACTAAAGAAAGAAAATTTAGGGAAAGTGATATGTTTTCCTTGCTGTTTCTATGGATGTAAATAAAGAACTGGAAGGCTTGTCTTTGAGTATCCAACAAACACTTCCTGTGGGTGATGTTTTCTCAAAAGGAATCAATTATGTGCTTCCTTCAGTCAATGTTGCTGTATATAAGTGATGGGCAAACCTGTGTTATGTTTAAGCTGCAGCAGGACCGTAGGAAATCTCAGGAATTGTCTGCCATGGTGTAGGCTCCCTTGCTACCAATGTTTCCTCAGAACAATGCAATATCATTCAGTAAGTGTGGAGCATGAGGTGGGCTCAGATTACAGCATTTGTAATGCTTCATTATTAAACACACTGCAATGAATAATATTTATAAACAACATCTTATGTTGAATACTCTGTCGTATTCTTGTACGTTTGGGAGTTTTGTAGTGATGCACTCACAGTTGAATAGTATCATTCACACATGGAGAATCACAACTTGATTGATATAAAAGTTTTATCCCTGTATAAATCAATGGCATCAAAGGGGAGGAGGGGGAGGACTAGAAAGTAAGTGGACTGTTACGAGTCCCAAATACACTGATTTTGAACAGTTACAACTGAGATCTGTGTGAGTATAGATCCACAGAACAAAACCATCTCTAATTTGGGACTACATCGGCAATTTCAAAGAACCAACAGGTTGGCTGACATGAAAGCACATTATACTGATAGGTAGTAGGACTTGACCTGAGATTTGAGTTGAGTTACGTTTTTCGATACGTGGTATTACTATACCTAGCCTGGGGAATACTTGATACTAGAAGTGTTTCAGTCCCAGGCATTGATCTTAACGGGATGGGTTGAAGTTTTAAAGTTATTGCAGTCCTTTACTGGAGTGTTAGACCTCAGCTGAAAATACAGCGTGTGAGCTATTTAAAGCACTTTTTTTAATAAGTAGACACTGACAAATTCCAATAGAAATTTTTCATATTTTACGCAACGTTTTAGGAGCTCAGGATTTGAATGATTCTCCCAGTTACTATGGTTTAAAAAGTTTAATCCAGTCAAACAACATTAAGGCCATGTGCAAAGTATACAGGCAGAGCAGAATGAATGATATTTTGATGCTTTGTGATGACAAACCCAGTCAATGCCTGTGACCTGTTTGCTCTCCACACCCAAACTCTGCTGACCACAGCCGTCAAAGAGACACTGAATCAGCAATAATCAATGCTTCCTTACAAGAGAGTTTTCACAAACAGCCATCACGCTAAAGAACTAGAGAGAAATTAACTTACCTACACTTATCACTCCATTGCTCTTACATTTATTCACTGACTAATGGAATAGAGGCGACTGCTGTGTTTATATTCTGAAACATGCTGGTTTAATAAGGTTTCAGTAGCAATATGAACCTTACTGAATCCTATTAAAGTTGGACAAAGTACAGCTGCTGATCATGCAGCCCGCTCCTGCGTAATATGAAAGGCCTGACTTACCATGTCTGTATCCTTTGGGACTGTTGCTGCTCTCTATTGCCGCTGGACCTCCAGACTCTGATTTATATGATGATGATGTTGCTGGGATTAAATGGGAACTCTCCTTTGCTGAGGTGCTGAACACAAACTGCAGTGCTAACCCTCTCCACACACACACACACACACACACACAGGAAATAGACCATAAAAACCAGCTGACACAGCTGTGATTGGAGAACTCCTAGACCATGTGACAATGCCTGGTGTGCCAAGGGGGAGCGATATAAATAGTCAGTGATATGTGGAGGGATGGTTAGGGAACGTAAGCATTCTGGAGTTGCACTTCACCTGCTGAAAACATTATTGAAGTTGGATAGAATGACAGATGCATTACACGCAGGGAAAGGCTCCCTCCTCACTTTTAAATCACAGAAGAAAGGTACTGGCATACACTTTCTCTGGACCAGTGGGAATCTCTAATACATCGCACAGGATAGGTGAGAACATCCTGCTCCGTGTCAAATAGGTCAGGATCCTGCTTACATTCTCTGTGAGCTAATACTAGCTGCTCTACTGCCTTACGCTAGTCAGGCGAGGGGCTCCGGGCCGCCTCGGAGAGCCCAGGCGAGGGGCTCCGGGCCGCCTCGGAGAGCCCAGGCGAGGGGCTCCGGGCCGCCTCGGAGAGCCCAGGCGAGGGGCTCCGGGCCGCCTCAGAGAGCCCAGGCGAGGGGCTCCGGGCCGCCTCGGAGAGCCCAGGCGAGGGGCTCCGGGCCGCCTCGGAGAGCCCAGGCAAGGGGCTCCGGGCCGCCTCGGAGAGCCCAGGCAAGGGGCTCCGGGCCGCCTCGGAGAGCCCAGGCGAGAGCTGCCTGACAGAAGTCAAAAACAAAGGTCTTATAACATTCACTGAACACATCATTATTCAGGAGAGAAAATAACTTTATTTAATTAGATTGAGACTCATTACTGCACTAATAAAAAATTTAAAACTGCAGTAAGTGCTATGTTCTGTCTTTAGTGTCTTAATGCTATATGCCCAGGATATTCTTGGGATCAGATACATTACAACGTAGGAGCCAATAGGCGAAACCTAACTAATGGAGCTGGCTCATCAGTAAACCTCTTAGTCGTGGAAACAATACTCAGTATATTAATCCAGTGTGGTATACATTAGTTGATGCACTGATGGAGTGGGTTGGCTAGTTGAAATATCTATTTCACTAATTCTGAGACACGAATTATGGTGATGAGTGAGGGGAAATGGAGAATTGCTTCTACGTTCAAACCCACTTTAAAAAAGCACGTCATAGAATCTCTACAGTGCAGAAGGAGGCCATTTGGCCCATTGAGCCTGCACCAACAACAATTCCACCCACCCACGCCCTACTCCTTAACCCCATCTATTTACCCTGTTAATCCCCCAATACTAAGGGGCAACTTAGCATGGCTAAGACAACTAACTCGCACATCTTTGGAGTGTGGGAGGAAACCAAAACACCTGGAGGAAACCCATGCAGACGTAGGGAGAATGTGCAAACACTATACAGACAATAACCCAAGGCTAGAATTGAACCCAGGTCTCTGGTGCTGTGAGGGACTAACCACCAGTCACCACCATTGTGCCACCGTGCCGCCCACCAGCAGCTTTGAAAGCCAATGTTAAGCAGATCATCACTTTGAAAGGATGCTCAGTAAAAGATATTTCAATTTAAAGCATTGTGCCTCGGTAAACAATGAGGATGACTGTCAACTGTCACAAAGGTGGCAAGTTGTTGCTGCTGCCATATATAGATATCTATTCACCTACAATGCCAATTATTAGTTCAAGTGCCAATTATTTTATATACATAATCTCTATTTAATGGGGTGAGTTTCAAGTTTGCCTCTATAATTTTGCAGCAGAATATTGTTAAAATTAAATCTGCTGAATATGAAACAAAAGTAATGAGATATTTTTGAATTAATACAGCAGGCTACTTATGACTGCTTCTAGTAACTAAAGTTATACACCATCTTTCTAGATGCACAAACATAACTTACTAAACCAAAGGACAGTTCCAAAGCCCACTAACAATGTATTTTCTATTTCGTTCTGCTCCAGGTTGTTCACTGTAAGTAGAAAGTGTGTGAAAAGAACAGGAAAGGAAGCACAAGTTAAAGGCCAAAGGCCCTATTTTATTATTGTGTTGTGCCTGTTTTCAGGTGTGAAAACTTGGTAAAGTTGGGCACGAGGTAAGTCTTGCGATCTGTGTCTATCTCCATGCCGGTTCCCCCTTTATCAAGGCCTGAAAATGGCCACAATCAGGATCACACCCAAAACGGGTGCAACAGTCATTTAAATGCATCTGCATGCATTTAAAATGACTTAATGGTCTGTGCACTCGCCCCTTACTGGCACTTCCCCCTTTACCACTGCATTCGCCCATTCAGATTCGGCGCAAAACAGACATGCTGCATAGGAGGTCGATTCAGATGTTCCAGTTAGCCAGCAGGTAAGTCCTGAGCGTCTGATGGCTCTGTGCTTGAGATCAGTTGGCGGGGTGGGGGGGTGGTCCACTGACACACTACCTGAGATCAGTGTGGGGGAAGGTGGAATTTGCTGCCACTCTGCTTAAGGTCAGTGTGGGGGAAGGGGGAGGGGCCTATGATTGGCCTGGGTGGGTGGGAGAATAAGGGGGTCAGTAATGTTGTGTGGGTGGTGCAATGTCTGTGAGGCACGGGGGGAGGGGGTACATTATCTAGCCCAGGAATGATGTGACAGGAGAGCTGCATTCTATCTTTTCTTCTGCACATGCGCAGTTGGAGGCACTGATCGGAGCTGCACGTTGAGCCCCACCCACAAGCTTCTGCAGCACAATTTGGAGTCGCTGATATTTTTGCAGGTAGAGTGTGTATAGGGGTGCCTGAGAACGGGTCGGATCTGAAACACTCCAGTTTCAAATCTGCCCAGAATTTAGAATCAAAATGATAAAATAGGGCCCCAAATGTAACCTTGTTGGTTGAGAAGAAATTCCTAAGAGGAAGAAAAATTCTGACAGAGAAAAGACTTGCATTTACATAGTATTTTCACAAGCACCAGATGTCTGAAAGTGCTTTACAGCCAATGAAGCACTTGTGAAGTGTTGTTACTGGAATGCAGGAAATGTAAAGTAACCAATTTGCATTTAGCAAATACCCACAGACAACAATGTGACAATAAGCAGATTGTTTTTTTTGTGATATTGACTGAGGATAAACATTGGCCATGAGACCCGAAATACTGCCTTGCTCTACTTCAAAATCATGCTAGGAGATCTTTCACAGTCACCCAAGCAGACAGTTGGAGCCCCAAAAAATGGCACTTCAGAAAATGAAGCCATCCCACTCCCTCAACCTTGCTTTTTGTGTTCAAACTCTCAAGTGAGATTTGAAGCCAGAACTTTGTGAATCAAAATGCAAAGATTGCCACCAATTGAGCTGACACTGAAGGTATCAGGTACTTTCATGGAATTTTCCCATCTGCCAGCCACAAGAATTGTAATGGAACAGGATCATGCAAAGATCCGTTGATCTCAGGCAGGAATTTCCATTTTTGGGCTGAGTGTGGCTGGAAAATCCTAGCCTTTGTAAATGAAAGAGATGTGTAAGTCAAAGATAAGGAATAACATTTAACTCTTTATATTTATGAGGTTAAATTACATGCCATATTATTTCACAAATACAGCCAATATCAACACAATATCACTGAAAACTTTCAAAATGTAGTTCATAACCGAGTATAGTTGGGTTTCCCCATTGCAGATTCTACATGAATTAAATACCTGGTCAAGTAACTACTCACAATTCTAGTAGCACCACATTAGTTACAATCTGGAAAAAGGATAATTAGAATGGAAGAACTTACAACATCAGAATTATCCAGCCTAATACACTTTTATTTCCTTGTCATTTCCCCAAATTCATTTATTTCTTCCTTTTTAAATCTTTGTTCAATTCTCTGCTAAATAAAATTGTTGCCTCACACTTATTATAAAGCATTCCACGTTCTAATTATCCTGATGTGAAAAACAGTTCTTCTGACCTACCCTTTATTTTTCTCTTGGAACTAAAACGTAGCCTTTACCCAAAGGGTGGTTCGGGAGTGGAATGCCCTGCCTGCAGCAGTTGTAGATGCGCCAAGTTTGGTGGCGTTTAAGAGGTTAGTTGATAAGTATATGGAAGAGAAGGGAATGGTTTAGTTTGGAGGAGCATTGCTTTTTATATTGGTCGGCGCAACATCGAAGGCCGAAGGGCCTGTTCTGTGCTGTAATGTTCTATGTTCTATGTTCTATTCAGCAAAAGGAAGACAATCCCTATTGTAAAACTACGTGTCTGTGTAACTTGCATGTACAATAAATTAAACAGTATTGCAGAAGGTAGGGAAGAGGTCTTCTGATGCAGTGAGCCGGATCCCTGAACCTAAGCTATAAACTCTGAGTTTGAATACCACCAGGACATGATGGCCAATAAAGGTGCTTGGGTAACATGGTCACTGAGCTCCTGACCTCATTACAGCCTTGCTTTAAACATGTTCAAAAGAACTGAATTCCAGAGGTGAGGTGAGATCGATTACCCTTAATACCAAGGCAGCATTTGACCAATATAGAACATAGAACATAGAACATTACAGCACAGAACAGGCCCTTCGGCCTTCGATGTTGCGCCGACCAATATAAAAAGCAATGTCCCTCCAAACTAACCATTCCCTTCTCTTCCATATACTTATCAACTAACCTCTTAAACGCCACCAAACTTGGCGCATCTACAACTGCTGCAGGCAGGGCATTCCACTCCCGAACCACCTTTGGGTAAAGAACCTACCTCTGATATCCGTCCTATAACTATCACCCCTTAATTTAAAGCTGTGTCCCCTCGTGCTAGCTTTTTCCATCCTAGGAAAAAGGCTATCACTGTCCACCCTATCTAAACCTCTAATCATCTTATATGTTTCGATTAGGTCCCCTCTTAGCCGCCTCCTTTCTAACGAAAACAACCTCAAATCCCTCAGCCTCTCCTCATAAGACCTGCCCTCCATACCAGGCAACATCCTGGTAAACCTCCTCTGTACCCTCTCCAAAGCCTCCACATCTTTCTTATAATGCAGGGACCAGAACTGCACACAATACTCCAAGTGCGGCCGCACTAGAGTTTTGTACAGTTGCAACATGACGTTACAACGTTGGCATCAAGGAGCTCTAGCAAAATTAGATTCAATGTGAATCGGGGGTTGGGGGGGAGGAACCCTTTGCTTTGAAGTCATAATTAGCACAAAGGAAAATGATTCTGGTTTTTGGAAATTAATCATCTCAGTTCAAATACATCATTTCAGGAGTTCTAAGCGTCTTAGACCCAACCATCTTCATCTGTTTCAATGATCTTCCTTTTGTTACAAGATCAGAAGTGGGGTTTATTAGAATGTAATCAGTGACAACTTTGTATTGGATATAATGTGACCAATGGGAGCAAAATGTAAGGATCAGTGACAGTGGTGGGAATTGAGGGAAGGGATGGTGTTGCGAAGCTGGCAGTACACATACAACAACCTATCAAAAATGGACAGAAAAATCTCCCATTTTCCCACCTGTTGGGCAGTTTTCTCTTTTTGGGAAAATTGACCCCCCAAGTCTTCAGCTAAGTAAATTCATCTGCTGTTTAATGGTCCCACCTCTTCCAACTGTTAACCTATTAAGTTATTATGGCCCCAAACTTTTGAGCGTAAGAGACTCCAAACTACTTTAGTTGCATTTATCCCATTTTTTACAGTTAAACTTTAATCTTCCTAGAACTAAAAATGATGTAAAATATTAACATAAACCATGTACTAGATATATGCGACGCGTGGAGAATGCCCATCAAATTGGACAAATAGGATGATTCTGATATTCCAATTGCTCCGTCTGAACGCCAGCAACAAAACATATCAGTAGAGAATTAACCAAAAGTAAGCAGAAATGCAGGATATCCATATTAGAAACAACTTAAATATATCCAGTGTATGTTTACGTATACAGGATTCAATTTTAAACAGGCACAAAAGATTCAACTTACTCAGTGTCTCTTGCAAATCGGAATGTCATATGCTGTTGTTAGAATTTCACATTTACTTTACAGGCAATATAAAAGCCAAGTAAAACAAGTACCATCTGTCACTTCAACAGCTGCCCTCTAACCCAGAAGACACAATCCACATCCAGGATCAAGATGACCTTGACATACTCATCAACTAATTAATCGAATTAAATCTGCACTAAGGCATCAACAGATGGTGAAGGAAAGCAGCTCACAGACCTCCCTCTGCTGGAACACCATTGCTATTAGACTAAACGCACTGCACATAATCCAGGAAGTGACATCTCCAGCTCCAGCCAAAAAAAACCCAAAGAGACAACCAGTTAGCACCCTATCATAGCCAACTGTCCTGAGCACAGAAAGCTGATTGGAGTAAATGCAGAACTGGATCTCAGTATGTTCTTATTGCTGGTGTTCTGCAGCTCATTAACAGATTGAAACTCAGTAGGAAGGCATTACAATCAGTTTTCATGTTGGTAACTGAACTTAGTACTATCTGCAGCTGAATGAAGGAATCACAAAAAGTAGAGGATGAGCTAGCAGGAATAGTTACGCTCTTAGAAATCAACAAAAAATAGTTTTGGAGCAGAAAAGTTTATTTAAGCAGAAAGGTTAATATGGTTGGAAATCTAAACTTTCAATTTAGGGAAGTTGCCTGAAATGTTTCAAAATAGAAAACAAAGTTATTGTTGGATAATTCTCAGATGGTGCGGAGATGTCAGCAAGGAAGGTTCTATGAATTTTAATCAAAAGTACAAAGGAGAACCTTATAAATTCACATTTCAAGTGTAAAGTTTCTGCTCTCACCCTCCCATCAGGAGAGTACATTGGGAATTCAGATGCAGAGGACTTTGTTTTTAAATGGAAAATCCTGATGGCACCATGGCCAGAACTGCACCTCCTTGCATATGAAGTTACACATTAGGAGCACAGATTCACAAACTATACTCTCTGTTCCGCCCCATACCCAGTTTTGGACCTGCTTCTCCTGGTTGCATTCAGATATCTTTGGAGTTCCTCTTTCTATCTAACGAGCATAGAAATCTAATTCAAAATAATGCACAATTTCAAGTATCACATGAACGGACGAAGAGACGTAATCTGAAGTAAGGTTGCTTGAAAGAGGTATAAGATTAAAAGAGATAATCTTTTAATCTTATCCTAATGGAATGCAAACAGAATCACACCTGGACCTAATCTACATAACTATGGTATTAGTTGCCCATTTGTATTATCTTATCACATCCTTTCTTGTTGAAGAAAGAAAATAAAGGTTTATGAAAGAGCTTCAGAGTTGAGAACTATGTAGAGAGAGAATGGCAAAATGAGAATGGGAGGTGTTCAAGACAACAGAGGGAAAAGAAAGCCTAAAAGAAACAAGGGGTATGAATGGAGTAAGGAATTATGGATACAAAATACAGAATAAAAGAGGTAATGTTTATGAATGTACAAGTGCATTGTAATTCCTGTCGACAAGCAGAAAAGCATCAGGAAAAATGGTACATGCATCCTCAGCTTGCCCTGAAGCCACCAAAATGATAGCTACCTAGCAATGATTTTCCAACAACGCTCGCCCTGAGGTTGGAAAATTCCACCTGAGGTTAATGGACCTTTACACAATCCGTATCCTCCACCTGTTACAATTCCTGTGGCAGGCAGGATGGGAAAAATTCCACCCTATATGTCAATTTGCTCTCAGTCCAGTACTGCAAAAGGCTCTGCAGGTATAACCACTAAACAACATTTTTCTTTTGACTTATTGGAACAGGTTTTGCGCTGGGATCTCTCTGGGCAAGTGATGTGCTATCAATTCCTATTTTGATACCAGTTCTTAATTTTGTTTTAAGTGTATCTTCACATGCACACTTGTATCCCCCTTGGGAATAGCGGGGAAGCATGCCAGGGGCTGTTGGACTGTCTAATGATGGCCAATAAGTCCTAGCATTGGATTCAAACCTAGAGCTTCTGGTCCAGAGTTGGGACACTACTCCTGTGCCACAAGGCTTCATTCCTACAGTCTGGTTAGTTCAGATGGCAGATGAAGAGGCTTTTAATTCAGAGTCAAGGTTTTGAACCCCTCATTTGGTGATGATTCTTTTCTTAAATATTTTATTCAAAATACTGTTTAAATTGAGTTTTAATGAAAAGTGAAACTCCTCAGTGTACAGTATTTTGGTTTCTAAGTCTGCCTCTCACGCAAACTAATTGACTGCTAAGGGAAAAGAACGTATTTTACCCATTACATGAACCTGACTATTAGAACAGTTGCTCTCTGAGTAATTGCAATTTTCCCCATTAAATGATTTTGTTGTAAAGGAGACACCTTTACACCTAAGACACCTGCTTGCAAAAAAAAAAGTATCATTCAGTTATGGAAAGCAGAGCTGTACTTAAAAGCATCTCTTACTTAAAACAATGACCCTGCAGCTACATATGTACATGAAGTGCTCTCCTTACTTCTGTGGTTGCAGACTGAGTTACAAGCCACCAGGGGTCATCCCACTGTAAATTATGGAAGTCACGTCTACTAAAAGTATATTTGTACAGAACAGCAGCACCCAAACACTGCAAAACAAAATCACTGCAACAACTGAAATTAAATCTGAAAATGCTGGCAGAATCTGTAGAGAGAGAAACACAATTAATATTTCAGCAATTTGTGTCACTGGGTATTTCCAGCATTTTCAGTAGTTATTTCAGATTTCTAGCACTTTGCAATTAGATCGCTATAAACCTGTTTTAATCTTTATGCTGATAAGGAGATGCAGCTCTGAGACATTCCCCCACTTGACAGAATTCTAGGTTGGAATTGAGATAGTTCAAAGACAGATATAATTAAACATGAGGTTTCTGGAATATAATCCCTGCTCTGGGCAATTTCATCATTAATATATATGAAATACATGATGTCAAGTTTAATTGTTTGCTAAATCATCTGCTTCCTATAATATCTGGTACATTTACCATTAATTATTACAGTTAAATATTATAATATGTATTCTACATAATCTGTGAGCTTACAGATATGTTTGAGGATACTATATAAAACAAATAATGAGGGTATTGATTAGACAGGTATGTTGTTTATATAACTTGTGTATGGTGATATCAATTACAGGTACAAGTTTGCGCCATTTAATTATTGATATCAATCTATTGGGGTATTAGGACCAATTACGCATTCATGTCTTTGGATACAGACATTCCAATTTCAGACCAATATGAACTATTCAGAGTTCTGTGGACATGTAGAGAGATTAAAACTGCAGCTATACAGCTGATCTACAGCTTATAATGTGGTATGATCTCGATAGGGACCGATAATTTTTAAAAAGAAATTCAAACGTCCAATTAATAGCCAAAAATTTCACATTTTAACACATTTTATATAACAAATGACCAAAAAACACTCCTTTATTTTTGTAAGCAACTTATTCTCTCAACTATACAGCCAAAAATTTGCCTTTTATATTTACCACCTATTGCATTCTTAATGGAATTGCAGACCTTATAGTAAACACTACATATTTGCACCCAGCTACCAATCAGTTTCTGTAACTCCTTTCTGTTGTTGAGTAACTTTAAGTAACTGTCTCCTGATGCTTTCCTCAGTTTTCTGGGAGTTCTTAAATCTATCACTAGCAGTCAAACCCGTTCCAATAATTCTTTTTCTACTGGCCATGAAGTGATGGATCTCTTGGATTCCTTAGATGCCTGCAGAATGTGTCTCTTTGACTAGGGAATGTCTGCATCCCACATCTGGCAGCGATAGATTGCAAAGACAAGCAGCCTTTTCTCTTCTGCCCACATAAAAACTGTCTGAGAAATTCACGATTAGCAGAGAAGCCTGTAATTTGATCTCAAAAATAGCTTTCTCCCTTCTCTTCCCTGTGACAATATGTAGCAACATTAACCTTATATTTAGGTAGCAATGCTAATTGGCCATCCTTGATCCCAACTCCCTTTCATCTTAGATGTGAATAGGTCATTTACAACACAACTATTTATAACCCAATACCTACAACAGCTTTCTGGGATTTTGGAAGACTCAGAGTCCACTCATTGTAAAATGTAGAGCCTGTTAATATTGTTTCCAAGCATTAATATTTTTCATCTTCCTCTCAGTAAAACCTAAACTTTCAGAGTTCAGAACAGGTCACAAGTTCCCTTCATTTATCCAAAATTTACCCAAAATTGGTGATTCAGCAAAATGTCCATTGACCATCATTGACAATTTCTGGGTGATGTTCTGGCCCTTGTAATTGTAACAATGAGATAACAAAACGGGTGATGAGGAGATTGCTGTTGATGTAGTGCACGTGGACTTTCAAAAGGTATTTGATAAAGTGCCACATGAGCAAAGTTTGGGCTTATGGGATAGAAGGGACAGTAGCAGCATGAAATTAGCTGAATGATGAAGACAAGATGATAAAAACAATAACATGTAAAGTCGCTGCCTCCAATGCACCCCTTTCTGATGAGCTCAATGCATTCTATGCCCATTTTGAGCAAGAGATCAGTGAGAGCATGCCCTCAGTTCTGCAAGCCGGGGATGAACCTGTATCTGAGATCAACATTGCAGATGTCAGCAGTCTTTGCGAAGGTCAATCCATGAAAAGCGAGTGGTCCAGATGGGGTACCTGGATAAGCACTCAGATCCTGCATGGATCAGCTGACGGAGGTATTCATAGATATCTTCAACCCCTCTTTACAAAACTCTGAGGTCCCTATCTGCTTCAAGATGATCATCATCCCAGTACCAAAGAAAAGCCAAAGCAGCGTGCCTTAATGACTCACCCAATGGTTCTGACGTCCATCATTATGAAGTGCTTTGAAAGGATAGTCATGGCACAAATCAATTCTAGCATCCCAGATTGCCTGGATTCACTATAGTTTGCCTACCACTGCAACAGGTCCACAGGAGACACTATCTCCCTGGCCTTGCAGTCAACCCTGGAAAACCTAAATAATAGAGACCTGTCAGACTCCTATTTATCAACTAAAGCTCAGCCTTCAACACCATTATTCCTACAAAACATATCTCCAAACTCTGTGACCTGGGTTTTAGTTCCTCCCTCTGTGACTGGATCTGAACTTCCTAACCCACAGACTACAATCAGTAAGGATAGGCAACAACATCTCCACAATCATCCTCAACATGCTGCCCCACAAGGCTGTGTCCTCAACCCTTTATATGACTGTGTGGCCAAATTCCCCTTCAACTCAATTTTCAAGTTTGCTGCAAGCATATGCATTCCTTATAATTATTTCTGCAGAAGATACGGAATGCTCTGACACTGAGGGGAGCTGGTGCTGCCTTACCTAGTCTTATATTCTCCATTCCTCCAAACTGAGACCCCTATAAAGTGGAATAGTGCAGCACGCAAGAGAATTTATGAAATAAATGTTGCTTGGGTGTTAATGAAATCTTAATATGTTTTTCAGAGATCCTTCAGAATTTTAGCAGCAAGTGAACATAAAATGACAGGTAACCCTTTAGGTAGCAGTTCTAATTGATATCATTGCTGGTTGTTGTAAGATAAGGATATTCGTTGAAGTATTAGCTAATTACTAAAATGTCACAGTAATTCTTTAAGTAGAGCTAGCAGGCAATCAGCTGTTCAATAAGCTTCCACTTGGAGTTTTCACCCTGGTTTCAACTCCTTTACCAAGATGCCATCTTATGAAATTAGCATTTCAGCTTAACATTCATCTTGGGCCACTCTTTGGACGCTCTTTAACATTTAATGCATTTAATGAAAACCGTCCGAGAGATCTGTTGGATGACATCTTAAAAACTCACAGGACCCCAACTGGCTGTGAAAGGTCTAGTGGCAGTAGAGCAGGAAACTGCAGGAGTCCTGGGAAATGTTCAAGTCTTAACTGTCACCACCAAACAAGAGACAGATTAACTAGTCAATGATCTAATGGATGATTGTGGGATCTTGCTGTGCACAGTTTGACCATTACTTCTGCCTCCAAGTCTGCACTTCAGATCGATTCCTCTGGCTATCCCTGCTTACATACAGGATGTTACAGAAAGCTGATGCAATGAACGGGGGGATTGGAAGCTTCCAGGAAATCCATGCGATTGGGTACTTTAGCCCACGACCTAGAGGAAATTGGGGCGGAATGCAAAAGCAGTCTTACATCCGATCCAGCCAAGTGTTCTCATTCTCCCAAGCCACCCATTTTATAGTATAGAGGACGGCCATTCGCCCTATCTTCCTTTGGTTTGTTAAATAGATTGGATTCCTGAACGGTTTCTCAGCCCACACTGTTAGTCTCGGGAAAATGAGCAATGGGTAGTTCTCTTACCTCCCAGTCTGAATCATTCGAGCAAGCGGTCGAGATCCCAAAGTCATTTGTGATCGAAGGAGGAAGAAGCCGGCACAGAGAAAGAGAGAGAAACGGGGGTGAGCTCGAGAGAGCTGCTGTGGAGTGCAATAAGTCACGATGAAAGCCTTGGGACACTTACCCATATTGAGCAGCGCCTTCTGCAGAACCTCATCCGTCATCACGACCCGGGCCAGCTGGATTGCGATGCTCCTCTTTACTGGGGCTGGCTGTACCGAGGCTCAGGTTGCCTTTTCCCCCTCTCTCTCTGCATGTCTGCCTGATGTCCTGACCGTTTCTCACCAACACCCTTCCTCATCACAAAGGACGTAGGCACCTCCTGCACACGCCACAATGTAGACCAGGGAGATCTTGTCAGATCACAGTCCATTCACCTCTGGGGATAGGGCTCAATCACCCTGTCCAAGAATCCCCATCTGGAAAGCCAGAAACAGCTCTGACTCGGCAGATTTACCAGTGGTGACCAAATAGAACCCTAGCTGCAAATTAATATCACTTCCGACTTTTCTACAAGCGTCCTTTGACACTTTAAAGAGAGTTATCGTTGCTTCCTCAATGTCACATCCAAAAGAAGCAATGTCTTCATTTAAAAGTGCTTAGTAAATTTCTGGTTGCATGAATGGGGAATCACTTTTACCACCCCTCCCCTTGAAGAAAGATGTTTAAAGTTTAATTATTAGTGTCACAAGTAGCCTTACATTAACACTTCAATGAAATTACTGTGAAAATCCCCAAGTCACCACATTCCTGTTGTCCTAAACACTGAGCGAGAATTTAGTATGACCAATGCACTTAACTAGAATGTCTTTTGGACTGGGGAGGAAACCAGAGCACGCCTAGAAATCCCACGCAGATACAGGGAGAATGTGCAGAATCCACTTGGACAGTGACCTAAGTTGGGAATTGAACCCAGGTCCCTGGTGCTGCGCAGCAGCAGTTCTAACCTCTGTGCCATCGTGTTGCCCTAATGTGGGAGAATTAATGATGTTATTGAGAAGCCAAAGGCTTGTTGCACTTGGACACTGGTGAAAAAGGCTCTCAGTTGAATGGGGTTTCTAGCCTTGGTAGCCCTGCATTGAAATGAAGACATGCTACAGTGGCAGCACGTCTCTGGGATACACTAGAGTAGATTGCCAGGTGACAACACTGTTGCTAAAGAGTCCTTGTATTCAAGATGTAATCCGACATCAGTGATGCCCTGGAAGCAATGGTGATGTGTGATTGAGTACATGGCAACATCAGCAATGTCTGCTATAAAAGCCGGACTTATTTAGTATAGCAGCAAATTCTGGACAGTGCTCTTGAATGTTGTCACTGTTATGGAGCTTGCAGCGCTCAGATTCCGTGGAGACAGGGATGTTATCTTTGCTAGAATGGCCGAGGAGGTAACTGAACAGCCAAGTTTTGTTAAATATTTACTTAAAACATATGCCAATCTGATTCAGAATTTCTCTTCACAACAAGTGGTTTGAAAGATTGGTGCTAAAGTAAATGAGGCCTGTTGGGCACTTTAAGGTGCATTTTCTGTTTAGCCTGAGGCAAAGAAGGAACCAGGCTTTAGCAAACAGTTGGCACACTTAATGAAGATCAGAAGGCTGAGTGAAAGATGTGTTAGTGTTGGAGTTCACATGAATATCAAAGTCAAACTCCCAGCAACGTTCTTTCATCCTGAGATAGTGAAGGTTATTATTTTTGTATGTCTCAGATGACATCAGAAATAGGTATGAGATTGGAAAGGAGTGAAGGTAGAATGGGAAAGTGCACACATTAAAGTCTGAATTAATAGTTAAACTCAGCAGCACAGGTCCCCAAAGAAAATAAACTGGAACTATCTCAATAGGTGAAACTGTTAAACTATAAATAACAAAAACAACAGCTCAGTAATCAGATGGGAAGATTACATCAACTGGCTTGCTGAAGATGAGGCACAGAGATGGAGCCAATTTCTATCAGAGGAAGATTGAACTGCTTCAGTATCACAGCCTAAACAAAGAAACTATGTACACTTTAGCCTCCAAACTGGGATTGATTGTATCTGCTCCATTGCTATAGGAACTAAAACATGCTGATTTCAAACAATAGGTTACACAGTTTAAATTAAAACCAGACCCTATAATTCTTAGCCGAGTTATGCTACATTTGTCCATTTAAAGTAGTGAGATCCTGGCTGACTTTTCTCTACTTGGCCCAGGAGCCTATTATCCCACTCCTACTGCCATCTTAGCTGAGGCTAGCTCGCTCGGCAGCAGCTAGTGTGGTGAGAATTTATGAGACAGGGGCCTGTGCTTTTATTTAGTTCATTTTTTTGTAATGGATATGGTGCATTCATTTTAAACTTGCGGTTGTTGCTAAATGGAGAAATTATTCCAGCTTCTTTTAATATGAGCCCCACTATTTGATGAAGTTCAATTGTTTGAGACCCTGTCAATATTGCCTAGGCTGTGCAGCATAAAGCTCTGAATATCATACAGCAACATATTACACTGAAACAGGATTTTGCGCACCATACAAGATCCTTCAGTGACTAAAACTGTACTAAACAGCCTTAAGGAACATTTATTTCTCAGTGAAATGCTAATGATGATTGTTAGCATCATTGCTTTATGCTATTCTTTTTGGCAAATCAATTAAATAAACTAAGGGACAAAACAAGAAGAGCAATTCCTTAAAGGGGAATCTCCTGAAACATAATCAAAGCATAATAGAACTTAAAACATCACAAGCTGATTAAAAAGGTCAATAAAATTCCAGTCTTTGTAATGCCCTATGACTTCAATGGTGCTCGCGGACACCACATGCTCCTTTCTCCAGGGACATCCAGTTGTGAATGTAGCTGCAGTAGAGGGGCAGACTATTGGGTTGGATGATCCTCTCGGTTACTCACTGCTTGGAACTGTTAATGGCAAGTTTAGCCAGACCCATACACAGGTTCACAAAATCATCATCATCCTCTTCTGCCATTGCCCCCCTCCCCCCATTGCTTTATGTCCAGGATGCAACTACATCAAATGGAAGGATGCTACTTAATGTTTCAAAGGGCAGCACAGTGGTTAACACTGCTGCTTCACAGCACCAGGGACCAAAGTTTGAATTCCAGCTTGGGTCGCTGCTTGTGTAGTTTGTATGTTCTCCCCATGTCAGCGTGGGCTTTCTCCGGATGCTCTAGTTTTCTCCCACAATCCAAAAGACGAGCTGGTTAGGTGCATTGGTCATGTTACATTCTCCCTCAGTGTTTACTCGAACAGGCACCAGAATATAGCGAATGGGGGATTTTCACAGTAACTTCACTGAAGTCATTGTAAGCCAATTGTAGTAATAATAAATAAACTTTAATTGAATGCTGGAGGGTCTGGGTTCTGATTAATTCCTGTTCTGGGCAGATGTTATTTGCTAATTTCCTGCAAGTTGCATTTTTTCATCAGTTTATCATTATAAATCCATGATAGTTCAGTTTCCTCTAAATCTTGTCAATTTCTAGCTGGATCAGTTACTTACTGATCCAGCTATTAAAAGATTGCTATTAAAAGCAAAAAGCACTTGCTATTAAAAGATCTTTACTCAGTGTGCTGATATTCTATTTACTACAAAAATATTTCTACTTTTTTATATGAATTTGTTTAAATTTGATATCAGGTTGTCCAAACTCTTTGCTGGGGATGGGTGGGTGGGGGAGAGAGAAAGAGAATAGGGATCCCTATTTCAATCTTTTTTCCTCACTGAGGGGCTGATTAACATCTTTGAAGAAGATAAGATTGCAACAGCATTAAACATAAATCAATGTCAAAGCAATAAATTGATAATTTCAAAAAAAGAGTAATTAATACAACATGTCAAGCAGCAGAGTTCACCAAAACCTTTCTTGTCTTTTCACTTAAAGGTTAGGTCTATAGAAAGGCAGA
The DNA here is from genome assembly GCA_024679065.1 of Sphyrna mokarran. Classification (NCBI taxonomy): domain Eukaryota; kingdom Metazoa; phylum Chordata; class Chondrichthyes; order Carcharhiniformes; family Carcharhinidae; genus Sphyrna; species Sphyrna mokarran. Next base: position 34,888,552 of record JAGIQG010000022.1, on the reverse strand, counting down.
CTAAGCCCCACATCCTGGTCTTGCGCGCACACATACACACCAACATAGATTCACTCCCCACTCTGGGTCCACAAGTTTGGATACTTTACTGCAGGAGGAATCAGTTAGAGGTGGCAGCACCCTATTTGGTTGCCTTCCTGACACCAACACACTCCACAAGTCTTCTTGACCTCAATTGCCCAATGCTTGATGCTTCCTGTATGCCACCCTTGTCACCACTCTCTCCAAGCCTTTGCTCACTTTCCTTGCTTGAGAAGACCCTATGGAGTGATTAGCCAATCAGCACTATTAGGCAGCAGTATGATTTCACCTCATCATAGAATCATACAGCACAGAAGAGGCCCTTTAGCCTACCAAGTCCACAATGAACATAGAACATAGAACATTACAGCACAGAACAGGCCCTTCGGCCTTCGATGTTGTGCCGACCAAAATAAAAAGCAATGCCCCTCCAAACTAAACCATTCCCTTCTCTTCCATATACTTATCAATTAACCTCTTAAACGCCACCAAACTTGGCGCATCTACAACAGCTGCAGGCAGGGCATTCCACTCCCTAATCACTCTTTGAGTAAAGAACCTACCTCTGATATCCGTCCTATAACTCATACCCCTTAATTTAAAGCTGTGTCCCCTCGTGCTAGCTTTCTCCATCCTAGGAAAAAGGCTATCACTGTCCACCCTATCTAAACCTCTAATCATCTTATATGCTTCAATAAGATCCCCTCTTAGCCGCCTCCTTTCTAACGAAAACAACCTCAAATCCTTCAACCTCTCTTCATAGGACCTGCCCTCCATACCAGGCAACATCCTGGTAAACCTCCTCTGTACCCTCTCCAATGCCTCCACATCTTTCTTATAATGTGGCGACCAGAACTGCACACAATACTCCAAGTGCGGCCGCACTAGAGTTTTGTACAGTTGCAACATGATGCTGCGGCTCCTAAATTCAATCCCCCTACCAATAAAAGCTAAGACTCCATATGCCTTCTTAACAACTTTATCCACTTGACTGCCTACTTTCAGGGATCTATTGACACATACACCAAGATCCTTCTGTTCCTCAACACTATTAAGAGCCCTACCATTAGCCCTATACTCTACACATTTATTGTTCCTGCCAAAGTGCATTACCTCACACTTTTCCACATTAAACTCCATTTGCCACCTCTCGGCCCAGCTCTGCAACTTGTCCAAGTCACTCTGTAAACTATAATACCCCTCTTCACTATCTACCACTCCACCGACTTTAGTGTCATCTGCAAATTTACTGATCCATCCCTCAATACCCTCATCCAGATCATTTATAAAAATTACAAACAGCAGGGGCCCCAAAACAGACCCCTGAGGCACACCACTCGTCACCGAACTCCACGATGAATATCTCCCATCAACCACCACCCTCTGTCTTCTATCTGCCAGCCAATTCCTAATCCAATTAGCTAAATCACCCTCTATTCCACACATCTGCATTTTCTGTAGAAGTCTTCCATGGGCCACCTTATCAAACGCCTTACTAAAGTCCATGACATATTAGAAACACCTGAACTCCTACCCAATCCCATCAAACAGCACTTGGCCCATAGCCTTGAATATTATGACACACCAAGATAATTTTTAAAGGATGTGAGGCAACCTACCTCTAACACCCTCCCAGAGAGCACATTCCAGACTGTCACCATCTGCTGGAAGAAAAAGCTTTTCCTCAAATTCCACTCCCCAAAACCTCCTGCCCTTCATCTTGAACCTATGTCCCCTCGTAACTGACCCTTCAACTAAATGGGATAGCTGCTCTTTATCCACACTGTCCATGTCTCTCATAATCTTGTACACCTCAATCAAGTTGCTCCTCAGTCTTCTCTGCTCCAATGACAACAACCCAAGCCTATCCCATTTCTCTTCATAACTTAAATGTTCCATTGCAGGCAACATCCTGTAAATCTCCTCTGCACCCCCTCCAGTGCAGTCACATGCTTCTGACAATGCGATGACCAGAACGACACAGAGTATTCTAGATGTGGCTTTACCAAAGTTGTATATAATTCCAACATGACTTCCCTGGTTTTGTAATCTATGTCTTGATTGACAAAGCAAATGTCCCATTATGTCTTTTTCACCACCCTACTAACATACCTTTCTGCTTTCAGAGATGTATGGACAAACATGCCAAAGGTCCCTTTGTTCTATAGAACTTCCTAGTGTCTACCATTCATTAAGTACTTTGTCAAATTATTCCTTTCAAAGTGCATTACCTCACATTTTTCAGGGTTAAATTCCATCTGCCATTTTTTTGCCCATTTGACCATTCCACCTATATCATCTTGTAGCCCAAAATACTCCGCTTCACTGTTAGCTATCCAGCCAATCTTTACATCATCCACAAACTTACTAATCCTACCCCTCACTTAGTCATCAATGTCATTTATATAAATGACGAATAGGGGGCCTGAAGTGGGGTAATAAAATTTAAAATCAGTTTACATTAAGGCACTGACAGAATTAGAAACATTCAGTTAAATGACTTTGAAATAAGCTAACAAGTGGCAATTTACATATGAGATGTGATAATTAATTCAAATAAATGATTATGACTGTGAAACATAAGTGCTAATATTTTAAATGTATTCATTTTAAAGAATATTGTACACTTTAGTCATAAAAGCATTTTACCATAAAGCATCATGGTAAAGATCATTAGGATGATTCATATCTCAAGAGAATATTTGAATCTTGGAAATATGCAAGATTTATCAGCTAAAATTTTCAGATGAAAGAACACTTCATCATGATTGATGAATAGGGCTAAATCACTGTTTAGACAAGATGGACTTGTGCCCGGATGTGATGTCATGAGTTTGGTTAGATAGTGAACTCTAAGGGAACTCATGAGAACATAATTTGAACTCTGGGCTAAGCATCTTTGGTTTCTAAGCAACCAGGGTAGGGAGATGAACCAAAACAGGAGTTAGCTTCCGGATTTCATGGACTAATAAAATACCATTATGTTGAGAATTGAAATGTGATTTGCAAAGTATTTGACTGGTATTATTATTGATTTGTGTTTCCTGAGGATGATTGATATTAAAGTTATTGTAAGGCAGAAATGATTGATAAGAAAAATCTATAATTGATCAGTTTTTTGAACGTATCATTAAGAATCATCGGAGAGATTCTGTCGCTCTATGCCAGAGCCACTTAACCCTTTGATCTCCTAACACTCACTAAATAAAGTTTAATAAAGTTATGTTTTTATATAGAAAACACTGACTTCATGAGTCATGTATTGTTTAAGTTTTCCTGACAGAACTGGTTACCCCATCAACAATCTCGAACACAGATCCTTATGATACGCCTTGGGCACTAGCTTCCAGTCACTAAAGCAATCTTCTGGCAAGATGCTGTCTCCTAAAGCGGAGACAATTTTGAATCTACTTTATAAAATCACTCTGTATCCATGTGAATTTACTTTCTTTACAAGTCTCCCATGTGGGATCTTGTCCAAAGGCTTAGCTGAAATCCATTGACTCAACTACCCTTATCTATACATTTGTTCACCTCAAAAAATTCTCAACCAGCTATGTATTTGCAGAGTTTGATATTTTTTATTTTTGAAAATAATATATGGGACTTTGTTTTCCTCATGCCCTCCCTGCTCCCCCATCTTTCAGGGCCAGAGTCTGTGCAGGAAGTCAAGGGAGAGAGAGAGAGACACAGTGCGAGAGCACACTCTCTTAAAACAATGGAGCAACCACTCACCTTCACATTGTTTACTACTCCTCCAATCAAAGATTGATTCTTTCCGGAATTTCCTGCTGAAAGGCTTGTCAGTGAGTGAACATATCAACAGCAACTGTGGGAGAGAAATAGCCAGTGATTGGAGGAACATTGGTGGGTATCTCATTCAATTTTCTTGAGGTTTGAACAGTGAGTCTGCACGATGGAAATAGAAGCTTCAAAGGCTGGGTTTTGACCCACAGATTGGACATTGAAGAAATCTCTAATATACAATTATGAAACAGAAGTGTTTTTTGTGTGATATTGTCCCTGGCATGCATGTTTAAATTAACACCCTAGAGCAAGATTTAAAGTTTGCTTTTAGTACCGTTGTATATTGATGATGCTGTACATATAAACTCCATCCCCAAACCCTCACTATGATTCCACTGGTCATTGAAATGTATTGCAACCCTTCAAATAAAAATTTCTATCTTTTTGAAATAGTTGATTTTTGAGCCTCAATTTATTTCTCAGGAATTCCACTTGTCACAGAGCTGTTTGCATGTAGTTAATGTTTCATAAGTTTTAATTTGTTCATTTGCTTTGTTTTTGAAAACTGATTTATTTAATTAATTCTTGGTATACTGAGAAGGCACTCCTATCACTTCCACATAAGGAACCTTACACTCTCGATCTCTTCCTTATCAATTCCATCAGGTTTCCTTCCTCCTTTCATTCCATACGTATGTGGACACAGTTCCATCACCTCCATTCATATCTATAACTGTAACATTCTGCTCCTCCTCTTTTCCTTCCCAATGCACACTATGAATGTAATGTTTTGTCTGTACAGCATACAAGAAACAATACTTTTCAATGTATCCGAATACATGTGACAATAATAAATCAAACTTGGATTTATCTCCCATTTTAATCTTACTGCTCTCCATTCTGACACAACTGCCTGTGTCATGTTGGGTCTACATTCCTCTAAGTGCTCACTTAGATGCTCCTCATCTTCTCATCCTCAATTGCCATTCTTCTCCAACTATATTTCAAAATGTTCACACATTTTCCAGCCTGCAAGCTACTTCTACCAGCCCCCAGACACCCAATACTCCATGCTCACTACTTAACACCTACTTACCTCTCCAGCATACATTCTGTACATATTCATTACTGTTCTGCCAAATACTACCTCTACACAAAGTAGTTCCACGACCTCCCCCCTCCCCCGGGAACATATTGATCTTGTCCATGCCACTCAAGTTGATCATCCACTACCTCATCACTTTGCTACCTGGTACTGTGTCCCATTTCTCAATACTTTCCCTCCCTTAAATACTTGGTTTTCCACAAGCTACTCAGTAGCTCACAGTAGGTCAGGTCACTTTGCTTCTCCATTTTGGTAAGCAATTAAATGGAGATCACTATTTACCCTCATGGGAAGCTATAAAGAAAATCTCCATTACTTTTAAAAGAGAATTACTTCTTCTTGGTATCCAAGCTGATATTCAATCTTTAATCATTATTACTGAAAATGTACAACTTATTTTTGTTTGCAGGAGCTTGATTTGGCAAATTTACTGTCATGTTACCTACATTACAGTAGCCTCTACATTTTAAAAATACTTCAACTGTAAAGCACTGAAGTTATGAAAACTGCTTTATAAATGCAAATCTTTCATTTCACTCTCATCACCAATAGCATACAAGGTGGCCAGGGCAGCATGATAGCTCAGCACCAGGGACCCAGGTTCGATTTCTGACTTGGATGACTGTCTGTCTGTGTGGAGTCTGCACTATAGGTGTTCTCCCTATGTTTGTGTAGGTTTCCTCTGCTGCTCTGGTTTCCTCCCACGGTCCAAAAGATATGCCGGTTAGGTACATTGGCCATGATAAATTCTCTGAACAGGCGCTGGAAGTGGCGACGAGGGGATTTTCACAATAATTTCATTGAAGTGAAGCCGACTTATGAACTAATAAACAAACTTAAAAACTTTTCTGGTTATATCCACAATTGATCCCATTTTCAATTAATATCAGTCATTTATTCTTAATTGAGTTTAATTTCTTTATATTAACCCATGAATTCTGATAAGTCAAGAGGGAAGAAAGAACTACAATCCCACTTTGAAACAATTCCTTTCAATCTTTTAATAGAATTTTTCACCAGCAGAGGATGCTGTTTAATCATAGCTGCTGAATCTTGCTTAATAGAGGAACTTCATCTTTCTGCCTTGTTTATTGTGGCCATTTTTGTTCTGGACCTTTTCATGCAAAGCTCACAGGATGTGTATTCAGGTCAACTATGGTACAGCCAAATGTAGTATAATGCCAAGGGATGGAATACTTTCCATTTGGATATCCCATGTCAATGTTAAGCATCCCACTTAGACAAAGTACTGTTAAATGCAGTGAAGCTCTTCTACTCTGCCCCTCAAGTGTGCCTCAGCCCAAACCTCAAAAGATCACCCCCATCAGAAAATAAAGCCATTCTCATTCTTTTCTTATTAACATCCTCTCCATGTGAGCTACAGTTCCATGTTACTGATCCTTTGATTATACATTAAGATTTTAGTGAAGAAACCTTTTAAGGATTGTTGACAGCACATTTAACATTCACAACCTCACTCAAACACTCCCCATTTCCAAAAGGATTCAGTGAGCAGGAAGTCTGGCTGATTAATACCCTCAGTCTGAGATTTGTTCTTTAAAAACAGAATGTACAAGATGCTGATAAAGTTGCTGGTTGAGATGAAGCTGGTTTTATTCATTTTCCTGTTACAATACTTTACAGAATTGCTGTCATAGTCACCCTTGTGTGTAAAGTGCACTATGTTCACAGTTTCAAAACATAAACATGAGGAATGAAACACTGGAATGATATGACTAAATTCACAGAAACAATAAATTAACAATGTTAGAAAATGCAAGTTGACTTCATAAATAACATAAACCAATCACTGGTCCTTGACAGCTCTGGCTAAACAAGGCACAGGTTAACTTAAGTGCGAAGAGTTTCTCAGGTTTTTCGGTGAGCACATCTGGTCCCGTACACTGACGGCAGAGGTTTACAATTAACGTTTTGCACATGATTATCCTAATATTAACTTGTGCCTTTTGTATGGCCCACAGTACAAATATGATTGCATGAAGTTTAAAGACAAATAGATGCCATTGTATGACAGATATCATTCCTCCATTGTTACTGAAGTTTCTACCTTCTCTATAGAAGGCACCCACATCTGCCAACAGTCCAATGTGCCATTCTTCAAAGGCATTTAGACAATAAATAACGCCAGGCTATTTAACCATGGAAGACATTGAATTTGTTCCAACCATAACTCCCTTCTTGCAGGTGTTAATTGAATGCAAATCTTCACCATTCCTAAACCAGGATCATTGAGGCCAGTTGTAATATGCCACTGTTAATTCAGCACTAATCAGGGATTGAAATGCTTGTCCACACTACACACTGAACCAATGAGCAGTCCCATTTTGGGTTTTTATTCTGGTAATTTGAATGAGTCCAACATTCAAACATGCTAGTTTCTGAAGTAACTTAAGATTAAGAAATACACTCCTTTTTCCCTGTCAACTTTCCCTAACATTTTAACCATAACATTTATATTCTAACTATGGGAGATACTTGTAAGATACTTTGTAATTACAGAGATCAATAGTATCCTACTGCATTAAAAGAACAGGTTGGATCCACAGGATTGCTGCGTGTTTATTGCCCATCTCCCTCTGTGCAAACTAATAGATTTGGAAACCACACAGCATTTTATTTTGGGAGCTCAGCAACTTGCAAATTTACACATTGTCCCACCCATCTCCCTACAAAGTTTCCCAATTTCAGGAACATTCTGGGCAATAGATTCTCAGGTGCAACTGCCAATTCAGCTAGAAATTGTTACCAGCTTATTTGATTGAGCCAAACTCAATTCAGTCTTCAATGGTCACACAAGAGAATTGCCCAGCATTTGTTAACGGCATTCAAGGGAAAAATCCTAAACTGATTTATTACCCTCTATAATAGAATTAAACTAATGAGGCCCTATCCGCAACGCCACTCCCATTATCTTAATAATTGCATCTCTGCCTCCATCAAAACTTAAACATTGAAATCAGGGTGAGAAAGCAATAACACAATCCCTTCACTGCAAGTAATCTGCAAAAGCAACAATTTCAGTTTTCTATGCCATGTGTAAACTGGTGAATATTTTGAATTGAATATTACCATTTGCACAGTATATAACAAACGGAATGCTGGTCTTCAAACTTACTGAAAACAGTTAGATGGGAACAATAATGATACAGAGCAACAGCCACTTGTAATCAGGCTGTCAACACTAAGTGCAGCACAGTGTATTAAGGCCAAGCATTAGAGGAACAATTACAAATGTTTACCTCACAGAGACCCACATCTGTCAGGCAGATGATGCTGAGAGATTGCAGAATGCGTTCCCCCACCTTCAATATATCCGTGTTAGAACAGACATGGTAATACAGAACTGTGAAATATCTAACAAAGTGAATCCTGAGATACTTGGGACATTTTATTCAAATACATTATTGACATATGGCATCGCTGCATTAAGACACAGTGCTTGGAATAGCCAATTCTAATTTTCTAAACACCAGCTGGCAGACCATGGGTCAGTGCAGGAAAAGGCGGGGGATGTGTCAATCATTTCTGTGCTTGCCTTGTAAAGCTAAAATGGCAATCCTCCAGTACACACTGCAGAGCTAAATAGAATTGTGGCTTGGGTCCTAATGCATGGTGAAAAATCATTCTCAAACAATCTTATTAATTTACACAAGCTGCAGATCTTTCTAAAGTCAACAGATAGTTAACAGTTCAAAGTTCACAGATCTCAATAGACTGGCACTAAGCCTATAGGTATCTGGGAGTGTCTTTTAAGTTTAGTAAACATCCTTATATACGAGGGTATAATGTAGATTAAAGCCCCCTTAGCATTGTTTCATGTACCTTCAAATCAGGTACAGCACAGGTTAATTCAGAGCCAAATTCCCTGTACGCATTTCCCCTTGTACCTTAGCCCAATCTCAAAACAGAATACCATCAACCAAATAGATTATTGTACATTTTTCTAATTCCTACACTAGCCATCACTGTGAAGTTATCTTTAGGATTCAGATATTCAGATGGTGGTCACAATAAAAATTATTTGAGCACAGCAGTTCTTTCCCCTGCCTGAGTCTGGAGTGGGTTAGCATTCAGGTCCCAGGAATGTAACAGTATCTAACATCACATCACTAAGTTCCTGAAATATAACTTTGGGCCTGTGCCCACTATAATTTGTGAAAATGCTTGGCACCTACTTATTGTGGCTTGCTTTTGCCCAATGTAAAGCATAACCGTGAAAGCAGAATAGCCTGAGAGCTAAAAAAATGTACAATTGTAGATGTGAGGTGGAAGTAGAGAAGTGAAAATACAATTTCAAACGTTTATGGAAAGCAGGAATTATGTAAATTACAAATTAGAAATAAACACAAGAAATAACAGAAAACAAAGTGAATTTTGTCCTTTGGAAATAGTATGAGTGTGCAAAGAGATGCTAGGCAGCCACAATGCTACATTCAGAGTCACTAGATACAGAGCAGATGGTGCTTCTGTCCCAGCCAGGCTTGGATAGTTGAATGGAAAGCTTGACTTGGCTTGAGAGCCAGCGTATTCGGCCTGGCTTTATCCCAGTCTTGGATACTCAAGGGGAATGCTTTTGGCTTTACAGGAAGTCAAGTCCGTATCCGATTACAGTTCACGAGTGGAATAAACAAGCGAGAAGAAGATGAATGTTCCCAGGAAACTCAATGGACGGGAAGCTGAGTTTTTACGTCCCTAGTCTTGGAGGGCCATCTCTGAAACCTAAAGCTCAAGGAAAAACAACTGCTATATGTTGGATGGTGCAATGATTAAAATGACATTGATTTAGATGGACACAACACTTTGATGAAAGACCAACTTCACTTCAAAAATTTCAATGGGTGCTATATCCATGAGGTGTCAAGATTTTTCAGAGAAGGGGACCAATGTGGTCATCTTACTGATAGGTAGGAAGAAAGAGAAGGGGAAAATCAGTGTGTCAGAAGATGCAAGATAAAGTACAGTCACAGACTCCAAATGGTCACCTTGGAAACCAGGTGATTTCAGGTGAATAGAAGTGACTGTGGTACTATGGGTGGGAGAAATTCCTGGAACAGAAGGCAACATTGAAGGAGCAAAATTAATAGACAGTGCAACAGAAATGGAAGGGTGTGTGTGATAGAGAATGCAGAAAAGGAAGGAGAAACCATCACACAGCTCTCTTGAAAATGGGAAAGAAGCCAAATAGAATTTTAACACATCAGCGGCACTGTCAGATGTTGGTACTTTGCATCTCTTGTTCCAAAAGAGTTGCTGTCAATGGGGATAGTGGTCAAAAGCCAAAGGATAAACCAGTGTGAAAATGGAAAAATTGGATGAAGCTCGAGGGGCTGAAGACATTGAGTGGGGTCAGGACAGACTCATTCTCGGTGAACACTCAAGAATAAGGAAGTACAATGCAGTGACAAGATTCATAAAATATTGCAAACTTGTAGTGCCTAAAAAGTTATAGCAGAATTACCATTTTGAAACTCTTTCATTCCTTAAGTAGTTTCATCAAGCACATAATAGATTTTTCAGTCCATTAAAGCGGTTTAATCTCAATTAAGTAGCTCCTCACTAAATGCTGCATGGCTATAAACCCTGATAAACAACAAGATAATACTAGACCACATCCCTGATCCCTCCACTTGATTCAATAATTTATGATGAGATGTAACTGCTGTTTGAAATTTCAGCTGCAGATTTTTCTACCTCTGTCACCAATGTTTCCAAATTGGGAATGAGCTATAACAGTTTGTCTTTTCCTCTGGATGTACAACACCAGTTTCTAATCTGGTGTTCATCAAGATAAGGGATATTAGTGCTTGGAATGGAAAATTTCAGTTCAGGCTTGTGCTGTCAGTATCATTCAGTCCCAGTTCAGGCACAGCAGTCAGGTGCAGTCCCTCCACCACTCCAATTGAAACAGCATCTCTTTCTCCACCACATGGCAACTTTCCAACTCTCACCAGCCATCCTGTTGTCCCTCTATTAGAGATGGCCAAGTCACTGGCATTTTCTGCTGAGAGTACATTGTGCTGGATAGCACAGCTCAAATACCTTTCACACATTACCCAAAGCAGGTTTCTCTCTATTCAGAGTTGGAGCAGTAACTCTATTCTGCCACTAACTGCAGGGCTTCATTTACCTACAAATCATGTGTTCAGGTGCCCTGGGTTTCAGAGATCACTGTGGAAATAGCCACTTACACCAATATCCTATAAACCGTCCCACGCCCTTTCTGTGTCCAACTGGAGGTGGCCAGCTATTTACATTAGTTGAGTAGCCTTGTTGTCCGGTGAAATGTTAAAAGCTGAAGGGGTCTTCCCGCAGGATTATAAACAGCACAGTGGTGTACTTGCAGGTTTGATTGTGCCCAGTACGCTGATGAAATGTGTCATTACATGAAGGTGGTAGCTGAACATCAGCATGCTTGTAGATTACACTGCAATGGTTCAGCTTCGTGTTCAAGTGGGCCAGCTCACATGGTTTCTAGAAGCTTCTCTTTGCTTCTTGAATGATTCTGGAAGAAGGAATGATTGAGCTGTTCCAGGTCAGAAGTGAGTGGAAGCTGCATCTCCATGTGCAGTTTCAGAGCTAATAGCCACTGCTCCAGCTTCATAAAGGATGGCCTATGAAAAAGAAACAAGCATCAGGACTAGCTTAATATGGTGGTTACCATAGCAACACAGTAGGCTCTGGAAGATGTTGTAAAACATGGTTTGAAATAACTTCAAAGTTAAATCTAACCCTACCCCACCTCCTCACACTCCAAAAACAAAATAGCAAAGGAACAGACCCTTTGGCCCTCTAAGCCAGCACCTAACTAGACCATCTGTTTGTATCCCTCTGTTCCCAATCTATTTACGTGACTATCTAGATAAGTCTTAAATGATCCTAGTGTGTCTGCCTCAACCACCTTTCTTGGTAGTGCATTCCAGGCCCCCACCACCCTCTGTGTAAAATATATCCTCACATGTCTTAATTGAACATTGCCCCCCTTACCTTGAACTTGTGACCCCTTGTGTTTGTCATTTCTGACCTGGGACAAAGCTTCCAAATGTTCACCATATCTATGCCCTTCATAATTTTATAAACTTCTATTAGGTCACCCCTCAATCTCTGTCGTTCCAGGGAGAACAACCCTAGTTTACTCAATCTCACCTCAGTTAATACCCTCCATACCAGGCAACATCCTGGTAAACCTTTTCTGCACTCTCTCCAAAGCCTCCTCATCCTTCTGATAAGTGTGGTGACTAGAACTGGACGCAGAATTCAAAATGTGGCCCAACCAATGTTTTATATAACCGCAACATCAAATGCCAACTTATGTACTCTACGCCCCATCCAATAAAGGCCAGCATGCCATATGCCACCTTCACCACCTTTTCCACCTGTGCTGTCACCTTTAAGGATCTGTGGACTTGCATACCCAGATCCCTCTGTATGTCTATACTCCTCATGGTTCTGCCATTTATTGTATAGCTCCCTTCTGCATTAAATCTACCAAAATGCATCACTTTGCATTTATCTGGATTAAATTCTATCTGCCATTTCTCCACTCAATTTTCCAGCCTATGTCCTGCTGTAATTTCTGACAATGTCCATCATTATTTGCAACTCCAGCAATCTTTGTGTTGTCCGCAAACTTACTAATCAGACAAGCTACATTTTCTTCAAAATCATTTATATATACCCAGAAGCAGCAGAGATTCCAGTACACAGCCCTGTGGAACACCACTAGTCACAGACCTCCAATCAGAAAAAGACCCCTCTACTGCTGCTCTCTGTCTTCTATGGCCAAGCCAGTTCTGTACCCACCTAGCAAGTTCACCTTTGATCTAGTGAGATTTAATTACTTTTCACCAGTCTGCCATGAGAGATCTTGTCAAATGCTTTACTAAAATCCATATAGATGACATCCACAGCCCTTCCCTCGTCAATCATTTTTGCCACCTCGAAAAAACTCAACCAAATTTGTGAGGCATGACCTCTCGTATAAAACCATGTTGTCAATTGCTAATGAGGCTATTCAGTTCTAAATACATATAGATCCTATCTCTAAGAAATTTCTCCAATAATTTCCTTACCACAGACGTAAAGCTCACTGGTCTAAAATTATCCAGGTTATCCTTGCTACCGTTCTTAAATAACACAATCACATTTGCAATCCTCTAATCCTCTGGGACCTCATCTGTTTCCAATGAAGAAACAAAGATTTCTGTTAGAGACCCAGCAATTTCATCTCTTGTCTCTTTCAGAAATCTACTGAACTCCCATTGAAGAACAGAACGTCAGACTTCCCTTAATCCCTCCTCCTCATTTACATTAATTCGCAAAACTGTCAAATTTGCCTGTCTTCATTATGCAAGTTTGGCAGTTGCTTGCCTCCCTGTACAGTCACTTCCCCGATTTGTTTGAAGAATTATTGAAGATTGAGGGTTAAGATGATTTAGTAAAAGGATGACAAATAGACAAAGTAATAACGGATTTTCATCGAGGATAATTCCAAGAGTTCATCATAATGCTGTGAATATAATGTAAATGCAAACTAGTCAAAGTTATTCAACTGCAAATATGTCACAAATATTATGAATTGAATTGTGTAGTGTATTTACAGGACAGAAATAGACCATTTGGCCAGACATGTCCATGAAGAAAATTCATTAAAAACATCAGTAAATTTTGATGGTTAAAGGCAAAGTGGTGAGCACAACTAACCATATTCCCTACTAACACTCAGTACCACTCAACATGACCATGCTATTGTTTTCCTGAAGCTGTCAGGTCTGGGCTGATTGTAGTTTTCATGGCAGTGCCATCCAAACTGTTCCATATTAAATTTTGGTGCTGCAAACAAGCCCTGTCACTCCGACTATCACTCATAACCCAGAAATCAACTTTAGTGCTACACCTAATCTGGACATCCCAACAGCAATATCACCCAAATCCTTACACTCCAACTGCAGAGTCATCCAAATTCTCATGCAACAAACCATAAATGTCTCCAAATCTCCCCCAGTTGGTTCTATTCAAGCCTTGCCACCTTTTTTGGTTAATAGCACGATTCAATCTTTAACCACCTCCATCTTTACTCATTCAAACCCTTCTATCACAACCTCAAAACATTCAGCTCTTTAACTCAGCCAAACCTATCCATCGCAAAACCTTCCACCTCACATTTTAAATATCAGAAAATGCTGCAAAGTCAGGAGGTCAGGCAGCACGTGTAGAGAGAAAGAGTTAATGGTTTATGTCAATGAAGGCACCATGTTGCGTTTCAGATTTCCAGTATTTTGTTTTCACATGGTCCTTACACTTCAAAGTTTGCTTAAATCATTGAAGGACCCACCTCTTTTCAGGATCCAGGTCACAGCACATGACTGCAATTGGAAAGAAAGCAGCTGGACATTCTTCTGGACAGTATCGATCCAAGAAAACAGGGACATTCAGTCCAAAATCAGTAGTCCGGGGTAGATAATCCGGGTCTGCATTTACTCTACCAATTAGCTGCAAGTAAAAGAATCAGTAAGTTAGAAAGAAAGCAAACAGTCTCAGTAAAGCCTTAGCCCTGTCATACATGAGGATCAGTTTACAATATTGGATTCATTGCACATTTAACACACTGGCTTTAGCACAGGCTAATCTAAATGGTTGCAAGATGTTTACAGACTTAACTCCTAAAATCCAGACTAAGGGAGCTCTTCGTACAGCTAGTTGTCCTTGAGCCTTTGAACCCAATTTTAACTCTGTGCAAATGAAAGAGTTTTGACAGATTTAAAATTTCATGCACGAGAGAAAAATTTCCAGGTATGGGAAGCATGAATTTCAGGAAAAATTTACCATTTTGTAACTAATGCAATCATGAGGATTTTACTCAGGGCAGTATAGTGGCCCAGTGGTTAACACTGTCAGGGACCCATGGTTGATTGCAGCCTAGGGGATTGACTGTGGAATGTACACGTTCCCACGTCCGCATGGGTTTCACCTGTGTCCTCCAGTCTTCAACCACAGTCCAAAGATATGGTGTTTAGGTGGATTGGTATGCTAAATGTGTGGGGGAGGGGATCTGGGTAAGATACTCTATCACAGAGCTGGTGCAGATTCAATGGACCTAATTTTACCATTTTCATTCTAAATGCTGAATTTTGGCCCAATCCTGATCCGACTTGGAAATCTCTCAGGCACCCCCATACACACTTAGCCCGAGGAAAAAAAAGGTCGCAGGTCTGAATCATGCTATGGGCAGGGCTTAGCACGCCCGAAATGATTGGAGCTCTAAACTGCGCATGCACAGTTATAAAAAAAGATTTGAAAAAGCACACCCATGTCAGGTTGCTCCCAGACCACAGAAAGCGGATCGGGAGTGAAAAGTGGGAGCAATGGGCCGCAGAGACATCGCTGTTCCCCTTTATCCACACCTCCCTGCTACCCAGATCAATTGCGACCTCCTGCCCCATTTCCACCCCAATGTTCACCTGCAGAGTGGCAGCAGATCCCCCCCCTTCCCCATCGCCACAGATACATCTTCCTCCCTCCCCCAAACTCCGAGAGTGAACTGGTCTCCCCACACTACTGAGAACGATCTTGTCTCACTTCTTCTCTCTTTCACTCCCAGAGAATGATCTGGCTCACTTCCTACATCCCCCCCCTACTCCCAGAGAATGATCTGGCCTCATGCTCCACCACCACCACCACCGTCCCCTCCTCCCCCACTACCCACCCCACCCCAGGAGAATGATCCGGCCTCAGTCCTCCTCCCCCCTCATACAAGGCAATTTTTCCTCAAAATGATATTGATACTGTCACAAGGTCCTCCTAATGCACCCCAAAAATCTTTCCCTTATAAACAATCCAAACATATTTTTCGAATGGGCATTACACAAAACAAAGCTCTTTTTATTTACTGGAGGCTCAGCCATCCAGATACTGAAACAGTCCATGTTCAAATGCAGCAGGACTTGGATAATATCCAGGTTTGGGCTGACAAGTGGCAAGTAACATTGCCTGGCATTGTGTGGCACCAATAATAATCTCCAACAAGACAGAATCTAACTAACTATCATCTCTTGATATTCAATCCCGTACTGTCAACATCCTGAAGATGAGAAGCGTGATGGGGTACTTGCCATTTGCTTTGCCTGAATAATACAACAATCCTCAAAAAACATAAGCATCCAGTTTGATTGGCAACCCATCAACGAACATTCATTCACTCTCTTCACCACCAAAACATAATGGTAACGACAAGATGCGCTGCAGGAATTCACCAATGCTCTTCAACAGACAACACCTTCCAAATCCACTGCCATTACCATCTAGAAGGACATGGAAGCAGAAAGATGGGAACACCACACCTGCAAGTTCTCCTCAACGCTACACACCATCCTGACTTGGAAATACATCACCGTTCTTTCGGTATCGCTGGATCAAACCCAAGAACTCTCTTCCTGAGATTGTATCTATAGCACATGGACTGCAGCAGTTGAAAGAGGCAGCTCACCATCACCCTCTCAAGGGCAATTAGGGATGCGCAATAAGTGCGAGTGATGCCCACATCCCATGAATGAATAAAAAAGTTATCTTGCTACAAAGTCAACACAAAATCTCTGAAGTCACAAAAGGAGTGAGCGACAACAATCACAAAGGAAGTGAGACAGGTAACATTTGGAATTTACGTATCTAATGGATTGAAAAACCGCGATGAAGGTGGCTTCCAAGTTTTTACTTTTCATAAACAGTCAAAAGTAGCAGCTGCTCAGTTTAATGTCTTACCTCACACAGCATAATCCCAAATGAAAATATGTCAACTTTCTCATCATAGCTTTTTCCTGAGAATATAAAAATATCAGTAACAATCACTACCAAGAATACCAAAGAACACCAGAATGCTGCCAAATACAAGTACTGAGGAAAATCAGAGTAAAACTGAGTAATCAATTTCCGTAAAGTTTTACAAAACCAATTTTAAGTCCAACCAATTTATTTGATAATAAATTCGCGAGCTTTCGACTTTATACCCTTCGTCAGGCAAATGCCTCTGATCTGCAGAGGCACTCATATCCACATAGACAGTTACAGATTGCTGATTAGAATGCGAATCCTTACATCTAACCTGCTATTCAAGTGTTAAAGTGGCTAACAATGTGTGTGAAGGGAATCCTGAGCATTGGTTAGAGAATTGCGTATTTTCTCCAGTCAGCACAGTAAGTGAGGTTTTTTGCCAACCCAGGCAAGTTACGGGGGTTACAGATAGTGTGACATGAAGCCAAGATCCCTGTTAAGACCATCCTCACGTGTGCGGAACTTGGCTATCAGTCTCTGCTCAGCAACTCTGCGCTGTCGTGTCACGAAGGCCCCCTTGAAGAACATTTACCCGCAGGTCGGAGGCCAAATGCCCATGACTGCTGAAGTGTTCGCCCACTTTGTTCCCTTCGCCCAGGGTGAAGGGAACAAAGGGTACTCTGTCCACCGTGTCCTGTGTTCGTCTTCTGAGGAGGAAGCGGGTAAATGCAGGTAAATGTTCTTCAAGCGGGCCTTCGTGACACACGACAGCGCAGAGTTGCTGAGCAGAGACTGATAGCCAAGTTCCGCACACGAGGACAGTCTTAATAGGGATCTTGGCTTCATGACACACCTCCTCAGAAGACGAACACGGGACACGGTGGGCAGAGTACCGTTTGTTGTCCAGTACTTCCCCGGAGCGGAGAAGCTACGACATCTTCTCCGGAGTCTTCAACATGTCATCGATGACGATGAACATCTCGCTAGGGCCATCCCCACCCCCCCCACTTCTTGCTTTCAGACAACCACACAACCTTAAACAGATCATTGTTCGCAGCAAACTACCCAACCTTCAGGAGAACAGTGACCACAATACCACACAACCCTGCCACAGCAACCTCTGCAAGACATGCCATATCATAGACATGGACGACATCATCAAACGTGAGGATACCATTCACCAGGTACACGGTACATACGCTTGCAACTCGGCCAACGTTGTCTACCTAATACGTTGCAAGAAAGGATGTCCCGAAGCATGGTATATTGGGGAGACCATGCAAACACTACGACAGCGGATGAATGAGCATCACTCAACAATCACCAGGCAAAACAATTCCCTTCCTGTGGGCGAACACTTCAGCAGTCATGGGCATTCGGCCTCCGACCTGCGGGTAAATGTTCTTCAAGGAGGCCTTTGTGACACACGACAGCGCAGAGTTGCTGAGCAGAGACTGATAGCCAAGTTCCGCACACATGAGGACGGTCTTAATAGGGATCTTGGCTTCATGACACACTATCTGTAACCCCCGTAACTTGCCTGGGTTAGCAAAAAACCGCACTTACTGTGCTGTCTGGAGAAAATACACAATTCTCTAACCAATGCTCAGGATTCCCTTCACACACATTGTTAGCCACTTTAACACTTGAATAGCAGGTTAGATGTAAGGATTTGCGTTCTAATCAGCAATCTGTAACTGTCTGTGTGGATACGAGTGCTATTGCAGACCAGAACACTGCATTTGCCTGACGAAGGCTATAAAGTCGAAAGCTCATGAATTTACTATCAAATAAATTGGTTGGATTTAAAATTGGTGTTGTAAAACTTTACTGAGTTTACTCCAGTCCAACGCCGGCATCTCTACATCATAATCAATTTCCAACAGGCATCATTGACGGTCACAGGACCATTGTGCAAATGGGAAAAAAATAACATGGAGTGAGTGGAGAGAATTCTGCCGAGCACTGGACTGCTTTCATCAGCAAGTAACTACAATAGAATATGAAAAAGGGTAGTTAGTATTGTTACTGGATTAGTAATCCAGTGGCTCTGGGGACACTGATTGTGCCCCACTTACAGCAGCTGTTGGAATTTAAATTTAACTAATATGTTCAGAATTAAAAGCTCATTTTCAAGGTCATTTACAAAGACAGCACCAATAGTTATAAAAATGGTTAGTAATATTCTTTAGGAAAGGAAATCTACCGTACCTTAGCTGGTCTGGCCTATGTAGGACTCAAGTGACAAGACGTAGGAGAAGGAGTAGGCCACTCAACCCATTGAGTCTTCTCCAACATTCAATGAGA